>JAWWEE010000122.1:68278271-68337783 GCA_035221455.1 Xenops minutus
GGCGAGGAGAGGAGAGGAGAGGAGAGGAGAGGAACTGCATCCCCAGGGCACCTGGGACCCCCGGATGCTGCCAGCAAGCTCAGGTGTGCACCACACCTGTGGGAGGACCACGGTGTGAGGCAGTGATGACAGCCCGGGGTCCCTGACACATCAGCTCTTGGGGTCTCTCATGCATCTGTTGGAGGGTTTGAGATACACCGTGGGCCAAGGGGATCATTAAGCAGGTGGGCTGCTGGATGTCCTGCACGCCTGCCAGACTCAGGCAAGCTGGAAGAGGGTGTAACCCTATGGAAATCATGCAGGCATTTGGATGAATGTGAGATATCCTCAGCCATGCATGCACACAAACACGTGGGGAGAGGGAAGAGGTGAGTGGAACTTGCTGGCTCAGATGCATTTGCTGAAGCACAAGCAGACTCATGACCAGCAATGCAGAAGCCACCACCTGAGAGACTCTATATGCCCCTTGGAAAATGTCTGGCCATTTAGCCCTCCTCTTAGCAACTCTCTTATTTAGGGAGAGCTCACTGATGGTCCAGATTCATACAGCAGGTACATTGTGCCATCTTCTGGTTGAAGGCTGTGGACTCCCTCTCTGGGAGTCCTGCTTCCCTCCAGGACATAAGAAAAGCTTTTTTCTTATGCCTTCAAGAAGTGAGATCTTGAGATGCTGGGGCAACTCAGTTGATGTGGTGTAACAGCATTACCTGCAGAAAGGAACCACAAGCCCAAGGCAGAGTTTGTGAAGATCACGGGGATGTAGAGGAGCTGCCAAACACAGCCTGGTCTGCCAAGCCTGCTGTTCTTGCCTCCAGGAGAAATAACACTTCAGCATATCTCTTCAATGAGACATTAAGGTACCCTTATACCCACTTGGCCAGCTGTGCAGCTATGAACCACCTGTAGGTGATGAGCAAACCCCCAGGAAAATGAAAAAGAAAGTACACTCAGCAGGGTCCTCAGAGATAAAACATACTCATCTTTCTAGTAAGGAAGATCATAAATATCCATAAATGCATGAGGACACATGTTCAGAGACACTGCCAATTACTCATCTGGATCATGAATATGGGGAACTGGATGTTCCTAACCCACCCTTTGCTGCAGAAAAATGAAGATACAAAACTGCATGGGGATATGTGATTTTGGAAAGGGCTCTTCGTGGAGAAATAACTGGTCTGAATGTGCAAGTCTAGACTTGATGCAAAAGAATTAACTGACAAATCCTCTTGTTTTCAGCAGCACAGTTTATAATGTAAGTTTTAAAACATGGCTCCTGAAAGTAGAGCAATTTCCAGCACTGCCAAATCATGCCCAACTCTGACCTCACTTGCACCAACACAGCTCACTTGATTTCAACAGCAGCATTTCTCCACCTACCAGGATCATTTTGCAGAAGTAGGTGTGCAGGATGATGAGTTCAAAAGGATCTAATTAGGCACATATTAGAGAGACAAATTAGAAACAAAGACTTCACTAAATACTGGTTAAGCAAACAGAGCTTCAGGGAAGATTTGTGCTAGGACTTGTCATCAGCAGTCCTAGTGTGAGCTGGATGAATTAGGGGCACAGCAGTCCCCACCAAGAAGCTGGTGTATAATGATGTTGCCACAGGAGACAGCATGAAAGGAAGAAATAATCTCCTCTTCCAGGAAATGTGAATAGCCACTACATTTCAGACTCCACAGAGCATGGGACCCGACAGACCTGTGGCTGCAAGCACAGCAATATTTAATTATTTGGCTGTAATGAGTTCTGAAAATGATTTTACTCTCAAAATGTCTTTCTATAGTATTCTGAAATTTCAAGTAAATCAGGAACATTCTGAAAGCAGTCTGATGATACTACACAAAGGTATCAACCAGTGCCAAGGTACTGCTTTGTTCTTACCTTAACTAAAGCAAAAGCAGAGACAAAGAGTTTTACAAGATTTACATTGCTTCACCCTAGCCTGCCCATTTATAATCTGCCTGCACTTCCTAACATGCTGGCTATGTCCTTGCACAAGTCTGTCATCAGGAGGAGATATGGGAACATGTCCAGATTTTGAAGTAATTCAGGTCTGTGCCCTCGCTGATTTGGCACATGAGCAATTGGGAGTGTGGATTGCACCATGCTGCAGCCCCATCACACATGAGGTCTCTGTGCCTCACAGGGACAGCAGCAAAATGCTTTCCGGGGCTGAGCTCACACTTGCATCAGGATCACCAACAGCAGAAGAAGGATTTTGGATCCGAAGTTGGATACTTGGTGGGTAGAAATGAGAACTGAAGCACAAAACCATCTCACAGCAAGGCACGAACTCTGCTAGCATCTGACCATGGCTGTTATCTAGTCATCTCCCAAGAATGAGCAAGTCCCTCCCTGCAGTTGCATCATTGCTTGAACACATTGGTAATGAAATATGAAGTGCTTTTGCTTCCTGCAAGCAAACCAAATTTCAGTCCCCCTTATATATCAACTTTTAAACCTTGCAGCAGTTTTCTTTTGGTCATCTCCGTGTCTATATTTCTTAGATTGCACAGGCTAAAACTGATTCAAATACTCAGTATGGGATCTTTCAAGGCTGTGGGCTTCTGCAAACAGCAATCTGAACTTGTGTTTATTTTGTTATTTACTGCAACTTTCAAACTTTCTTTGAACTCATTTTTTTCCCCTGGATCTGCTTATGGGTTGCTGTTCATTCATTGTTGCCACAGTTTTCCTCTTCTCCATTGCAGTCTGGCTCTGTTCTTCTCCACTTTTGGCATCATAAGCTGAAAGTTAAATTTAGGTCTTCTGCCAGGCCCTCAGTGCTGATGAACACACCCACCCTCAGTGCATTTTAAGGATCCTGCAGCACATGGCCTCGTTCTCCGTTCCTAGAGGACAATCCCATTCCATCCTATCTCCATTCCCTGTTCTGATTGTGGCTGGAGTTTTTGACCCATCCCTCCCTTTGCCCTTTTGCTGCTTGTCACCTGCAGAACTCCAGCTTTTCACCACAGGGGAGTTCATGCCACCAGACCCTCATCTCACATCCCTTGTGAATCCCCATTCTCTATCCCTTGCTCTCGACAATCCCATGGCTGGAGGACACAGCAGCCAGCTCTTACTGGAAGCATTGCAGACAGTCCCACAGCCCATGAATCGTCCTGATACTCTCTGAGACCAAAAGGAGGAAAGAATCCCCAGATGACCTGGAACTGGCCTGGTCTTGAAGATATGAAATAGGAGTCATCTCCACTAGTGACCTCCTTGGCAGCCTGCTGTGCCCTGGGGAGCTCACCAGCAGCAACAGCTCCCTGCACTGGGTAATATATAGTCTGAGCAACTGTGTTTTTAACACTTAGTATTTTTATCCAGTTTCTAGCACAGTGCAATATCAAATACCCTGCTGAATCCCAAATACACCACGACTGCACTAGATTCACTGCCTCTACTAAATCAGGAAGGCAATTGTACATTTTTTGGCATGATCTGTTGTTAAAGCGCCCATGTTGTCTGCTGGTCATTGGAGGCTTTGCTGCCAAAGGTTGCACAAACTCCTTGAACAGACTGTGAAGTCTGGACACTTCCCCAAAACAGACAGCAAGCTAATAACACAGAAGATGCCAAGACCTGATTTCATGGTCTTCTTAATGACAGGTACCATATTTGCTTGCTGCCAGTCTTCAGATGCCTCTGACCTGGAGGTTCATTGATTTAATTTTTTCGGCTTTTTTTTTTCTCACTAGATGCCTGATCCTTTCATGTCATCCAATTCCCATTGACACCAGACAGAATTTCATCTGATCCAAGGCTAGAGGACACAGCCCTGTTTTTTTTCAGCTCCCCTGGGTGCATTACATCTGTTGATTTATGTGAGAAATAGTTACTTTGCCTTGGTGGAGAAACAAAAACACCCAAGTGTGAAAAGAAAAGGCAACTGAAGACACAATGGTCATGTCGCTCCTGAAATGTTTGTCTCACTTCAGAAACAACACTCTGAACTCAGAACAAGTGATAAGTGGGGACAGAGATTAAGCCAAAATAAACTCCCTTATCTTAAAAATAATTCAGCTTCCTAAAGCCAACCTGGATCTGAGCTGTGTGAACGACAAGAGAAAGTGCAAGAAAGCCGAGACATTTCTTAAAATAATATTACTGTAGGACCAAACAAAATGTAAACTCTGCTCATGGGACAGAAGTTATTTGCAATTAGCACTGACATGATGCCTATTAAAGGTCAGATGGAGAGAAGACTGTTAACCCTTCTACATTTTGCACATTTACTTTACAAACATAAGCAATGATCCTGTTGGGAGATACCTTGGCTGCACATCAGACACCAAGAGGTTCTCATTGTCTGTGAACTTCCCTTTAAAAGCAACGAGACTCCTCCCAGCATGTAAGGTTAGAGGCCTTTGGTTAAAAACTGTGTGTTATACTTATTTCAGCAACTCCACTGAGGCAAGAAGGATGACTCCTGGTGAGTTGTACTGGTTAAGAGGCTTCATTACAAACTCTGGCCCTGTGTAAAACTTCTTGGGTAATATTCCCCACCAAATTTACCTTCTCTTTTAATTGAGGTTGAATTAAATTTAAAAAAAAATAACTCCTAAGTATATTCTTCATGAATGTTTATAAATCCCTCTTGGACATCAAGTCAAGCCCTCAGGTGTTGTAAACAGGAGTAACACAGAAAACAACAATTTGGGCTCAGTAAGGTCACTGAGTGAATGGCAGTGGAGATGTCCCACACCATACCTTGATCTCATTGCTTCTTAGTCCCCTGATCCAACACCATAGATGTTGACCAGAGGGCTTTGTCTTCCCTGCACAGTGCAAACCCCTCCAGCACCAGACACAAACACATCTGCCCCAACCCCTCTCCCCACCTGCAGTACACAGATCAGCCCTGGGCTGGGACATCCCCTCCTCCCTCCTGCCTTCTTGAGAGTTGTCACTTATGATTTGCTTTGCTTCCCTCTTGTGCAGATTTTTTTTCCTTTATGCATAAAACATAAATGTAAGAGGGAGCACACATATGCATTTAGATGCTTGTACACCAGCCTGTGTATACAGGCTACATCATTCTCCTTTAGTTAACATAACCTATAATAAAAAAAAGGAAGTAAGAGATGTCATGCCATGAAACCTCGAGGATCTCTGTGACTTCTGCATGTGAGAAACCATCTGGTTGCCACCACAAGTCACCACCCCTCAGCCAACGTGGCTTATGTTTTTTAGGTTAGCAACACACCAGTCCATCCCAGGGGTTTTCCTAATAAATATGCCATAAATGGAAATGTCTGGCTAGAGGTTCACACAGGCTCTGAAGCACTTTTAGGGTGACACTGTCACACAACCCCAGATGTGAGGGTTAGGGTCCACCACCCTCTTCCACTGCAGGTTCACAGCAGTGTGAGCTCCAAGCAAACGATGCTGTGGGTGCACCACGACACACCTGAAGGAAATCGACTGTTTGAGAAAGGTTGTTATCCAAGTGGCCCTGGCAGTGGGCAAACTGACACCTCCATATGGTCAGTGTAGGACTAGGGATATGCACAGTGGGGTGAGAGTCCAGTGCAATCCCACAGGAGCCAAGTCCACCACTGAGCTCAGACCAAGAAAAGTCTGTGGCTTTGCCAAGTGTTTTGCAGAGAGGAAATCTTTTGCTGGGACACTTTCCCAGTGGGGCAAAGGAGAAATGACACTTCAGGTGTTCCCACTAAAGCCCATATCCAACTGGTATGGGTGCTGGAAGAAGTCCAGCCCCACCATCAAACCATCCGTGAGGGAAAGACACTAATGAAGCTGAGCATCCACTGGGAAACACTGTTTGTCCTTTTTTGCCTTGCAGAGAATCTCTCAACACAATTTCAATCATATGACAAACTCAGCAGTAATGCGGACTGAATTGTTGCTCCTCAGGGGTCTGTCTGCCAAGAAAACTGAGGAATGACTCATGTCATGGCATTCAGAGCAAGGGGAGGGAAGGACCCAGAGGTGACTAATGATTAAAAAGCACAGAGGATTAATTCCAAGGGAGGACAGGCCAGTCCTACACATGATGCAGGAAAATGCCTTGAAGCACACTGGGATGACAGAGAGGAACAATGGATATGTGAATGGTGGAGAAGTGTATCCCTCTCCTCAGGCAGAGACAGTATTGCCATGAAGAGGCAAGTGATGCACTTCTGATCCACCACAGACTGGGAGATCCAGGGGGTATGGATGGTTCAAAGCTGAACCAGATCATTAGAAAATAGATGAGGACTGTTTGGTGGCAACCTGAAGTGGGGATTGGAAGTTTCTGCTGAGTTTCTTCCTAAATTACAGGAAAGACTCAGAGGGAACATTCAAGAAAGGGGCCAAGATGGTCTTTCCTCAGTCAGAGGAGGAAAATTTGTTAGAACCATGTCATATTCTCTCCACTGTGACCCATGATATTTTTGGGAGATGCACTCAATGAGCCTTTGAGAGCAGGCTGCAGAAGGGGGAGAATACATCCCCTTTGCTTCCAGAAATACATGTTTTACATCCATTACTTTACTCATAACAACATTTTATGGAGCCCAACTGGCCCATCTTGCACTTCTTGCTGCTTTAACAAATCACACATAACAAAGCTGCACGTTCTTTCCCATCCACTGTGCAAAGGAGGGGATCAAGCAGGTGAGATGGAAAACTGTTATAAAATCACTGGCTCCTTGTTACATCTCTGGTTCTCTGCTTTCTAACATATCTTTGTTCATGGAAGTCCCTCCCTGCTATCCATACCAGCCTCCTCCAACCCAGGCTGAGCATCTCACAGGAAGCCATGGCACCTTGAGGGACAGGAAGGACTATGTCAATTTTACAGAAAACTGGCAAATTCTGTAGAAATAATTACCAAACAGGCAGTTTTGCCTTGAAACTAATATAGAATACACTTCTGTGCTTATGAGACACTTGATGCTGCCAAAAGGAGTGCAGAGTGGGAAAATAAGTCACCCCCCACCCCTCTGCTTGCTGCCAGCACCAAGTGTGTCCAACTGCTAAAATGGGGAGAGCTCACCAGCCATGGGGCACTGTCTCAGGCTGCAGATCCCTTGTTGCTGGAGGGCATCAGGAAAAGGGGGCAGGTTGTCTGACAGTCCCAGGGCTGAGCAGCAGCCAAGCACAGCCCCATCTGGATGCGGGGCTGGTGGGCAGGGGTTGGGGCTGGCTCCTGCAGTCACTGAAGCGTGGATGGGGTTTGCATTTGGCAGGGGCTGGAGGGGCTTGCTGCGCCGTGGCGTCATGGCCCAGCTGCTGAGACCATGTCTGGACCCAGGCACTGATTAGAAGTTATCCCAGACGGCGCAGGGCGAGGGCAAGGGGGGAGAGTGAGTGATGGATTAACCCCATTTTGAGTCACGCTCTCTATAAAGAGCGGGTTACTTTCTGCTCCAACACTGAGTTACGCTAACAGGCATTGCTGAGACGGGGCCTGGGTGAGATTTATTTATCTTGAATCCCTTTAAACATTTCAACACCCCGTGGCTGTGCACCCAGCAAGCCTGTGAAACCACATGCCTCACAGTTCCTACCCTCTCCCTGCTACTCCCTCCTCGTTGTTTCACTCCCTCCTTGCTGCAAGCCAGATTGCTTGTCAAAATTAAAAACTAAGGCATAGGAGGCACGCTCTTGGCTTTCCCCTGTGCCCATGTGGTAGGGCCTGGTCCTGCCTGGGGATGGTGGGACCTCTCATTAGCACATAATCAGGGCTAAAAGACCCCGTGGCCTCTTCTTTACGGTCCAAGACAATATGGATAGTGGGGAGCAGCACAGCATGGGTCACTTCTTTGAAATCATGTTAACTTTGGAGTGCCTCATGCTGCATAAGGGTGTGTCTTGGGAAAAGCTCCTACATCTGCAGTCTATCACCCACAGACCCAGCAGAGAAACCCAGGTGATACAGCCCATTTGTTCACTTTGCCATCCTGCTGACTAATGAAATACAGCGGGGATGGTTTATGGGCTAGCACTGGATGGCACAGGAGCCCCAGCACCCTTGTTTTCATCCAGCACCTTTGTTTGCAGGATGCACTGAAACCACCTGGGCTCTACCTACTTCAGGAGGGTTGCAAAAATAGAAAAGGGCAGCAGTTTCTCCCAAAGACTTCCTTGCAAAGTTAACAGGCAAAGCACACAGATTTGCCCTACTCTTGCAGTACTGAATGAATTCTTCTTGCTGTTGGACCTGAGTTGACTACTCCAAACTGCTCTCTATTCAAAAAACATTTTCCCCCAATTTCCAAAAACATGACAGTCACCACCCATCAAGGCAAGAATCCCTTGTCAACACAGGTGGACATTTCAGGCTCCTTCCTCCCAAGCATCCTCAGTACCTTCACTGTGTGGCAGACCCTCTTGCCACACCGGCTGATAAACTGTCTGCTTTGCTATCTTGTTGTTTCAACCATTTCAACATTCTAACACCATTTAGAACAATTTCATCCAAAGATCTCAGAGTGCTTTACAACGTTTAGTTAATCAAACCACTGAAGTATTATTACATCTCTCTTATGGAAGAGAAAGCCAAGCAAAGAGGTTAAATGGCTTGCCAAACGTAATATGAGTCAGTAGCTAAGTTGGGAAAAGAACCCCGGAGTCCTGACTTTTAACCCATGGCTGTAAACCATTTTTCTCTATAAAATAGAAATTAAGCAAGTAGAAGGGTGGCAGCACAGCTTTTCCTTTTATTTGAGCTGCCTTACAATTAGAATGGCAAGAAAAATATTGATTCTTAATCTTGAAACTTGGTACATTTGTTTGAAATGGACTGTGTGGGCATTTTGAGGGCCTTGCTACCTTTTGAAGTTCTCACATCTTAGTGATATTTGAAGAAGTTACTGTGTTAGCAGGAGTTACGGGTTTGTTGCAGAAATGACTGTTATGTTATCTGGGAAGTCAGAACAGATCATTTAAACATCACTTCCAAACAGTCTGGCAAATTTATGACATACTCCTGCTAACTAAACCTATAAAACCCACCAGAACAGGTTACTGTTTGTTCTCCCATTTACCAAAGAGGCAAAAAAGGGAATATAAAGGTGAATTCTCCTCTTCCTCCAGTCCAGCTCAGGATCTGCAAGAGGAACTGCTCCAAGTTGAAAGATAAACACAGCGATAGCAAGGGCATTTCCACAAGGAGGCCAAGGAATTTGAAAGAGGAAGGAGCAACTGGGACTCCAATGAGCCATTTGCCTGTATCCTGCTGTCCATAAGTTTTATAAATTATGGAAGAAAAAATGCTGTGCATAACTGAAAGCTGCCCCCAGGCACCAATAATTTGTCTGACCTGCATTTAGACGACCAATCCGCTCAGCTCTAACTAGCCTTGGCAGCCTCACGGCCGTATTTTTACATGGATGAACTGTTCTTCAACAATTTCCTCCAGTGTGCTCGCAGCACAAACAGGCTTTTCTTTGCAAGCAGGTATGTGTGCCTTCTTTTTCCAGTTATTTCTTTTCTCACACACGTGATTCATGTGGCACTGGAGAAGAAAAAACACCCAGCCCTCGCTCTCTTTCCTGCTAACAGTGTTGCTATGAGCCCTGCTGCAGTTTTATGGGACAGGGATGGAGGTTTGCTTAGGTTTGGACTCCCTTGTTTTAGGAGGCAACAACATCACCTTTTTCTTCCATTTCTCCAAGTCCTGTTTCTACCTTTCCCTAACATTTGCCTGCAGTATCATGTTTTATTACTCAAGTAATAGTACGATCATAGTGAGACCCAGAATTTACAGTTGCAAAATAACCATTGCTTTCCAGGGTAATTCTGAGGCTGAACTGGACATCCACAAGAAATCACTGTGAAGAAGGGGGGAGAACTGGGAAAGCTGTGCCATCACCTCTCTAAATACAGGGCTCTTGTCCTATGAGTTTGCTTATTGTGGCCAAACCTTTAGTTCCTTGGCTCTGTGGTATTGAAGATGTGGTGAGAAAAGCAATAAGGAAAGCAAGCAGGGGACTGTCAGATATACAAATATATCTATATATATATTTGCTCTTTCTGTGACGGAATTCATCATACGCACCAAAAGCCCCCTAACCTCAGGGTGTAAGGGCAGGATTTAGGGCCTTGTAGGAATGTGCCCTCACTCTTTATTTAACACCAAGAAGGATTGTGCCTGTATGAATTCAACACTTCCAGTGGTTTCCCGCAGACATTTTGATGATGGATTGCTGGCATCACTTGTTTTCGTTTGAAGGCAATTCATTTATCAGAGACAATTACTCAGCTGATAAGTTCAGTGTGTTCAGCTGTTCGTGGCTACACAGCAGCTACAGGGCAATAAATATGAGCTGCAATTAGCTTGATTAATGATTTCAGATCACTAAACTGCAGCTTTGTTTAAGATAAGGTTCTAATAAGCTTTTCTGCTGAATTTGGCAAGCTTACTGGCATCAGTGACACTACCTTCATTGTCAGCGCCCCAAGCCCAGCAGCTCCTTCAGTGTGACTTTGTGATAAAGCAAGTTCCAGTCCTCAGGACCTCTGAAGAGCTCAGCAGGTGTTTGGTGGGTGAAGTACAGCAAGCAGGAACCCCCTCCCATCTGCCATACTGCAGAGTGCTAAGGAAATTGTTTGCAAATGTCCTCAATTTATAAGTTTATCCAGACCCCAGTCAGCCTCCTGTTTGGCTCCTCTGGGCTGCTAAGCTCCACCACTTCTGCCATCCTTCAGCCATGGTGCAAAACCTGATGCTGAGACATTGGTGAGTGTCTTGGAGCATGGAGGACTGGAAGATAAAGGAGAGCAGCAGTGAGCATGTTTTAGGAGGACCACAATTGCTTTAACATGTTGGCTGTCCCCAACAGTGGGAGCACTTGCAGATCACGGTGTGTGCTGACAGCAATCTCTTCAGATCAATGGCATTTGCCTTTCATTCATTTTCGGGTTGTAAAGAACGTGAGCCTGAATGCATGTGTACATACACATGTACCTACATGCTCTTCCCTTGCTGCCCTCTGCTAAAGGAATAGACGTCACTGATTTTTGTGCCACAAGCCCAGACTGGTAAGGACTGTGCTGTGGAGCAGCAATTTCAGAGTTACAGCCCTTGCTAAGCTCCAAGTGCAGGCTTCAAGCCATGAAATGAGCTGGGGTTCACCTCAGTGTATCCAGCATGTTTTACACAGACTCAGTCACACCTCTCTCTCCTTGCAGCGGAGGCATTTCCAGGCTGGAGAACATCTGGGCAGAGACCTCTGGATATTTGATGTCAGTGGTCTGGGAAATGAAGTGATTGGCATTTTGCTTTGCATGGACATCAGGTGAAATTCAAACCATCACTATTAGATATTCCAGAGACACTTGCCTCAACTAGCTCACTCAGGGGCTTTAAGAGGGGCAGAAAATAGACTCCCTGAAGTCAGGGGAGAGAAACAGATCATTTGGTGTTGGTAGGAATCAGCTATTTCTGGGGTCAAGGCAACAACACAGACAGGGACACAACTGTAGTCCCAGTCCTTTCTCAGGTTTAGGTGCTAAATTATCTCTGCAGCGATTTCATCCCAAGCTCACAGTCTCAGGTCTTCTTTCAAGGGAGAAGGCATCCACCACTACAGCAAGGGTGCTGTAGCATTTGCTTGTGCAGTGTAAGATTTTGGGTTAAGTTCCTGCATCAGGATGGGGAACAACAGTGCAACAACTGCTGCATTTCACCTCCACAGCCCCAGTCTTTATCTCTACATGGGCACAAGGAGCAGGAAGGAAAGCCATGGAGTATGCAGTGACCACAGCCCAGGAGAAGTCTTTCTTGGATTCTCCACTTCCAGGGCCCTTCATTCATTTTACATGACTCTTCAGAGGAAAATATGCTGCAGCTGTTAATTTTATGCCCCTCTCATTTCTTGAGTTTACCCTGAGAATACATTTAAGACATGGCGTAAATATTTGGCAATCAATACATTTCCCTGGGAAGTTTCCTCACAAAAGACAAGCAACAGGTATGTTTTGTTAGCTTAATTGGAATTGCTTTTTTCCATACCAATAATCCAGTAATCTGTTTGTCAGCCACAGCCAAACACTGAATTCTTTGCCCAGATGTCACCAGGGACTCAATAAAGGAAAAAACCAAACTGTGGGCACACAGGGTTGTGTACTCAGGGACTTGGATGTGCTCATTTTGCAAAGAAGCCTGAGGCCAGCAAGGCTCTAATGAACCCCTGTGGAGAAACCTTGCTCCTGGGAGCCATCCACTCACCTGCTGGTCTGAGGGATGGAGCAAGGACGACAGAAAAGGAGAGATTGTTGATCCACAGATTTGATACAGCCCTTGTCTGACCTTTGTTTCAGAGGGAAGGGAGGTTTTGCTGTAATTTTTTGTAACCTTTGGCTGCTTGATTACATCACAAAAAGGAAATATGCCCATCAGAAACTTCACCTGTAGCTTTGGGAGTGGTTCTGATGAAATCTCATGGTTGGTCAGACCTCTGGCTTTTTCTTACAAGAGGGATTTATCTACTGAATCCAAACTGGAAACCAACTGTATGCCAGTAAGAACCTGATGATGTGATTAAACCTGTAGGATTGCCATGAGAATGCTTATCTACTGATTTCTAAATTTCCTACCTTTCCTTAGTGTAATGCTGTCACATGGATGCTATGAGAACCCAGAAGCATGCTGAGAACTGAAAAAAGGGTATTTATATTTTCCACAGACCTCAAAAAGAAAGTCTGTGTCTGACTCTGGGTTCCTATGGATTCTTTGCATTGGAATTAATTTTCTAAAACCTCACATACTTCTCCTACAGGAAACCATCAGCAAACTGCCTGGAGCCAGCCAAACCTTAAATGGAGCTACCAACAGAAAACAAGGTGAAGACCATGTTTAGTTTTAGATCCCACAGAAAATCTACTAGTTCTATGCTGTGGCAGAGACCAAATCCAATATTACTACTTTGATACTACAGTATCAAAGGGAAAAATAGCAAAGGAACACCTTACATTGAAAGCTGGAACAAAAATATGAAAGTAATGTTATTACTACATCAGTTTTACAGGTTTCTAGACTAGTGACATTTTTTGGGAGTTATTTCTAACATCCACTGTGACAAATGTGCTCAGAAAGTGGGCAAGAGGTGAATGAAGCCAAATCAATCTAAGTGACACATGGAGCCCAAATCCTGTGCTTGGCTACACCAGAGTAATTTCCAGCTGATCCGTGTTGCTCTCCCTGGCTTCAGACCTGCAAAGCTAAAGGTGGTCCTTTCAGCTGCACACAAAAAACATCTGAAGCAGCAAGATGATGGACCAGCTGGGAGGATGAGATGAAAAGACACAGAGGGCTTCACTGAAGTGAAAGATACGAGCAGTGGCAGGCTGGAGAAGACAATTTCTGGACAAATTTCCACAGCCTGGTTTCTAGAAAAACACACTTTTGGCACATGCTTGTGCTGCATCCCTTGCCAGCCGAGCTGGGATTTTAGCAGGCTGATGACAACAATCGCCTGTGAGAAGAGAGTTATGCCAACATATATCTCACTGTCTGGACCATAGTCAGGATCCAGGGGAAACAGTAAAGGTGACATGATGAGGTACCAAATCATTGAAGAGGTCTCAGCCTGAGGTGGAGAAGAGGAGTTACAGATCATGATATCCACACAACCTGCACCAAACCCACCAACTCCTGGGGCAGAGAGGATGGTTTGGTTCAGCACGGAGGGGAAAATGGAGTACCAAGAGCAGGGAACACTCAGCTGCCCGTGGGCTGCACTGTGCCCACATGGAGAGAAAATTCTGCAGACTGGACAGGGAAAGGAAAAATCCACCAGTATGAAAAACCCTGTTGGAAGCTCTCCCTGAGAAATGCTCTCCTGAAGGAAAGGTTGAAGTGTTGTTCAGAGAGTGTTGAGGCTGTCACTGTTTTGACATGGACTCAGGGAGAGTCCAAACCCACAGGAATGTGGGTCTATTCCATGATTTGGTTTCAAGAACACAGCATGACAGCTTCACTCCAGCACTCACCAGAACCATACACTAAGAACAAAATTAGTTTTACCAACAGTGTCAACTGAAATAGAGTCTTTCCCAATCACCTTGCTTCATAAAGAAGTCACCAACCCTCAAACCCATATAGTTTCTTTTCAGCAATTTGGGTTTTTGGGGAAACATGGAAATAATTGTGTTTTTAACCAAACATTTACTTTTAGTCAAGGCACCATTTTCCTTTGCTAAAAAAATGGTTTGAAAAACTTTTGCTAAATATTAGCATCAGTCTTCTGACAAAAGAGTGAATGGACCAATGTGGTTTAATTTTATTCCAGTTCATCACCTTGCATTTCTCTCCAGTCAGTGTAGGGCAGGATAGGAAAGCTAATGGCAAAGGGCCTCCCTTCTTCCTGCTTTACCCTTATTCCTTTTTAAAGTGAGTAGCCTTTCACCTTTCCCAGGCACTTTATTCACACCAGTTTAAAGTAATAATATAAGCCTAGTGATTACTCCAGCAAAATACCCCCTGGGCACAGGAGGCTCTTGAAACCGCACTGAGTTTCTGAGTCTGCAAATGCCAAGATCTCCCAGAAAACTGGAGGGGTGGTGCAAAGAGGTTAAAGAGACAAAATCACCCATTCTCCTGTGGAGGGACAGATCCTGGCCATACTGTCACCATCAGCTGGATCACACATATAATGAAGCAATGCCTTTTGTGAAGGGAGCTGGGACCATAGATGGTCCCAATAATTATGGAGTCATAGAACAGTTTGGGTTGGAAGAGGCCTTAAAGATCATCTAGTTCCAACCCCCCTGCCATGAGCAGGGACACCTTCCACAAAACCAGATTGCTCCAAGCCTCATCCAAGTTGTCCTTGAACACTTCCAGGGATAGGCCATCCACAGCTTCTCTGCATAACCTGATCCAGTGCCTCACTACCCTCTGAGTGAAGAATTTCTTCCTAATATCTAACCTAAATCTCTCCCTTTTCAGTTTAAAGCCATTGCCCTTTGCCCTATCACTATCTGCCCATGTGAAAGTCACTCTCCCCCTTTTTCCTAAGCCCCATTGAAGTACTGAAAGACCTCAATGAGTTCTCCCTGGAGCCTTCTCTTCTCCAGGCTGAGCAAGCCCAGCTCTCTCAGCCTGTCTCCATAGCAAAGGTGCCTCAGCCCTCTTAGCATCTTTATGTCCCTCCTCTGGACTCACTCCAACAAGTCCACACCCTTCTTATGCTGGGGATCCCCATGCTCCTTGTGGGGTCTCACAAGGAAAAGATGGGGAGAATCACCTCCCTCAACCTGCTGGTCACAGCTCTTTGGATGCAGCCCAGGATGCACTTGGCTTTCTGGGCTGCATTTTAACAACCCACAGGGAGGCACGTGAGAGGGGGAAAACAAATGGCCACAAGTATTTTTTACTGAGCAAGAAAGAGCAGGGATAGGAACCTCCCAGCCCTTATGCTGGGCAGGAGGGGTTCATTTAATCTATTCAGCCCCCTCTGCTGACCCCGGATCGTTTCCTCCTCCAACAGCTGCAGCCATGGGGGACGGTGGAGCAGAGAGACACACAGCTGTCCCCTGCTCATTGCCACACATCCCTGTCAAGGCTTGCTGCAGCCAGCTCCCCGAGCCTCTTCTCAAACCCCAGTCCTTGTGAGCCGTTCAGGACAATTTGAAAATTTTCTTTTTTTTTTTTCTTACCTCAACCACATCAGCTTGGAGAAAAAAAAATAAAAAATGCAGCTGCTCCTTGCAAACTTTGCCTGTTTTAGGGCTTTTAAATGGCAAAGTCAGGGTGTGATGGTGGAAATACATGGCATTTCTGAAGTATATTTTCTATTTTACACATTGCACATGAACATGTTTCTCATTGACCAACACATCAGGTCTCTGAAGTGGTTCCAGCACAAGCTGCTCTTGGTCTATACACCCAGCATGTGAAGAAAAATTATAGTTTTTGCAGAATTCAGCTGTCATGAAGCTCTTACAGAAGTTTGTTAAATCTCCACTCTAAGGCTTACAGTCCTGCCTGAGGGGAAGGGTTTGGGTTATCTGCCTCAGTTTTTAGTATTTGGGGGGAAAGGGGGTTGTTTCTGCCAATCAGCTGAAGGGGATTTCAGAACAGGAGGACTCTCACAGGGAGGACTTTTTCCATTGCAAGATTTGCACAGTTGGAATCTGAACAGAATAAACCTACAGACTGATCAAACACAAATGAGCCTTTTAAAAGGTCTGTGTCAGATTTGTTAACACTGGGCTACAAAGACCTGTCTGCAGTCGTGAGGACAAAGGCTTTTAAAGAAGATGCATCCTCAAACTGGGCTCGATTCCCCAGTACAAAGGGGTCCAGAACAAGGGCACTAACTGCATTTCTCCTTTATTTTTTGTCCTGTTTAATTTGACCCTACTCATAGCCTAGTTTCCTGGCCTGGCTCTATATAAATGACAACTTCATAAAGTTGAACTGGTCTTTTTCTAATGTGGAATTTTATTTTTGGGTTTGTTTTTTCTTGGACACAAAAAGTTCAGTATTAGACATAATCACTTTTTGGCACGCTATATAAATATGCATTTTGTTAGATTGATTGGCTCTGTGTAATGACCTAAAAGGAATAAAGTTCTACTATTCACCATTGTCAAAGCAATACCCCAGACTCCTAATCAAATCTGTTTCTGCAAAGGTAGGAAAAAAAAATAATAACCCTGCTATAATTACCTTGCCTGGAGCCACTGCTCTGACACCACAAAACTGAGTTTTTCTGTGCTGTGTAGGGACTGAACTGATACATACATTTTTTCCTAATTTATAGTCACTTTCTTGATGGCACAGCATTTTCTCCCAAGGGACATCAGAAGGTGCTCGGGTTACAAAGAGTTAGATCTCAGTGCTGTTAGAGGAGAAGCACAACTGTCTCAATGGACACAGGCTAAAAGTGGAGGAGTGCAGGATTAGAGAACCACAAAGTGCCCAAAACTGCAGCCACATCCATATTAATGGTCCTCACAGGAAACTTAAACCATGTCATGTTCAGATCACTGAATCTGGGGGAAAAAAAATCAGTCTCATCTCTATTCAGCTACTTTGTACTTGCTGTCAGTAACAGACCCATTTCTGCAGTCAGTTCTATCCTGACAGATTCAATGCTAACACTTTGGGATCTGGGCAGGAGGTTTGACTAGATGATCCAGTTGGGGGGCTGAAACTAGATGATTTTTAAGGTCTCTTCCAACCCAAAACATTCTCTGATTCTGTCTCCAGAGATCCTCTCTCCCAGCCCCTGTTTCTCAATGGTTGTGTGCAGGTCTGTTCTTTCCTTTGTCATCAGCAAGACTTCAGCCTTCCATTAACAAATAAAATACCTGCCTGGAAGCGATCACTGGACTCAGGAAAAAAAAAATAAACAATTTTCATACTACATGTTTTGAAGTATTAAAAGAAGTAAAACTACTAATTTTCATAATTGGACAGACTCTGAATTTATACGCTTTTTTTTCTGGCCAAAGGTATGCTCAAGATCTCATGCAGACAACACGCTATCAATGCAGACAGCCTGGAGCATTTCAAGGAAAAGCAAGCACAGAGAAATGAGATTTTTTTTTTTTTCAGAGATTCATATTGTCAAATCTTCTGTTTGCATTTTCATAGAGAAATAGTCCATTTTATCTTCACACATAAGACAACACTTGTGGTCAAAAGACCAAGGTCTGGATCTATTTTGATTTTTTTTTTTTTATTTTGAAGACCATGGCAATAAACATATGCCTGACCTGCCACTCTGTTCCATTCTTTCCCAGTTCTGCAAGAGACATAGAGTGTTTCTAAATTAGATGATTAATTACTGAGCCAGCCTCACAGGACACTGCATAAAACCAACTTTACCAGTTGTATCAATAGCACTGTCTCTTTCAGGAAGAGTACAGAAAAGCAGATTTTGCTCCTGACCCCGCTGAATAGCAACAGTCAGCTGTTTTACCTTACCTTTCTAATTCTTCCTCCCAAACAAAAGCTGGTTCCTTTTATTTCTCATCAACCTCACACACGTCCCCCTCTCACACCCAAACCATTCTATGATTCTACGAAGAGGGCGTCTAAGATAAAGGCAGGAACAAAGCAATATGTCCATGAGCAACAGCTTAGCTAAGCCCTGGGCCTGCAGTCCTGTCCAAAAGAAAAACTGAAATGAGAAGAAAATATTTTGGAAGGCTTTCATTAGAGTACGTCTCTGAACTCTGTCCGCAGAATGTGGAACCAGTGGAGGCCATATGGGTAGGTATCAGCACCACTGAATATCTTCCCCAAACTGTCACAAAGCTTCCCAAAACAACTTTGTGTTGCTGTTAAGGCAGGATATTTCCAAAATACTGCTACCTGCTACCATGGAGGGATATGGGGGTAAGTGCAGGTTTGATTTTAATCTCAACTGAAGTATTACTGCAGCTTTTCATCAAGGAAAAATAGTTAGTAAACTGACCAAAACCACTTCTTATTGCTAACAGGAGGTAAAGGGCAGGAGGAAATGATGACCAAGCTGCTGGCTTGGATACTTGCAGGGAGGCTGAAAATGTCCTTATGAGCCCTGGCACTCCTCTGCAGTTCAGCTATTGGGACTGGGAGGAGGAAAGGAACGTGTGTGAATGACCATGAAACTTATCACACAAGCAGAACTCGGTGTTCCTGCCCATTTCCAAAGGGGTGAGAGGAGCCAGCCGGGAAACAGAGCGAGACTTAAAAAACACACAAACCAAATTTGATTAACTGAAGAGGAGGAAGAACAGCAAGTTAGTCTCACTTTGAGGGTTTTATGGCAACTCACAAAGCTGCATTTGTATTTAGGCTCCCAAACCTAAAGCAGTTGTGGGAAGGAAGAGTGGGCTCTTTACATTAAAAGTATTTCTTGAAGCTTTACTTTAAAGAAGCCCTAGTGCTCTTCAAAACACAGTTCTGACAGTGTGGTCTGCAGGTAAAGAGGAGATCACGTTATTGGCAGGTTGGGGATGGAGGGATAGAAGACACTGGACATACACAGAACACTGCAAGAACACAGTGGCAGAGGAAAGGGTCTGTAATGCATGTGGATGAGCCTTTTGGACACCTTAGCACCAAAGCAAGATGAACCCTTGTGCACCATGCAATCAAGAGCCATAAAACCATCCCTGCTGGTATCCAGGCTGCTGAGATGCCTTTGGTCACCAGTAAATGAGTGCTCACTGAGTGATTCACATCATTGCTTAGACTAGCAAGGCGGTAAGGCCACAGTCTACACTTATTCTTTTGGATGTCAAGAGGGCAAAACCAAAGAGCACCAGTCTTTCCTACACTTGTGAATGTACAACATCCCTCATGCTATGCAGTCAGGCATCCCCCACAACTGAAAACAGCCTTTGTTCCTCTCTCAAGGAGCACATGTTCCCCCAGAGCAGTCCACAGCTTTGTTGAAAATCCATATCACCATTCTCATGGTTGCTGCACGTGGTGTCCCCTACTGTATCCTGGGCAAATGCACATTGGGCCAGGCCCGTGTCCTCTCCTTCCTGCACCCAGACCACTGTCCCAACAGCAGGTCTGACCTTTGGATGAGAAAGCGAGGGTCCTGCTTGCACCACACTTTTCAAAGAGCACATTAACCCTGATTGTCTTGGCTAACTCTCTGGAATTTCCTTCCGTGCCCCGGAGACAGAGCATTCTGTGGAAACGAAAATTAATACTTACAGGCAACTTGAGTTTCGGTGTGTTTTCAATTATATATTTAAAAAAAAAAAAAAAGAGAGGCTGGAAATTCAGTGGCTGTTACAAATAAGCCCATTTTAATTGTAAATTTATTTAGCAGGAGGTGGAATTAATCACCTAAAAGAGAGCAGGGGGAGAGCCCCAAAGTTGCACATAACGCAAGGAGAGTGCGAATCACACAGTTGGCATGAGATCCCATTTCATATTTGTTAAGTGCAGGGGGTTTAAGATCCTGAATATCTCACTGTTCTTTCCCTCCTGTTCTCCAGAGGGAGAACAAATGCAAATGGTGTTGTGTTAGAAGGGGCTAAAAGGGCACCCTGTAATAATCCACTGCATGAAACCCCATGGATTCATCAAGGAGGGAAGGTGTAAGAGCCCTCAGGAAGCCTGCAATAGCCTCTCTGTACACATAACACCTCCAAAGGAATTTTCTGCAGCTATTCAAGAACAGACCCAGGTCTATTCCCCCCAGCTTCACCCCATAGCTCACTTGCACATGCCTAGGCAGCACAACAGAGGGCTGCAGCACACCGAAATAACCCCAGCAAGATAGAAAATGGTCTCTGTTGTTTCTCCCATGGTGCTAGTGTTGAGGTTTGACAGGCAAGGGGAAAGATAGCCCTTCCACAGCATGTACCCCACAGCACAGGGTAGCAAGAGCACGACAAGCTGGTTACATTATACCATTTCCACACACCACACTCTGACAGCTCTTTCTCCACCCTAAGCAGGGATATGAGAGGCCACACAAGACCCCATAACCCACCATTCTCTACCACATCTAATTGGCTGCATCCAATGCAGCCAATTCCCAGAAAATGTGGCCATGGCACAGCAGGATGCATGCAGGATGAAGAACCCACTTGTGAAGTGGCAGCTGAGATGCAAGTCAGCTCCAACAGGTTTTCCACACCCCTTTTCCTTGCAGCCTGTGAATTAATTCAGCTTGGGCAACCTTGCCTTCATTTGAGATTCCTGCTCCATAAACATTCTAGCTTTAGCTGTACAAACAGAGGAAATATTTTCCATGTTTCCAGCCAGTGCTTGTCACCTTTCACATCAGTAATCACTGAATCCTTGTACTGTTGATGAATTTGTTCGACTCCTCCTTGGACCATTTGCTGCCTCTACCCAAAAAAGCTTTAACACCTGTTTGAACCTGTTCTTCTACTAGTTTTCCCTCTAGTTTACTTATTAAGAGACTTGGTGAAGAACAGAATCAGAGAATCAATCACTAAGGCTACAAAGGACTACAGTGGGTCATCTGGTCCAACCTCACTGCTCAAGCAGGGTCATCCCAAAGCACATGGCATAGGATTGCATCCAGATGGTTCTTGAATACCTCCAGTGAAGGAGACTCCACAACCTCTCTGGGCAATCTGTTCCTGTGTGTGGTCACTCACACAGTAAAGAAGTTCTTCCTCGTGTTCAGGTGGAACTTCTTGTGCATCAGTTTCTGCCCATTCCCTCTCATCCTATTGCTTGGCAACAGCAAGAAAAGCTTGTCTCCATCCTCTTGATACCTCCCTGCAGATACTGATAGACATTTCTGAGGTTGCCCCTCAGTCATCTCTTCTCAAGGTGAACAGGCCAAACTCCCCCAGCCTGTCCTCATAAGAGAGGTGCTCTAATCCCTTAATCATCTTTATAGCCCTCTCTGGGACCTGCTCCAGGAGTTTCATGTCTCTTGTACTGAGGAGCCCAGGACTAGACACAGCACTGCTGATACAGCCTTACTGAGGCTGATAAGAGAGGCTGAATCACCTCCCTTGGCCTGCTGGCAATGTTTTTCCCAATGCACCCCTGGATACCATTGGGCTTCTCAGCCACAAGGGCACTGCTGGCTCATGGACAGCTTGTTGTCCACCAGGACCTCCAGGTCCTTATCTGCAGAGCTGCTTCCCAGCAGGTCTCCCCCAGCCTGTACTGGTGCCTGGAGTTATTCCTCCCCAGGTGCAAGATCCTGCATTTGCCTTTGTTGAACTTCAAACAGTTCAGTTTTTCCATTACCAAGAAGCTTTTGAAATCTTGAATTGCACTCTACAGCAGGTACCCTCCCCTCCTCTCTGGGTGTTGGCTTGTAGTATTGCCATTTTCTGCAATGGCTCAATTCAGGGAGCCAAGTCTCTGACCTAGAGGAGAGGGATCATCAGGCCACTTAGTCATCTCCAGTGAGCAATCTATATATAACACTTAACTCCCTGGTTAGCCTAATTTTTTTTTTTTTAAATTATTACTATTGCAGACTGGCTCTGTGTAATGTACTGAGAACAGTGTGTTGCATAAGCTTTTGTAGGAACTGAATTTTGAAACTGCTACATGCAAGAACAGATATCAGCTGTGACCGTGAGAAAAACCACGGGTCTCATCCAACTGACCACGGCTCGCACTTAGAGTATGTGCAATCACTCAGTTTGACTCTTGGAAAACACACACATCTCTCACTCACAGGGTTTATCTTACAGGGGAAAAAATAAATCTCTTTTCAGTGCCCAAGTAAGGCTGAGAATCATTAATCCGTCAGTTTGGCAATCAAGCCAAAAACACTTTGTTGGTGTGGGTTGAAGCTCTAATTTTATCTAACTTTCCTTAAAAAACAAGCAAGATATTGATCCCCAAAAATGAGGCCTGGAAAGCCTCACACAAAGGCACTCACTTTGTTTGCATAACTGCAAAGCTGATCCTCTAAAACACTTTCTAGGAAACACTCTGTGAGCCCTGAAGCATTGCCCAAGAGCAACAAGCTGAGCAGAAGTTGGTGACACTGAGGAAAAGCTCCTGCTGCCCAGGATCTGCTGGACGGTCAGGCAGATCACAGCCCTTCAAGGAATAGGTCTTATGACACCCTCCACACCAGGGAAATAACATTTTCCCCACTGCACAAGAGAGAGACCTCAGACCCCCACAAAGGACACACCAGTAAAATAAGTTTACCAACACACAATCCGTGGTAGCACCCTCACTGCTGGGCATGAATCCCTCACCACAGGAACCTGCAAGGAAGACAGGCAGCAAAGAAAGAAAAAAGTAAGGGAAAGGCAGCAATTACAGTGCCATTGTGCAGCTGCTGGAAAGGCAGATGGACAGAAGGCGATGTATGCTATAGAATGATATGCTACAGCATTGCACTGTGATGACAAATCCCTGCAACATGAAGACACAGGCTGCATTCAGAGATTAAACTTGGTTCTCTACCTAGGACTCCAGCAGTCTGATACTTTTAATATAAACTCACTTTTTCATAGAATAAAGCAAGCTTTCAATCATCCATCTATCTTGATGGACAGTATGCCCAGGGAAGTGGTGAAACCTCTGTCCCTGAAAGTATTCAAAAAACAGGTAGATGCGGTGCTTAGGGGCATGGTTTCATGGTGGACCCGTCAGTGTTAGGTTAATGGTTGGACTCAATGATCTTTGACATCTTTTCAGACCTTAATGATTCCATGATTCTATATATGCATACACAGTACATACATATTATAGAGCTGGTTGACTGATAACTCTCATATTGAAAGACAGAATCAGATGGAAGGAAGTGATGTCTAAAGTTCAAGTGTTCAAATTATTTGGCTTAAACATGAGATCTGGGAGGAAAAAAAGTAAGCTTACCATTTTTGAGGGATGAACAAGCAATTTCTGAAAGCAGTCTGGCCACACTTCCTAATGACATGTGGTGGGCTTCCTCTCTCCATAGAGATGCTCATGAAACTTTCCTACCCTTTATCCCTTCACCCTCTCCATACACCACCATTTCAGGGCCAGCATGGCTGCAAACAAGCTCAACCTCGAACTACTGGCAGTGATGCAACAGTGATTGTATTTAGCCTGTCAAACCAGGTTAAAATGATTCCCATAGAGTTTCTTCAGAGCAGCAGGCTGGAATAGAATCACAGAATGCTTTGGGTTGGAAGAGACCTTAAAGACTATCTAGTTCCAACCTTCCCACCACGGGCAGGGACACCTTCCACTGGACCAGATTGCTCAAAGTCCTGTTCAACCTGGCTTTGGATGCTTTCAGGGATGGGGCATGCATAACTTCTCTAGGCAACCTGTCCCAGTGCCTCACCACCGTCATTGTAAAGAATTTCTTCCATAAAATACCAAGCTCCATCTCTCCTACAGGCAGGACAAGGCTTTAAACTAAGTATTTTCTTAGAGACTGTAAGTGGCACTTATTTACATGCTATTCAATAGGGATATGTGGGTGCATTTGCTACCAAACCCCAGTAATCAGATGTTAAAGGTGTGTGTTGCACAGAGCCCACTGGGGCTTTGCACAATGTTCTGAGCACTGAAAGCTAAATGAGATGCTGGTAACACCTTCCTCTGTTGTGCAATTGCACTGAAGAAATACCAGCTCTCTTTTCATTTTTTAAGAAAAGAAGTAGGAAAAAGAAGGATAAAAGGAATTATATGGATCACCTGCTATATGTGAGAGAAATGCACAGTAAAAGAGGCATGATAAACCATTTGCTTGAAAAGGAACATTTCAGCTGTAAGGACTTTTTTGGTGCTGCTTTTTAAGCCCTAAGAACTGTAACCAGACACAAAAGTATGATTACATTGAGAAGTGCTGCAGGTAACTATTATTAAAACAATGTTCACAAGGAATAGACACATGAGAGCAAAAGAACTGGTAAAAAGGAATCCCAAAGACAAAAACAACCCATGACCCCACCACTTGCAACACAGATATCAATATGTGGGAACCAAATCCCTTTGGCACATCAACATTACACAGCGAGAAACTTGTGAAACTTGTTCCACGTGTCCACAAATGCAGTGGAGGAGATACAGCCAGAGCACAGAACACAGAGAAACTCCACCGGGGAAAAGTGAGGTTATGGACAGGGCACCAGCAAATTAAGCCAGGAAGAAATTAAATTGAGAGGAAGCAGGAATGGGCAGTTACAGATGACATTGCAGCTCCTGCTGTGAACTCTCTGCCCCAAGAGGACTCTCAGCCTTCAGCAATTTTCTTCCTGCAGGTTTCTCTGCTCCACTTCAAGAGTGGACACCCTGAGCAGAACCAGAGAAGGGGCTCAGAGTCCAGTATGATGCTCCATTTAAAAAAAAAAAAAAATAAAAAAAAAGGAAAAAGTAATCCAAATCAACTTGGGATGTAACAAGATCTGACAAACCCCTAGAGATGGAAGAAAGAAAGTTTTCTCTATCTACACATTGAGAAAGCATTCCCAGTAATTGCTGCTGGTCCTCCATCGATGGCCCCTTTTCCCTGGCATCTCCCCACACAGAGAACTTGCTCTCCCCTCCCTCTGCAGACCAACATCACACAAAGTGACACAATCACAGAGCACCAGTGTCAATGGCAAAAACAGAGTATTCAAACACAAGTAGCAGCAGATGTCTTGTTTGCAAATTAGCACAATTTCTCAAGACAGCAGGAAAAAATCACCAATTTTGAGATTCTCAAAGGATTTCATTCCCATCTCTGTTGATTCACTAATCTAAATCTTACACTATTTCCTTGGGGAAGGAAGGGAAACAAAAGAGACTAACTCTCTTTACTTCATCCATCATTTTAAGGATGCAAGACTATTCTTAATGCATTATGACAAGGTCCACTAGGCTTTGCAAGCAGCTTTTTTAATTTGCCTTGCTAATAACATGAAGGAAAAAACAACACTTGAGTTTCTCAGCCCTGCACCATATAGATTCATGTTACGGTGGCTGCATCCATAGGGTAACCTAGCATATTATGCCACCACTTGGCCAAATTTGGAGTTTTTCCATGCTCAGCTGAACTGTTTTACAGCAGGGTTTGTTGTTCAAAGCCCCTCATGCTGCCTGTGCTGCCCTTCTGATTGCAGGGGGTTTCTGTCCATGTCACAGTGGCATAAACATCATGTGACAGTCGGTGGCTCAAAAAACAAGGCATTCCCAGAGCTGCAACTCTCCAAAAGGAGCTGCTGACAATACTCCAACCATCCCTATTCTGCTGACCAGCTAGTTTTGCCCTGGAAAGCACCTGATCTTCCAGTTTAAGTATCTTTTCATCATCCCAGTGGTCCATGACCTTCAGCTCTACAAACAGCATCAGCCAGCTCAATGCAGAGAGCTTTTGTTAAGAAGAAAAGCCATGGACCAGAGACGTGTTTAAAGGGCATGTGTGGACAGTCAGCAGTATCTAAGGACTGTATTTGCTCAGACATACAGAATCACAGTTGGCTAAGCACAAAAAGCCCCTAACCTTATCATGCTTAGATGGGCAAGTCTATAAATAATCCCAATGGATGGAGCACATTGCTGACAACTTCCTTGTAGAAGTCAGAGCTGCAGTATCTACCAGACACGTTAATGCCCTCAGATTTTAAGGAGCTATTAGAGTCTCCAGGGATGTCAACAACTGCATTGCTCTTGTGACATTTTGACATCTCAATAGCAGGGAGGCAGCTGCCTGTCCATGTACCTGTGTCTGCTTCCCTGCCAGGTGAACGATACCAATGCTAAATCTGACACCCTGACAGAACTATTGTGCAAGAGACATGGTTCTTAAGTGCCTCTGGCTTTTTGCAGAGCTACACAAGGCTGGGACATGCCCTGTGGCTGTGCCTAGGAGCTCAGGAGATACGGCAGTGCAGCTACAGCCACTGTGCCTTTACAGGGGCTAAAGTCACAGAAACACTTTCAAGAGTCTTCCTGGACACCATTCCCAGGTAGGAGCAAAGGCTGTCAGAGAATACGTGGACAGACATCAGCCCTGCAAGGAAGAACCCCAGGAACCCTAATGGGACCTCAGCATCCCTTCCTGCCACTGCAGGCAGAGCCCAAACACGGGAAAGCTGCACATCACACTATGAACACAAACCTGTGGTAAGGCACTACTGTGTCCATGGGCCCATTTAAGCTAATGCATCTTCCACAGCTGTCAAGGGCTTACACTCTGACACAGAAAATACCTTCATAAAAGCAGTGATCGCAAATGCACACTGCAAGTATGAGCTCCCCAGAAGATCCCAGACCATCCCTTTCATTAGGGATGGGGGCAAAACACAGGTCCTGTTTGATCTGCAGTGGGAAGGGGAATAGAGCATGAATGCCCTCACTCAGCTGGTGCCCTTGCGATTACCAGGGGCTCCTCAGCTTCAGGACACCAAGAATGAAAAGCTTTCGAAAGCCCCAGCCGAGCGAGGATGACTGGATGGGTTTGGGATGGAGGGAGCAAATCTTCCCCCAACGACAGCTTAACAGTACCACCTGCTGGAGAAAGCCAGATCTGCTCTGCTGCTTCAGAGCGGCGCTGCAGAGGGATGCGGAGAGACAGCGAAAGAAGACATATATGGTGACAAGACTATTCAGGCTTATTTTCCCCGAGAAACTGAATTTTCCACCCCTTCTCAGCAGTGAAAGACACCCTGAAAAACACACTGAGACACGTGTCCCACTGCAAACCCAGCCACGGGGCCAGCAGAGAGACCCTTGGTGTGGAGCATCCAGCAGCCTCCTCAGGAGCTGCTTCATTTATTTTACCCCCAAATAAAATAAGCAGCAGCCTTCGAGAACTTGTCTGGAGGCAACCAGGCAGCTAACATCAACCTACACAGTACAAACAAGTGTCTCTTGGTGATGCCCATCTCCAATTAAAGATATTTCATAACTGGGTGTAAAAAAAAAAAAAATCAAGCTCCCCAATATTTGTATTAACGAAGGAATTATTTGGAGAAGCCCTGGGTGAGGAAGGAAATACAAAAAACTACAGAGCAAGAGGACTAAATGAATTCCTAAATCTGCACATATCTAACAGTTTTTAAGTGTTTAATTAGCGATCTTTCCAGAATCTGCAGACAAAACATTCATTTTTGACAATGTGAGGGTTTCATTACACTTAAGTAGCCTCATTATGCAGTTCCATCCTGGTGTTGAATCAATTAAGCATGGCAGCAATAAAGCAAAGTGGAACTGAAACTAATGTTCTAGTGGGAGCTAAATCACCAGGATTATTCCGAGTGAAATGCTGCCTAAAGAGACCCAGGCGAAGGTTATTTACACTGGCAAGCATTTCTGTGCTGTGCCATGTAACCTGGAGAGCCTGACCCACTGCTGCACCCCTCCAAGAAGCAGCAAATTAAATCCCTAAATCACGGGAGGTGTTTGCACTCTCATAGCTAACTTAAGGCTCTGAGTAACTTTATTTTTTATATGTATTATATAGACAGCTTATATAAATGTTTTAGTTTTATATATCTGAGACAAAGTTCTATCTAAATTAAAGCTCTGAAGGAAAGTCTCATTCAAAATCACCAATATCTTAACAGGGACAAGGTATATAACTTCCACTTTTTATAAAATTATGCAGTGAAAAATTACACACAAGAGTCTTGGCGACTGCAAACCAGACACTGTTGACTTCTTCTCAACTGCAACAACTTACAGACTCCTCCACAACTTGCCATGGCCACTAATTAGTTTATTAAAGACTCCCTGCCAGTTGTGAACTCCTGAGATGATCGAAGTTGGAGTGTTGGGGGTTTTTAACATGTAATTAATTTTTCCATTTGCTGTTTTCTTCCCTCCTTGGCTCAGCTCACACTACTCTGTCTTTGGATCCAGCTGAGCTCAGCTCAAGCATGGTGCCACAGCTATGCTGTTCTTAGCCCAGGGATTTCTCACCAGATGTTAATGGTGTTTATTAAGAGAAGTGATTGTGAACAGAATTGCTCTGAATTTCAGCCAAAAAAAGGCTTCCAATTGCTCAGGCTATTCAGATCTGCAGGAAAACCAAGGTTTGGATATTCTGAACAGAAAACTGCTGCCATTTGGAAATGCTGGGAGGAGGCAAGTTTTGGGCAAGAGTCACACTGATTTTACCTCTGAGTCTTTGGTCCTGAGATGCTGTTGCTTACAGGGCAACAAGGCTGTGGAGCAGCCAAACTAGATCCTCAACTTGTTGCTGTGATGTCCTGCTGAAGTCAAAATACTCGTTTCCCACCACTTCTGGCCCAATAGAAGTAACATTTGCACAGAGACATTTATTTTGTGAAAGCTGCAAGTCAAAACCTTAGTGCTCCCCCTCAAAAGACTATTTCATCAAAATATTTCCTTAGATTAAGTAATTTTAATAGCATCCCTCTAGATACCATTTACATACCATTTGCCTGGAAACAGACCAGCTTCCAGTAGGAAAGCAGGCAGTGCTGACCCAGCATCTCCCCAACCAGCCTGTGAAGACAGGAATGAAATTAATCCCTGGTTGACTTCCCAGAAGTTGCACAATTAGACAGAAAGTCATACCGACTCCCAAGCCAAAAAGTTATCAAACTGGGGAGTAAAAAGCCACACCACTGCTTCACCTTCACAGAAAACCACACCACTGCTTCACTTTTGTAGGTCAGCAGGATTGGTCATTGCCCCAGGAGGGACCCAAGGTGTCAGGATGGGATGAAGGGTAAATCTGGAGGTTGGAGGACACTGGGTCTGCAGCATCCTGCCAGGGTGGGCTGCAAGGAGCCAAGGAATTGGGTAAGAAAACTGCCTGGCTTCTCTCACAGCATCACAGAGACGATGCAGCCCTGCAGAGTGTTTCCATTGTAATGAATTGGCATTTTCAGCCTGGAAGCAGTTTGGTGGTGAGTGCTGCCAGCACACCCTGGAGTCAGGGTGTTTGAAAAGCCTCTTGCTTTCTCAGGTATCCAAAATTAAACTTTATAGCCCAGGCTTAGGCTTCCTTTTTATCACCCATTTTTGGCTACTCTTCGTCTTTCCATCAGATGGGTCAGCAACAAACCTTGTGGCCACTTTCCTGTGTGTTAGGGTTGCTCCACCTAAGTCATCATCATCAGTCTTGCTTCTTTCCTGGATTTGGGAAGAGGCGAGGTTTTCAGATCCTGTCTCAGGAGGCTCCTTTTTTCTTTCCTGTCCTTTTTGTTGTTGCTCAGGCTCCAGGAAAGTATTTTTGTTTCCCAATACATCTCATGCTACGTGGGAACATTCACAGCCTGAGACATCTGAAAAGATGTTGGAAAGGCAGAGGCTGTGCACTCTTGCTCATGAAAGGAGAACTGGAAAAAGTTTTTGTATTTGGCCCTGCCAGCAGCGCTGCTTCTGGACTTTTAGTGGTGCAAAGCATCCTGGTGATCCCTCTCTTAGAGGACATCCTACACAGAAGGGTGGAAACTGCTGTTGGGCATCCAGGGCTCTGGGCCCAGTGTGAGCAGCAAGCTGGGCAGTGAGCAGAGGAGCTGATCCAGCTGGGAGCTCTTCCTTTGTGCTTCTCCCACCCTCCATGCATCTCCAAAAGATTTTGAGAAAGTACAGGCCTCTCCACAAGCCTCTGCAAGCTCCTGCAGCCCCAGCAGAGAGCCCCACAGCTCAGGCTATAAGTTCATGAGCCTCCCCAGCCGCCTGTCTCCTGGGGAAGACTGTCAAGAGAACAATTGCTCTCCAGACGTAGCATCCTGTGCCCTTCTTGCAGCAGCAGGGGAGCTCCAGTTCCTTTCTCTTTCTCACAGGCATTTCTGCAACTTCTTCCACTGCCTTCCCAGCCTCATCCCTCGTTCTCCAGCCAGCTTTTTCCTCCTGCTGTGGGCTCCAGGGAAGACTTTCATAGAATCATTAATGTTGGAAACGACCTTTAAGATCCTTGAGTACAACTGTTAACCTAACACTGCCAAGTCCACCACTAAACCATGCCTCTAAATGCCACGTCTGCCTGGGTTTTTTGAACATTTCCAGGGACAGTGACACCACCACTTCCCTGGGCAGCCTGTTCCAATGCTTGACCATCATTTCAGTGGAGAAATGTTTCCTAATATCCAATCTAAACCTCGCTTGATGCAACTTGAGGCCATTTCCTCTCATCCTGCCTCTTGTTACCTGGGAGAAGAGACTGACCCCCACCTAAAACCTTCATTCAGGTAGTTGTAGAGAGTGATAAGGCCTCCCCGAGCCTCCTTTTCTCCAGACTAAACACCCCCAGCTCCCTCAGCCTCTCCTTATAAGACTTGTGCTTCAGACCCTTCATCAGCTGTGTTGACCATTTTTTGCCACCCCCACTCTGCTATGAGGGGCTCAGAAGGACAGGGGACACTTACATTGATTAGTGAGAGAGAATCCACATGTCTGTGCCAATGCCAAATCCCACACTGGTACAACACAGTCTACTTCCAGCAAGTGGAGCTCACATTTTCAATTCATGCCCACAGCCTTTCCCTCCCTCCCAAATCCCATAACAGAACTTTTCTGGTTCTTCCTTGGAGGAGCACATTCCAGCTACTGGAACCCAACCACAGGCCAGTGAATACTCAGCACTGAGTTTTGCTGAGGACTCTGCCCCATCCAGTACTGGCAGATCTGCTGGGCTCAGGGCACATTGCAGCATTTGGGTCAAAGCAACCAAAATTTGGTTCAGGGAAGTGATTTGGAGGCTTCCTGGAGTCCTAGGGAGCCCCTGTGCATTTATGCAGCTAAAGAAAGAACAGCAGACAATTCACCACACACAAAAAGGATTTTGACCTGCATTGCTGAGTTTCAAAATGGGACCCACCAGGGTTTGAACTTCCAAAAATCAAAAGCACTTACTAGTGTCCAGCAACTGGTATTATTTTCACTCAAGACAGCTCAGCAATGTCTTCTCTCAGTCATGCACACTTCAGACTACTCTCAAACATCTTCTCTGGCTCACCATGAGGCAAAACTTTAGTTCAGCCCTAAAGCTTTCTATCATCTGCATTACTCTCCATATTCCCACCTTCATGTCTCCCACAGATCAGATTCATCAGGCCTTCAACCTGCAAACTAAAAGACCCCATTCTATCTCCCTTGGCACTAAATAGCCTGGGTTTGAGCATGATGAGCCCTGGACCCACCTCCCTCCACCTGGGAAAACAAGTCACACCTGGCTCAAGTAAAGCTGAGTGAAACCCTTTTACAGGGTTGTAAGAGTCTGTGAGGACCATCCAATAATAACACTCAAATGAAGGCTTGCTTCCACAAATCATGGTCGCAACAAACTCTGTCCACTTCCTCTCAGTGTCCTCCATGGTGAAAACATGGGAAATTATAATGGAAACACCTTTTGTCAAGTCCTGGTGGCTCTCAAAGTGCCTCTTTCATCAACAAGTGTCAAAGACCCTGAGGACTGAAACCAGTAACTGCTGTAATTGTTAGAGTCATAAAATCACAGAATGGTCTGGGTTAGAAGAGACCTTAAAGATCATCTCATTCCCAGCCCTGTGACATGGGCAGGGACATCTTTCCCTAGACCAGGTTATTCAGAGTCCCATCCAGCCTGGCCTGGACCTGGCATGAACCACTTGGGATTAACGTAAAGGACAATTTATGGCCAAGGGACAAAAGGAGATTTACTGGCCCCACAGGGAACTTTTGTGGATCCTTTCCATGGAGAATAAACACATCCTGCCTTCCTGACTCACAGCTACACTGTTAACATTTGGTGCCAAAGGGAATTACATTGGTAGCAGAGAGGATCCTGAAGGCAGAAGTCCTGTTGCTTGGCACAAATTAACTACTGAAGAGTCACAGGCTCAGAGAGGTCACTACAGAGTGGCAGTGGTGGGGACCAACCAAGCAGAGCGGGGCATGAGGGAAGGATGAAGGAGTGGGATGTGGAAAGTCTGTAGGGAGGACTGGGTGCCTTGGGAGTGATGAAGGGAGCCCCAGTGATGCCTTGGGATGTGATGAACATGAAGTTCCACTACCAGCAGCCCCACAGCTCTGCTGTTCCACTCTGCCCTCAGGAACCCATCCCAGATGACCTTGTGATGAAGAAAAATTGTTCCCTTGTTGACCTGAGATGTGTTATGTGCAGAGGTCCTGAGGGACATAAATGCCCCAAAAGGGTCCAGATTTGCACATTAAAAAGAATCCAAGCAGGATCCTGAAGCCAGTAGCAGAGAGTAGGTGGCCAGGACCCAGAAAGAGGAAGATGCTCACGTGGCTTTGAGACATAGCATGTTTTGGGGCCTGTCTTTGCCAACCAGGGCCAGAAGTAGAGGCAGACCTGGACAGAGCATTACACACCAGGAGAACTGGGATTACCCTTCCCCCTGTGCAGCCCAGTCCTGGAATAAGTGAATATCCAGTGGAAGAAACTCTGATCCCCAAACATGCATTGGCTTAAACACAAAGGAGAGACAGATCGTCAAATATTGTGAGATTGGGAGGCTCTGTGAAGTCCAAATACCACTTCCAGACCTGCATACAAGACTCTGAGCCATATACACCCTCTCCCTTTTTGCAGAGAAACCTGGGAATATTAATACCAAAAAATGAACCCACAACATGCAGTATTCCCTTCCCACCAGCGACTGTCTATCCCAATGCACAGAATGACTCCCTGGCATGGAAACCCACTGGCAAGCCCATGTTCACACTGCTGTCCTCCAGAGCAGGAGGGACATATCCAAGCTGTTCAGCCCTGAGCCTGTGCCAGCTCCCAGGCTGTCTGCATTCACTGTCCAGGGACTGACGATTTAACAGCACAATTCAGTCTCAAGGCCTGAGGACATTCCTTGGCTCTGCTCAGCTCTCTGGTGTAGCTGCAGTTCCTCAGACCACTCCCTTCCTGCCTTTCATAGCCAAGGCCTCTTTGATGTATTTCCAGTGTAGGCTAGGTCATAAAACTACTACACAGAGAGACCCTCGCATGATCTCTGCTAAGGGAGGACTTCCCATGCCCACCTTTTGCATGGGTGCTCATCATTCTGTAAATAAAATATTTGCTTTTAAGTCTTCTGCAAAAAGAGCACGAGGCAACTCACCAGAAATCAGTGAGTTGGGTTTGGATTACTTCTACCTGCTCTATTGGGACAGTATGGGTTTTTCCCATGCACTTAATACTGCCCTGGCTATTCATTTCCACCAGCAGCTGGACATCTGCACAACTATCTGTGAACCAAGAACCGTGTCAGGTGTGCAGAAGAAATGCCTTTTCTGGCAGTGAAGGGGCTGGATGTGGCTTGGAGTGACGGCACAAAGCACTGCTGACACAGCTGATGCACAGCAGGAGGTGGAGAAGCCAGGGCAGGAGGCAAGAGCACAGCGAGCCAATACTGCTGACTGAAAGGCAGGATTGCATGCAGACATCAACCCAACCACTGACTGCTGTGGTATTTGCAATCTCACCCTCTTAAACTAACATGACAGTGTCTATACAAGCTGTAGTGAGCACCAAACTGCTGTGCAGACATGCTCTGCATGGAGAACCTCTTGAGGAAAACAAAAACACTAATAAAAGCCTTCTCAAGAGGATGGTTATATTTGACCTAAGAGCACTGTGGGAACAAACATCAGCAGAACCACGTATAGGTGTCAGTGCAAATTTTCTTCCTAAACAAGCAGTCTTTTGCTATTTAAAAAACCCTCTTGTTCTCAAGAACATTCCATCCCTGAATTCCCCACACAAAGGTTGGATCGGATGTCTACTATTCATATATTTTTCCCTCTTGGTTTCAATATTAGCTGAGGAGCATTATCGGCAGGAGTTAGAGCCGGAAATAGGAAATGAGATGGAAATTGTTAACAAGAGGAGAAAATAGCTCAAGAAGGTTGATCCTTCTAAGAACTGCTACCTTTTGCAGCCTAGGATTATGTAACACTGACCAGAACCAATTTAGCAAAATGAAAATTCAAGACATTTGTTAATTTTGATCATGCTGGTCAGATACCTTGTTGTTTTCTGTTTTAATGTGCTTTAGTAGTGCAGAATGTGCATGCAGTCCTTGTCCAAGAAGCTGATAGTTTAAGTTTGAAAGAAATTGAAGGTGGGTACATAGCACAAAATATGAAGTGGAAGAAAGAGGCAATAGGGGCAGCAAGGTAAACTGTGGTCTTAACAATATCTCTTGAAAGCTTTGTCCCTGGCTCTTCTGAACAAACAAAAACTTGTGCCAAAGGTGGCACTGCACAGACAGCAGTCACAAAGCTAAAAAGCCAATGGGATAGAGGCAGGATGTGGAAGATGGATACTCCAAGCCCAGCTCTGTCAATTACAGTCCCAATGCAGCTTTAGTTCCAGCAGCAGTGAGACCAAGAATGGCAGACAGTCACTGTGTGAGGTGGAAATGAAAAGGAACGTGCCCAAAAGCATCCTCATGGGATGTGTTATCATTTAAGGCATTCTTATCTATATGAATAACAATCCAGGATGAGACAGATGGAGAGGTACCACTGATCTCCACAGCTACATCTTTTCCTCTTTGTGCTCTGTGCATTGTGTTAACAATTAATAAACAGAAAACACGGAGGGAGAAAACCCAACCACAGCTAAATTTGAGTTACTGTTGGTAGACATTAAACAGAAGAAGCTGGTACCGTAAGTCAGGAGGGCACTAAATAACAAATCAATGCAGCAGGCAATTTTCAGTGTTTCTTTCCTGTGCTTCTTCCATTTGTGCTCTGCTGCTGATAATACCTAATCTTGCTCCAAATAATTTATCCTTCCTGAAGACCAACACTATGTAGTCTCTGTACTCATACTAAAAACCAGTCATGTATGCTAGGATATGCCAACATCCCACTGGCTGTGAAACAGGATCTCAAGGGACAATGAGGATGTTCATTGCTGGTAGTTATTTACAACTAGAGTAGAAAAAAAACAATAGTTATTCTCATATGCTGGAGAAGAGTCTTACCCTGGGGCAGGATGATTTAGGAGTAACTACAAAAGATCATAAGCAATCAAGTCTGTGTGACCTGAAAAGGTAACCCCTTCTCTAACATAATGAAAACTCCTCATGTGCAGCAACAGCAAAGTAAAATGGGTTTCCTTAAGCTATTATGAATGTGTCCTGTCTTATTTTACACTCTTACCATCCAGAATGAACATAATTACAGCTGTAGGAGGGTAAATCCTTGCCATATGCCAATCTGATGAATCGCTCTCTGATCCTACCCTAACCCTTGGGGCAGGATGCATCAGTGGATGCTTAAATTCTCTCCAGTTCCCCAAGAGACAGATTGAACATATCATCTGTACATACACAGCCTGTATTGGTGCCATTTCAACATATGTTGCTGAAATTATGATGTTTTCCTGGCATCACCATTTCAGATTCAATTAATACCCACAGGGAATCCCTAAGCAGTGTGGTTTGGCACCACCAGGAGAGGTGATGATGCTCCTCACCGTGGTTCTCAAGGATAAAGACCAATTAGGCAAATTGTGCAGTAAAAAAACCCCTAAATACATAGATTGGGAGCTTAAAATGAGTACTGATTCACTAAATGTGCAACAACCAGAGGTCTTAACTGTGGATTTGATGAAAATGGTGAGCATAATCCTAAGAACAGAGTATTTAGTTATCTTAAGCACAGCTGTGACAGGCTGAGATCCTGTGACTTTGATTACAAGAAAACAAACCTAATTTTGTCTTTCTTGACTTTAGTATGAGTAGTTTTGGGATCGTGCAGTTTGGTTCAATTTGCAGGCTAAGCAGAAATTTAGCAAAAATAGTTTGCCTGACTTCAAAATAAAAACATCCTCGGTCATGTAGGACTACTATGATTTCCATCTCAAAATAAACTCTGACCTGCCCGGAGAAAGGCAAAGTTCTCACTTAAAATTAAAACCTATTCTTTCCTCAAAGTTTTATTTTTAATTGTTTTTGTTTACCCTACCTTCTCCTTTGCTTCTGAGCTACGTACTCACACAAGTCGGATTTGTCCATTATTCAGTATTGAATAATTTACACGAGACTTCAGAGGGGTTCCCCATAAACATCCCCACACTGGACATCCACTCTGCAAACACAGCTCTGGAACTGTAGTATGGATGTTTTAGTACGTGACATCCGGATTTTGGTTCCCACCTCAAGGCACATTTTTTCATGTGCTGATGTATCTTCCATCAGACCAAAACATTTCAAACCAAGGCAGACAGTTTCTGAACAAGGATGATCCTCATCTTGCCCAGAAAAATGCAGATGGAAGAATTCGGTTTTCAGTAGCAACAGACATGAGGACAGCACCTGACTGTGGGTGTAGATCCTGACATTCACTTCCAGAGGGACCAAATGTGTTTGTACCAATTTTCCCACTCTGGGTACCACTGTACCATGAATGAGATTTGAGGTATTTACCAGGGGACTACTTGCATTCCCAAGGTTTATAAATGGTATGCACTGTGGGAAATGAAACAAATACAAGCAAGGGATGGAGAGGACTTCCTCTTGCATTCACAGAAACAAAGCCAGCTCTAGGGATTCCAGCTGGCATGATGAACCTTTGTGTGTGTTTATGTCCAAAAGGCTCTTTCCAACATCACTGACCTTGATCTCTTTGAGCCATACAGTGTCCAAAGAGTGTTCCAGCCTCAGCTTTCCATGAATGGGTAGTGTACTGGCTTGAACTGAATCCAGACTCCCTAAAAATGTGTATTTATAAGGAGCACTGGTCTCTGAAATGAACTGGGTTAGCACCTCAGGGGGATAGAGGATGCACACCTATTTTATTAACCTGACCAAAAAAATAGTAGCTCAGACCCTGCACAAGATGATACCATAATTTGACATAGTCTGGGGTTTGCAGGCTGAAGAATCCCTGTGTGCTGCTCTGTGCAACTTTTTGATGGGGTCTCCAATAGCATCTTTATTTCTGTCCTCTCTTCTTCTACTCGCATCTCTTCTGCCACAGCTAGTGTAGGCATCTCTCAAGAAGAGGCAAAGTTAAAATCCCTCACTGCAGTCACAGTCAGTCATTTTTCAGCTCTGTACAAGGTAGTCAGAGTGCACCTAGAAGCTTTTATTAATTTAGCTTTCCCACACTATTGTTACTTCCCTGCTTCTCCTATTTAATTAGAAACTCATTTCCTGAGGGATACATGTCTCCCAGAGGGGAAACAATACGAAACATTTGGTAATCACTAGCCTATGCTATAAGTTTATTTTAAGGCTGTAATTGCTGGGAGTTACAAGGGATTTGGGGGATATTTATTGTTACAGCAGAGCAAGTCAAAGTACTGGCACTAGGACAGAAAGCCTTTCATCTCTGGGTCACCAATTCAAATCCAGAACAGGTAAACAGCTGCTATAAGTTGCCTTCATTCAAAGAGTCCTCAGGGGTCAATATGACATTAGTTTGGTGGCCCTCATTTTTTGCCTCTCAGGCAGATGCCAGGATCCCAAGTCCACTGCCTCTGGGTGACCCCACCAGTAGCCTCAGGAGGGTCATTCACCACATGGGCTAGCAGGGAAGGTGTTGGGAAAATTATTTATTTTCACAAAACCAGCTGTACACATGCACTCCTGGAAGAGGGGCTTAAAGACAAGACTAATCAACTGGAGTAGCAGCACATCCAAGTCCCACCTTTGTCCTCCTCCATAACCATCCTCTGATTTACAACAGAAGGAACAGTGTTCAGGTTTTCATTTGATCAGCTCTGGATCCCCAGTGTGAGCACCCTTCATGCAGCCAAAGGAAAACAGATGCTGTTACTGAGTATAAAACATTCACAGGCTTCACCAGTTGGAGGTGGCTCTGCCCTGGGCATGGGTCTTGTGCTGGATCAAAAGGTGTCAAACTGAGATCTGGTCCAGTTTTGTGTTAAAATCCCCCACCAACCAACCAGCCTGTCAGTCCATCAGTGTGACAGACCCCATGAGCTGCTGGCTGTAGAGCCTTTGTATCTCCTCAAAGGCTATAGACACCATATATCTTTCTCATGCTCAGCTCCCAGGCTCCCAGGCTTTCCACACTTCCCATTGCAGCTTTGCACCTTGGACCTTGTCTCTTGCAATAGTCACCTCCGAGTTGTCAAAGATGTTTTCATGCAGACACAGCACAAGAAAGCAGCAGTGTCTGCCCAGCCAACACGACATCTGAGACTGCAGCAGGGCTGGCCCAGCTCCAGCACACATGTTAGGGAGGTTACGTGAGCTGGACTCCCACATATCTCTACCAAAAATTCAGTGGCACAGCCGCATGTGGAATCGACACACAGTCCCAACCTGGATGTGGCTCCGCAGCTGCAAACACTGTTATTGTAAAATCTGCCTCAAGGAAAGGTGGTTATGGGGGCTCTGCCACCTGGCAGGCTGAGCACACACCTGCCTTTTGGGGAGCGTATTTCCCCTGTATGAATTGAAGGCTTCTTCTCAGCCTCCTGTGACAGCTTCTGGTTTGGCCAGGCTCAGCTCGGTTTCCTGGGAATGTCTGAGGGCAGAGCTGAGCTTTGAGGCATTTAAACCTAAAAGATCCAAGTTTTATGAACCAGAAAAACCTAAGGTGCACCCGGTCTTGACACCTTGGGCACAATTTGCGTATTTCCCAAACAAGCCCTCCCTAAGCCGTCCAAGAAGTCAGCGTGAGATTTGTAAATGTGGACAATTTGACAGCTTTATTTCTGATGAGCTGAGCTAAATTACACAACATTTCTCACTCTGTTATTTAATTGGCTTAGACATTTGAAATTAGACCTAATGACTTTTCTCACCCCATTAATGCCCACTGGCAGTTCATTTCTGCTTTATGAGAAGAGTTGGAGCTTTTGCTGAATTATTCAACTACCACCTCGCTGTGAGGGATCCCAGGAAGTAATATCAACAACAGCCTTGGCTAGTTCATGCCTTGTGCACACAACCTGCCTTTCACCCAGGTCAATTGGCTGCAGTTAAGCCTCCTTGGATCACATGTTACTTTACTTTACAGAGACCTTGTTCTTACTGGGCTCCTGTGGACGGACTCCCACCACTTTCACTGCTGGAAAGTACTTGACTGCTACCCCACACTGCTTGGCTTGGCACTGGCTTTTGCACTTGGGTGTTCGTCTTTGCCCCAGGTTACTCTGGCAGGATCTCTCTTCCCCATATAAATTCCTGTGGGCAAGGAGAGCTTCACCATGTTGAGCTCAGTTAGCACTGAGGTCGTGTAAGCTTTCCAGCTGCCCTCTTCCTCTACTCTTGCATGTGCATCCCTTCAGAGCACTGCCTTTGTTTGCCCTGCTTCTTCTCTGCAGAGATGATTAGCTGTAGGAAGAGATTTGAGAAGCTTCTTAATATCCCAAAACAAACCTTAGAGCATGAGGAAAAAATGTGAACAGCATTCACAAGCTGAAGAAATACAATCTCTCCATCATGTTTGGCCTTAAGAATAGAATTGGGAACAGAAGCAGTAGTGCACTGACTCTCTTCAGCATCTTCTACAACTTGGCTGACACAAACAGGCGACCCCTCGCTTGCACAGATGGTGACACTGGGGGGATGGACATGGGAAAGCGACAGCCATTCCAGAAATGGCTTTCAGGACTGCATTTCCTGGAGCTTGTTCAGGGAATCAAAAAAGTAATCTTGCAAATATACAATTAAGACCAAAAAAAAAAAAACCCAGAAAACACTCTTTGATGAGATCAAGAGTTTTAGTCAAAATAGTTTGATCATGGTTTCAATTATATGATTAAACCATGTGGCTACGATGGCTGCGTTCCACTGTCAGATCCACAAAAAACTTATTTATATGCTTTTAAAACCTTTTTTCCTAGATTCAGTGCATTTTTATCAACTCTAATACATGAACTTTATGCAAGTCATATGGAAAAAATATCATCAAAGTGGTGTCTAACACTTCCAAAACCTGACATTCTCTCAGAGTATTCAGAAATACAAATTCCTTTTTCATTTTTCTTTTGTTTTGTTTCAGCACATTTCAAAGCAGAGGCACAATGCACTCCTGACCTTCCTGTCATCATGTGGGGCATTTTTTTCACCTGTCCACAATATGTCTGCTTGAAGCCATACACCAGAATCTCCCTTGGTACTACATAGTCTTCTCTATGAAGCTGTTATCTGAAAAGGAAACAGATGGGAAACAGTCACTATTAGCACAAGGCACTGCTTCTTATCTCTCTGTCTTCCACAAATACATGAAGCCAGGATCCTCCTCTCAACTTTCTGTGTCAGGATACATAGAAAACAATGAAAACCTGATCCTCCTCCAGAATGCCTAGAAAATCACAACTCTGTGTCCATGACCTGAGTGCAGCCATTCCCAAAGTTTTTTTGGACAGAAGGTTCTTGAACTGCAACCATGGCCCTTTTCAGACTGCTAACACATCAATATTGAATCATCTTTGCGTCCCAGGGATATGCTGTTCCTGTTGAAATGGCCATTGCCCAGGCTGCAGGGCATTCCCATTCAATAGCTTTTTCCAGCTTCTCTGAGAAATCCCAGTGAGGGGAAATTGCCAACAAATTCATGTGCTGTTGGGCTTTAAAGTCTTGGCACAGCTACAGTCCACGCTGTGATTTCCTCAATCAACCCAGGAACGATTGGGTTTGCAGTCTGATAAGTAGCCAAGCTGTGGGATGAGACTGAGGGGCAAAAGCCATCATCAAAGAAATGCTAAGCAGCTCTGCATGCTCCTGACCTGCAAGAGAGCTCAGATCTGGCTGACACCTCCATGGTTTCCAAAATCTGTCCTACATCTCCCATGCTTCAGCGCAGTCTCATCTCCGGGGCTGGAAGTATAAAAAAAGTCTGAGTGGTTTCCTGACCTCCCCTTTCTCAGGGACAAAACCATCACTGTGCTGATTGCAGCCCATCCCTGTGAGTCATGGTCAGAGCAGCCAGAAACAGCCCTCCACTGCAAAAAAACAGTGCCTGATAAGTCACCCGGAAAAAATAACCCCTCATTTGTTTCTCCTCAGCCTGCCCCTCCTTTAGCCACGCTGCAGAGCCATGGCAGAACAAGCTGTAGGAAATATCAGACCTTAACCCCTCCACGAGGGCAACAGGCAGTGGGGGTGTGTCAGTATGTTCCTGAAACCAGCTGTTGTGATCCCACCGCTCTGCAAGATTCCTGGTAGCACTGTCTGAACTCACGAATGCTGTCAGAGGGAATATCAACAAGTGCCTGGTTATCCTCCCCTAGTTTTTAGGTGTTGTAGGAGACATTGCAGCAGCTGTTACAAAGACCATCACAGAGCACAGAGGTGTGGGGTGGGACATTGAGCTGTGTGCTGCTTGCTCAGAGCTGTGCCCTTAATGCACAGCCTCGTCTGAGAGTGCACCCCGAGGAACAGGACCCCAAAGGCAGGTGAATTCCCCATCATTTTGAATCTTTGCCTACAGCAAGGACATGCTCATGGACAGAAGCAGTGAATTTGATACAGGCATCACCTGTGCTGGGGAGAGGTCAGAGTAGCTGGGTATTAGATTCTGGTCTGGTCTAGAAAATCTGATACCTGCACTTCGTTTCAGCCTAGCAACCACGCCACTAGCAGCATCCCAACCAGTGAGCACTGGGACACGGGACTGGGAGGACCTCCTGAGTTGCTGACACTTGCAATCCTAAGCAAAACCAGCAAGAAAATCCTGCTATAAATCAACCACACTCCAACTTCTACTGACACCTGTTTTCTTCCCTCCTGATTAGGAGGGAACTTATTACCCCAACTGCTCACAACCTTCCCAATTTCTAACCTACCTTTATTCACAGCCACCTCATGCCCATTTGTTCTTGTGCCAACATTGTCCTTAGGCTGAAATAACTCTTTTCTGTCCCTAGTATATTTATAGACAGTCGTCACATCCTCCCTTGAGCTTTTGTTTTTCTAAACTAAACAAGCCAAATCCAGACATCCCATCCCATCCCATGTGACAGGTTCTCCATAGTCCTGTTTGTTTTGTCCAACCTCAGGTTGCTTTGCCCATTCCAGGAGCTCTGACCTGACCCAGGTGTCCCACCTAGATGTCCAGATCATTTCAGATGCTATACATAGTGCCTGGGTGAGGGACAGACAGAAAACAAGATGCAGCAGCTGGATTTTGCCCCAGATACACATGCTAGTAGTTCCCAAGTGCTACCACAACACAAATAATGCAACACATGTGATGGGGCAGAGTCATCACACTTTGTGGGTGGCACAGCCCAGAGCCAATATGTGAAGAATAAGACCAAGGGATGATGCCCAGTGAATACCAGCTTGTGAAGAATAAGACCAAGGGATGATGCCCAGTGAATACCAGCTGAACACTCCATACTGCAGTGATTTCTTCACCAGTTAGGGGGAATTCTTCATGCGTGTCCTGGGTTTTATTACTGTCATGAGCCTATCCTATAAAGAGGTTTTGTACAATGACTAAAGCAAAATACAGAACAGCAGCACAGTGGCTTACATTGAATAAGGGGCAGCTCACAAAGGAAGAAAGAGTTTGTGGATATTTAGGAGAGCCAGACACATCTGGATGCATCCAGAGACAGGGTGGAGAGCTGGGAAGGTGCTGGAAGAGGAGCAGCAATGCCATTCTGTGATCTGAGTACAGACTGCCCCATGGCAGTAAGTCCTTTGAAATTCCCCCTGGCACAGCCTGTCCCTACACAGAAGCATACAAGTTGCACAGGGAGACTTAATAAATTACAGCTCCTAATTAAGCTCCTGATGATTAAGCACCTAATCTGAGTGCTTGCTTTTAAAGCTTTGTTTCTCTTTGGAGATGCATTTTTCCCTATGCTTGGTCATTTTAAAGGTTATATTTCAAAGAAAGCCAAGTCTTGATTGTTCTCTGAGCAGCACTGCACCACTGAGATGTGCATCACTGATCACAAGCTGCCCAGAAACAGAGAGATTGTTATAATCACCCTGTCACCATGAAGAATCAGTCTTTTTGACAGCTTCCAACAGCAAGGGACAGAAGGATGCTGCTGAGCTTTCCTGCTTCGGTGAATTTATTTTGATTTTGATGGGTGCTTGGGCAGCTGATTCACCTAGGCTGGGACTTTCTTAGTCATCCTGCCTAGGGAAGGTTATAACAACTTCTCAGGGATCTTAGGGCTCATAATTCAAATAAGGCCATGGAAAACTACTCCAGAGTGACCTGATGTCCCAAGATATTGTGTTTCATTGTTTATTTGTTTATTTACTAGGAGGAAAACTGAGCAGTAATTTCTGCTATGCAAATTGCTAAACATTTTAAAAATTCTTGGCCTGTGCAGGACTTTTCCTACTTAGTGATGACCAACAGTGACTTAATTCAGATTTGACTGGACTAAGCTGCAGGTCTCCAGTGTACTAGAAATGTCTCAGAATTTCAACAACACACACTGCATGGCAGAGAAAATAGAAATCATGAATTTTAAGAAGACTATGCATGGCTAGGAAGTGCCATCTTTTGAATCAAGTTACCTGAGGGAAGAGTGCTGCTCTGAACATCTCTTAGTAGTGTTGGAATACGTCCATTAGTGGTCTGAAGGCGAAGAGCTCTTGGCCACCAGAGAATTGCCATCACCACAATGCACCACCTGCTTTGTCAGCAGTTCCAGACACAGCACTGTGAGAGCAAGAGGAGTGAAGAAGGCAGTAAAAGAGGATGAGTTTTAGAGGTTCCAGCACTTTCAGCAACCTGTTTTCTGTGTTTCTACTTTTTTTTGCCCAAATTGCCCTCTGATCACCTTTAGCTTTAGGATGCCAGTGCACCCCAGGTGCACTCATAAAACTGCTGTGGGAGAAGGTCAGATAGAAAAGTCCTCCAGGTCCAACACTCCAAACCAAATCAACAAAGGCACTCGGTAAGACACATCTTGTGTTTAGAAGTTCACAAATTTTGAGCTGTCATTGAAATCCCGGTAAATAAATATTCTGAGCCACCTGTCATAGAATGTTCCATGAATGTCTGAATTATGATATCTTTTCTGGGAGGAAGAGCACAGAAAGTGAAACTGAACATGAGAACTGAAATATAAGGGCATGGAAATAATGTGGTTCAGACAAGGGATATTTTACCTATTTAATCAGATTTTTTATGATGCATTTGAATGACAGTGGTAAAATTCCAAACTAACCATTTACAATTAGCCACATTCTTAGATTCCCTCTTAACACTTACCAAAAGATTGACTACACTTTCAACACAATAACTTAGCCCCAAACCAGCACTGAAACTGTCCTGTCCCAGCCACTCCTTTTGGTAGTTGAAGTATTCTATTGTTGACTTAGTTCTGTATTTTATTAATAAAAAGCTTAGCTTCGGTGATGTTTTCTTGGGTCTTGGTTAGTTTATTTAACAGCTTAAATAAAACATATAAAAATGAAATTGATACTGGACCCATCTTTCTGGAACAACACTGCTCCAAAACCTTGGAGGGCCTAGAGGGGATGCCAGCCTGTGGGTTAAAAGGCAATTTCCCCCACAATAAATCTGTGCTCATACACTGGGAAGCTATTAACAGTGGGAGTGGGGAATTCTGCTCCAACAGGGTCTGGCAGCAGAGGACCACACAAGGTGCAAGATAGAGTTGAAGTGGGCCATAAATTGTCACTTCGTTGTGTTACTATTTAAATAGCCTTGGGGATGGAGGTTGCCACCCTTCCACCATACATTTTGCTGTCTCTCCTCTGCCCCAGCCCTCCCCAGGCTGCCTGATGGAGAGGTACTCCACACCCGAATGTCACCATCCTCTCTGTGGGGTCTCCACTTCTTCTCATTACTGGCACATCCTGTGGATGGGAACAATAGAAAGTGAGGATTTTGTGCTTTTTAGGCATGTCTTTAGTGTGGACCTTCACTGCACAGCAGGCACATGGATTCAGGGGCAGTATAGAGGCCACTGGAAGGAGCATTTTGGAGTAGTCTGTCCTGATATTGGTGTTCAAAGAGACCATGTGAAATAGGAAATAAAAATCCAAAATTTGAGTGAAGATTTGCTAAGATCCACCAGGGATCTCATGGACTCAGGAGCATGGTCCTTCCGCACACAGTCCATCCTCAGACTCATGGCAACACTGCTCTATCTGTATGTTTTGCTCCTACTGCAGGAAAAATTGAAGAAGAAAGGCAAATATGGTGCCTAAATAATTTTCATTTGGCCTAATTTTCCAGAATTCTTTGGCACAAACATTTTTTAAAAAGAGAAAATGTGAAGTTCATTTAAAAGTATTTGGGTACTTACATCTTGCTTTGTCCTCAGAAGGCAGAGACTGGAGGCAAGGGGCACAGAAGGGAGCCTGGATTCCTGATTCCCCTGGAGAATGGAGAGTAGGTAACGCTGGAGTCTTGAACTGCAGCCCTATCAGCCTGTACATGTATTTCAGCTAACACATTCTGCAGTGAAGACACACATTCCAATGTTCCTGAAGACGCTGCAAGAATTCATCTTCAATTTTGTATTAATCTTTTTATTTTCCAATCTGTGTCCACGTGTAACGTGCTCCCTTTTCACAGATAGTTACAGGAATATAAACTTTGTTAGCTAATAAATAGCAGTTAAAACCACTCAGGTCTTCCACCTGTGGCAATCATTTAGAACAAGGATGCTCACACATCACATTGGCAGCTGATAGATGGATTCACTGGGAGACAAAGTGAAATTAAACCTCTCCCAAAATGCTCAAGTCCTTCCTTCTAAGAATTCTCCTGCTGACATCAAGAAGAGCAAATGAACACTTAGCAATCAATACCAAAGGCCTTAAGAGTCTGTGACAAGATGAGAGAGGACTTCCACTGGCTGCTCTCCTGAGTAATTGCACTCTGTGATATCCACGTGCTGGAGACCTCTGTGACCTCTTCCCTCCTGGAAGGCACCTGCACACCTTCTCACCAGCACAAGCTCTCAGGACTCAGTAACTCTCAGAAGCTGTTTCTGCCAGCCCCCAAGAAGGCCACAAAAAATTACCAAGCAATAGACACTCAGAAATGGTAAAAATGGAAGAGAAGGGTGTCCAGCATTTTATTAAAACTATCCTTATCTATAATAAATAAAGAGACCAGCTGAAGGATGTGAATCCTCATCTGGCCAGAAGTTCACTCTGCTCTTGCAGCAGGACAGGCAACCAGCAGAGAGGGCAGGATGAATTGCCCCTTCTTCCCAGAGGAGAGCTGATATTTATGGCAGTTCTAAAAATTATGGCACAAGGAAATCAACAAGCTGGAAAGTCATGCTGGCTGTGGCTCCATAGGAAATCAGCGGGGCGGAAAAGCAGTTTGCCAAATGGAAGAGGAAAAATCTGGTAGGAATTCTTTTTATTTTTCTTTCTTGCTTTATAAAAAATCGAGTTTCTTAGGATGTTTTACAAGCAATGAAGTACTTAAGAAAACAGTGCATGGCTGGGGAAGGCAGGTGCAGTTCAAGTGAAGTTGAAATTAATGAATGATGGGCACTGTCTTCAGATTCTTCATTCTACCAAATCTTGCCCAGCCTATGTCCAGAGCAGCATAAATGTCAGGGTTCTTGTTCCCTTTACCTGGTCAAACTTTCAACCTGGCCTTTCTCATTACAATAAATATAACAGGAGCAGTAGGATCACATTTTTCTCTATCTTCCCAACCAGTTTTGCTTTTCCTTTCTCCACGCCAGTAGCAACAAAATACCTGTTCACCTGCTCAGCTTTAAGCTCTGTGTTTGGATCCTCTTTGTTTTAGTTGAAGTACATCCTGGTTGCTGGGCTGGATCCACCACCATCACTGATGGTGTTACATGGCCTCAGCCTTCAGGGCACCAAATACCCAGACCTAGGCTCAGTTGTGAAGATTTTGGGCTTGCTTTGATCAAGGAAGGGTGGGGCTTTGAGAAACCTGGTCTAGTGGAAGGTTGGAACCAGACAATCTTTAAGGTCCTTTCCAACCCAAACCATTTTGTGATTCTATGAAGAATGTGTCATTTAAAGAAGAAACACAAGTGATTTGTCCCCAAAAATCATTGCACAACCACAGAACTCACATCAAATTTCCACCAAGTTCCTAAACCTCAGCTTTCCCCCTGTGAAACACCAATATCTATGCATCCTCTCTTCCCTTCTGTCATGGCAGATTCATTTAAGACTGGGAAGTGTCTGAATACCACTGGAATAGGAACAACATGTATGCTATTAACAGATTTGGCTGCACTTTCAAACCTAGACCCCTGGCAGGAGCATCCCTGGTTGCTGGGACTCCTTGAGCACTACATGGGAAGGCTCTGCATCTCCTGGTCAATTCAGGCTGGACCAGTAACACTCCCATGCCTGGGATGCATTTGCCCACATGGGGAAATTGTTGATCAATCCCTTGGTGTGAATCTGTTCCAACCCAGTTGGAAACATGTCCAAGCCATTGCCAGGCTTGGTGTGAGTTTGGAAGAGTCCAGGACCTGTTCCTTGTTGGTGTTTTGAATGCAATCAACCTGGATAGGTGGTGAAAACCATTTGCCAGGGAAGTGAAGGCCTCAAGACTTAGAAATGTTCCTAGACATGTTTCATTTCTTTTCATATAGCTAGAGAGACCAACACAGCCCTGTGTATATTTCCAGTAAAATAAAGAGGTAAGCAAATAGTTTCCAGAGAAAAAGTATTAAATTAATTAAAAGAGTTTTAAAATTTACATTGAAAAAGTATGGTCACTTTTGACTGGTTTTACTAAATGTGATGAGATTTTTTTATATCCTTCACACAGGAACTCATCCCATCAAGAGAAGAGTTCTATTTCCTTTTTTGATGTACAGGTCTAGCTGCTGCTGCAAGGAAATCTGACTTGAGTTATGGATCTGGTGATCTGACAGAGACCAGTAGGGCAGAGCCTCTCTCCCACTTCTTATAAAGAGCAATCATTAAATAGGATTCAATAATTAAATAGGATTCAAACTGGGGGACATTTTCTTAAAAGCTTCCATAAAATAAGGTCTTTGAAGCTACCTGTTATGAATAGGAAGTAGGAAGTTCCAGTTTATGAGCAGTATTATCTGACTCAGAACTTGGGGTCAGAGGACCTGCTGGGTCCCTTTTGCAGCCATTCATGGGAATCTCAATTAACTCTATATCCTAATGTCTGTGGAGAACCCCACTATGGCTGGAGGATCCCCCTGTTGTAGCAAACATCACACACTTCTATGGCATCTTCCACCCTAAGGCATCCTGAAACTACAGCACCTGAGGCTCTTCATCCCTCAGTGCAATTCCTTTCCCTTTTGGGAGGTGCCATTGGTTTAACAAACTCCAACATAATGAGAACATTTAGAAGAGGAATTTCAGAAGACAGAGTCCAACTGAAACCCTACATAAATGCCCCCTTTCCTTTGCAAATAGAGACTGGAGGCAAAATTTTAGGGCATTAATTTGGTTTCCTGCTCCAGGGAAAGTTGCTATATACAGAAAAACCATCCCTGTTCATAACCCTGTATAACCCAGCTAAAATCAAATGTCAGATCCCCATAAGCATCTGTCCCTCAGCCAGAGGTTGTTTTTCTTCACGGATGAATCAAACATACTGAGTAAATCACATGAATCACCAACGGAAACATCATCCTCACAACTTCATCTCACACTTATGAATAAGGAGCTTGTTTTGCAGGTCCCTAGAGGAGAAATAAAGCACTTGGAGCTCAGGGAGGGGCCCAGGACTTTCACAAGCATTTTGTTTTAATAGATCACAAACAATAAGATGTCTCCCTCCTCCCATCAAAAAAGTTATAGGCAATTGCCTTACAAACCATCTCTCAATTTAGCAGTACTTTCATTAATAAGAAAATGCTTGCACTGATGACATAGTTCAATAACCCAGTTATAAAGCCCATAAATCTGTTGCAACGTTTACAAATGAGCAACGTGATTTACGAGCGGGGCCACTGACTTCTACACCTGACATAAAACTTTGTAGGCAATCAGCCACATGTTTCATTTTAGTTTTATATTTGACATATAAATCAGGCAGTGAAAGGGACTCTCTCTCCACCCCCACTCCTCCCCTTTAAACAGGCAGAGCAAATATTTTACAAGCAACATGTAAGTCACTGTAGCGAGGACACAATATGAGGTATGGAAAATATTATGCTGTTATTTCATTAGTTTCATGTGAACCCATATGAGGTACAGTGACCTGCCCTGCAGAGCAGGCAGGAGAGCAGGCAGTTAAAGGGGCAATAACCATGCAGGTCACCACGGAAAAACACGTTTTCCTGTACTACATCCCTTATTTATTTCCAGCTCTTGCAAACCTGTAAAGGTGTCCCTCTTCCCCTCCTGAGCTGAGCAGTGTTTGGCCCTGCTTTTGAGGTCAAGGTGTCCAACACAACCCTGGAAAGGTGATGTGGTCATCAATAGAATGGAGCAGAAAACAAAACTCGACAGTCACTAACTGGATTTTTGAGGGTTGCTTCCCATAGGTGTTAATAAAATAACTCTCTGCCCAGTGTGTATCTCAGGATCCCTCCCCTCTTCAGACATTACAGCAAATGTGCCCACTAGCTCAGAGCTTCAAATTGACCTCCAGCTCAATGCTGAACAACTATCTCTTTAAAAAATTACACTGGGATCCCATTTCAATCATTTCAGGGGATTCCGGGATGACTGGCAAATTTCTCCCAAGTTAAAGTGTGATTCAGCTCCAAAGTGTGTCAAAACCAGAAAGACTCCTTCATTCATCTAAACCTCAAGATGAGTTAGATCTTTGTGCAAAGTGATGTATGAAATTAGGTAGTTAGATATTTGCCTTGGAAACCCAAGGAAATGCTGCTCCAGTTGCCTAGATGCAAATTCAAATATCTGATTTTCAGCAAGTGTAAAATCAGACCCACAAATATGAGAAATATGCTAAAGGGAGGGTGTCCAAGAGTGAGATGAAGTGTGAGATAATACATAACAACCTAAAGGAAAGGTTATTTTAAAGAAGTGGTATAAATCTGTTCTACTTTCACCCAATCGCATGAGTTAGTTTATCTCAGCTGGATAAAGTCCTGTGGAAGGTTTTTACATGATCTCCTTCAGGGATGTGAATTTTTCCATAACAGAGGTGTTGGCCATTTCTGAAGAGCTCTTGCTATGAGTCAGGCATGTACTACTTTTCCATTTTCTCAGAAGAACTCTTTAAATACCCTTGAGGCAATGGAAAGCCATCTGGAGGCAGAGGTTGAAGGACGGGTTATGACTGACTTGTTCAGTGGTGCAGAGCCCTGAAGATGGGGTGGGAAATGGACTATCCAAGGTAACAGCAAGATTCTCATCAGAATTATTCCACTATTTCTTGACTTTTAGTCTTCAGTGGTTTTATGTGATGTAGTTTACAAATAAAGGCCTCTTGGAAACTGCAGTTAGGCTCTGATCAGCCATCCAGGTTACATCTAATGTCTAGTGCACACGAGGTGTCTGCATAACCTCAGGTGACAACTACATCCTTAACAACATCAATATCTGCAGTCCCATTCAGACTGTTAAAGTCTTGTCTACTCTAATGAATAATGTATGCTCCAGCCCAATCAGACACCATCTGATTTCTCTAGAGTGTATTCCAAGGAGGAAACAGATGATTTGTTTATAAAGATGAGCTTCTTGGACTATAGCTGTGATCTCATTATTTATTTAAAAAGAAGCTGCAAAAAATACTGGAGAAAGCCAAACTTACATCAGCTGAGAATTCCCTCTGTACATTTTTCAGCTGCTCATGACCTTACATCTTCCTCCTCACTGACAGGTGACAAAGTTGTTTTCCCATACACAGAAGAAGCACTGGATACTGGAAAGTCTACAAGTCTCAATGTTTGTCTCACTTAAATATTTTGAACGAGTGCCAAAAGAATGATAATTAAGATATTCTCTGCATGCAAATCGACATTTAGTTGGGGGTGATGAGACTGAAGCAAACTCAGCAATGAAATAAATGCAGGTCAGTGTAAAATGGAGCTGCCAGGGCAGTGGCTGGGTGTTAGGCCATGTCTGGATCTCACAGCAGAGGAATCCAGTACCCACCAGTATCTGAAGCCCTTGCCATGGCAAGGAATGCACGAGGAAAAATGCTTCCACAGGACCCCATAGCCCAGGATGAGGGGAGAGCAGTGGGTGTTGTTTACCCCAAGGAATAAAGCTTTTGTCACTGTCTCCCATAATATCATCAAAGATAAGATGACAAAGTACTCTGTTGGCTAAGCAGACAGTAGAATAGTTTAAAAACTGGTTGAACCACTCGACCAAAAGTGTTGTGACCAGTGACACAGAGACACACTGAAGGAAAGTCACTAGGGCTGTGCCCCAGGGCTCAATTCCTGAGGCAAACACTGCCCTATAGATTCAATAGTGACCTGGATGATGGCACAGAGTGCCACCTTCAGCAAGTTCACACGTGAAACAAAACTGTGAGGAGCAGCTGGTACACCAGATGGTCATGTTGACATTCAGAGGGATCTCAATAAGCTGAAGAATTAGGTAGAGTGGGCTCTCCTGAAGTTTAATATTGGGAAATGAGACAACCTTCCTAGAGAGGAATGACCCCATGCACCAGCACACTCTGGGGGATGACTGTCTGTAAAACAGCTTTGCTGAGAAGAACCTGGAGGTTCTGGTGGACAAGAAGTTGACCATGAGCCAGCAATGTGTGCTGGCAGAAAGAAGGTCAGCAAGGGCTGCATTAGGCAAAGCACAGACCCACAGGTCAAGAGGAGGTGATATTTCCTCTCCACTCAGCACTGGCGAGGCCACCCTGGAGCTCTGTGCCCAGTTCTGGGCTCCTCAGTGCAAGAGTGACACAGATGTACTGGACCAAGTCCAGCACAGGGTCACAAAGAAGATTACTGGAGTGGAGCATCTCTAATACCAGGAGACACCAAGAGAGCTGGGACTGTTCACCTTGGAGAGGAGAAGGCTTAGATGGATCTCATCAATGTCTGTAAATACCTGATGGAAGAGAATGAAGATGAGGGAATCAGACTTTTCACTGACAGGAGGGACTGGACACAAACTAAAACACATTAAAGTGTTTATTGTGAGGAAGGTCAAACACTGGACCAGACTGGAGTTATGAACAAGCCTTTCTAAATAATCCTGCTTGAGCAGGATTGGACTAGATCTCAAAGTTGGACTAGATTTCACAAGCTGCCTCCAACCTATGAATCTACAACTCTGTAATAGCACATGGCACAATAGCAGCATTTGCCTTCTTTGAAGGCAAAGAATATCCAAAATATGGCATTGATCGTTACCTTATTACTGGTTCTCATTGCCATATTCAAGTATCTGTGTTTCTAGACTGTGTTTTCAGTTGCAATTTGACACACTATAATACAATAATTACAATTGGAAGTGCAGCAGTGGTCAGATCCAAGAAACATTTTGGCTGTAAACTCCCAAATTTTCAGGAAGTTCCAGTGTAGATCTGCACCTCACACCTGGTTCCTGTCTGTGTAATGGGCAGAACCACCATTTCTTATCTGAGCAGCCACCTGCTATTTCAAGAAAACCCAAACCCCATAGCTTTGGAGACATTCTTGTTTAGATTCAGACTCAAAGTTTTTTAGTCAGGGTCAAGATTGTCGCTGTAAAATATTATACCTGCTCCATTCTACCCTGCACCTCTAAATGCATTTTAAAAATGTAAGGTTTAAAATGTTTTTAAAACATTTTAGTAGAAAAAGGAACATTGAATTAGAGCAGAACAAGACAAGAATAAATATGTTTTTAAACAGATTTGATTTTCATTTTTTGGCAAGTTTTTCAAATAGCTTTTGGTGACGCATGTTGCTAAAATGGAGCCAGAAATAAACTGTTTACAAGGAATTTTTTTTCCAGTAAGTGAAAATCTAATTATTTTGATTTGAAGGTTTATTTCTTTTCTTTTTTCCTTTTTTTTAATTAACATTTTTAAATATTGGGGGGGGGGGCGGGGGGGTTGTTCTTTAAATTAAATAAGCAATCAATCTGCAGAAGACTGCTCTCCCAGGGTGATGGCCCTTCTCCACCCAAAGAACTAGGCTCAAGAAGAGAAATTCTGAGTCTCAGATCTTCAATGAGAATCATTACATTATAGGAAGGTTTAACTTCACAAGCTGAGAATGCATTTCCTTGGCACGTTTTTCAATAAGCAAGTGCTGGTGATGGAGATGACATAAAGAGGGTGCAGTGTCTCATCCTCTCTTCCAGGTCATATAGTGTGGGCTATGTCTCCAGTACAGGCTCCTCGTCCTCCTGCAACCCCTGGCACCGGCACAAATCATGCAGCAGGCTGCTGTGTCTGTCATAGAGGATGGTTTTCTTTAGTGTTGAGATTTCATGAAGCCTTAATATTTTTTTTCTCACAACTTTCCAGCCAAAACTTCACTGCCCTTGACCCTGAAAAAATGAATATATAAACAGAAGACTGAGAAGCGAATGCAGCTGAGCTGAACTAGATTACTGATTAGGGCTATAATGGCTTAATGGGTAAAGCATGTACCCTCTGAGTCTGTTGCTTTGGCTTAGTTGTGGTGATGGAGAATAGATAAAGAGCAGCTGAACATAGGAAACAGATAAGATCCACCTGTCACTGACTATTGGTAACTTTTGTTACTACAAGGACTCTCAGGAAAGAAAACCTGTCATCTGACAAGATGTGTTATGAGAATCATTATCACCATCTCCTTACTAACAGTTTTACCACATTCAAAAAGAAGGTATTGGGTAAATACCAAAGAAATTGGATATGTTTGTAAAAACTCTCCTCCATCAGAGTTTGACAAGTCCTGAAAACACTGAGCTATGGTACACCATGCAATAGGAAGTCAGGCATAAAACCAAATAGAAAACATGAGAAGTTTGGTTCACAGCTCAGCAACAGCTCCATACAACCTCATCTACCAAACAAATAAGTAATAAATAAAAGCATAGTGCCATTGTTTTCCTTTCCTGGCACTCAAGACTTGGCTCCAGATTTACTGTGTGTTTCATTGACTACTGAGAATGTGTCTGACAAACTTGGCTTGAGTTTTGGGCTTTTAACTAAACAGCTGGTATCCTCTATAGAGTTATTTGTCCCCCGTCCCCCAGTTTAGCATCCAGAGGCAGTGTAGCTCTACCTTCAGCTGCTGGAAGTATTGATGATTGCTTGCTGCTATTCCCTTTATTTGCTTCTTTCAACTGTAGTATGCTTCTCTGGGAATTAATCCCATTAGCAGTGAAATTAGTCTTGCAAAAACAGGAATTACATAAGTTAAGGAACAGACTGCCCAGAGAAGCTGTGGATGCTCCATCCCTGCAAGTGTCCAAGGCCACGTTGGAGGGGGCTTTGAGCAACCTGCTTTAGTGGGAGGTGTCCCTGTCCACAGCAGGGGGTTGGAACTAGATGATCTTTAAGGTCCCTTCTGACCCAAACCATTCCATGATTCTATGATTCTAAGATAGGACATGTTTGGAGAGGGACAGGGATATACAGAAAAAAGAGCAGCAACGTGCTGGGGAAAAGGAGGAGGCATTTTACATCTTTAGGGATATTCAGGCTCAGCCCCTGAAGTCTAAATTTATGAATCCATTCTGATTTTCTGAAATGATTGAACACATACTTTAATAATATGGATTCTTTCTTTCAAAGCCCAGCCAGCATAAATCAAAAATCTGCACTGTCTGCAGTATATATGCCACATTTTATTACCTTGGTTCACGGCCGATACTTAATTTAATGCTCACCCTTTCATGTAATGTATTCCAAGATATGCATCACTTCACGGTTCTGCACCACGCTGCTCAAATTGCCTATGGTATTGATCTATACGATGATTAAACCTCAGCATTCTTTAAGAACCTGGTCTTTTAGAGCACTAGATGGTGCTAGAGAATGCTCTTAGCCAGCTCCGGGGCTGCATCCCCAGAAATTCCCTCCATGTACAATTTACTTTTGTACAATGTAACACCATAATCTGCACCAAGCATCTATATTCTCAGCAGTGTTTCAGATGAGCTGCTGACATTGCCCATCACTCTTCCTCGTGGGGTTGAGAGGTTGGTTGTTGTTGCCAGAGGCAAGCTGTCAGACCCATGAGTCAGGCTCCCAGGTCATGAGACTGCCTTCAAAACCAGGGGATATATAAATTTTTTTTAAGTGTACTTTTATTTGCACTCTGGTTCCTAAGGCTTAGGACTGTTATGATGCTATTTATGTGCTCCCTAGGGAAGCATGGAAGTGCTGGGCACTAAAAGCATCTGTGATCAGAGCCAGGCGTGGGGCTGAGCAACAAGGTTCAAACCACAGTTCAATCCTGACCTGGGGGTGTTTGAAAGTTTGGTTTTGACCCATCCAAAGTAAAGAAACCACCCTTGGAAACCACCAGATGAAAAATACAATTAGGAAATGGAGTAGAGAGTGGTACAGTTCTGTGTCTGCTAACAACTATAGTAATTTTTTGGCTGTAGCACATGCTGGGAGAGGAGGGTTTGAGGGAGACTAGAGCAGCCTGCACCCAGCAAGATGTCTTCTCATGTCATTGGGGGCAGAGGGCTACATCTTTAGCTGGTCCCAGTAGGGCTGGCCCGGATATGTGTCCTGTGATGTCCAGAAAGGGAAAGGAAATGCGCTGCACTTCACCTCAGAGATGACCCTGGCATTAACATCAATGGGTCATGTCACCAGCAGCTGTCCTACACGAGGACAGGTTCTTGTAGAGGAACACAAGTGTTAGTCCTTTTTCTCCTGCCTGGTCCCCCAAGGATGTGGGATGTCTAAGGGAGCCAAGGCACACAGATACTGGCAGGGTATTTTTCCCTCCCTGACAGCTCAGCTGTGAGGCTGCACACTGTAGGCTGCACAAGATTCAGGTGCTTACAGGGCAGCTATAGATATTTTGCAGACAGGTGCCAAATCAACAATGCTTTCATGCCAGAGGCACAGTGAGAGATGCTCCCCCCTGTGCCGAGCCTATCCAGGGTGCCGGCGCCGTGGGATGTCACACAGGTGGCCAACAAGCCACAGACAGCAACTGCTGCCGACAGCTGGAGCTGCCAGTGGGATCCAGGGTGGCCTTGGGGTCAGCCCCGGGGCACAGTTGGCAGCGAACACCCATCCTCCTTCTCCTTCTTCTCCTCCTCCTCCTCCACCTCCTGCAGCAGAGCAGCTTCCTCAGGCACTGGCACCCCATGGGCTTGGTCTAATCCTCCCCACATAGGAAGGGCTGGACCTTCCTCCAGCTGCAGCCACAGGATCTGCCCATCCAAACCACAGCTCTCAAGTATGTGGGCAGGTGGGATCAGGGTGATGAGGCCAAGCATATGATGGGCACATTTCCTCTGGCTGACCCTTCCTAGGCATGGTCTAGGTACCACATATTCATACAACAGCCAGAAGCACAAATGGACAAGGGTGCAGCCATTGACCATGCCGTGCTTCATCCCACCAGGAGTTCCAACAAAGAGCAGTGCAGAATAAAACCCATGGCTTGTAGAACATGGAAATCCAGATGGGTATTATGGGCCCTGTACTTACGTGCCTCTGTTATCATGGACTGAAAGTAATCACTTCCTATGGCTTATTTAACCTTGGTTTTGTTGGTGATACATGTTCCCATTCTGTCCCTGCTTGATGATGGCATTGAAACCAGACGGAAACGCTTTGAAGAATTTAGGTATGACATCATGGAATTACAACATCATCACTAAAACAAGCAACCAGATAACAGCTAAAGAATGGCATTTCCAGGGAACTGAATCTGTGTTTTCAGTGTCTTTAAGACATTTAAGGGGCACAGTCAGATCACATTAGACCTGTAGCCTAAGATTTTTTGAAACATCAAGGGAAACATTGTCAGCATTTTTCTTCTAGCTGAAATCAAATTGTTTATATGTATTTCAAGGTATCCCTGAAGCATTCACAGATGGTGAAACTGCACACCAAAAGGGAAGCCCCACTGCTGGGCTGGTTCTCCCAGATAAGTAAGGTGCCTAAGCTCTCTGCACTACCCAAGAAACTCACCCTGGTGCCTCATCCCTGTGTCATGTTATATCACCCACAGCCTTCTTCCATCACATAGGGAGGGAAATTTGCTTTTAATTGATTGTTAACCTACCAGCGCTCCTCTGTGTGCATTTTATTTACGTTAGCAGTCTGAAAGAGCAAAGTGTTCCCCTTCACGTTTCACTCTGCTGGAGAAACGGGCTTGCTGTCATCACTCCTCACAATCACAGCCTGAGACCCACTTTCCTCAACCTCTCCCTTCCACCGTTTGTCTTTACTACCTCATAGCTGTCAGTTTTTCTTCTAGCTGCTACTATGAAATGAACACAGGGTCGTTTTGGTCAAAAATCACTCAAGAATCAAGAAGTAGAGGAGGAGGAGATCAATTATTGATCTTCAAAGGGACAACTTGACCAGGGAAAGTATCTTTGATAGAGGATTGCAATCCTCAGCCCCCAGACTGCAGATAACCATTAATATTACCAAATAACAAGTTCAAGGGAGTTTTAAGTGAACATTTATTCTAGCATCACCAAAGTTCTCAGATTCTCCTGCCACTAAGAAACCTCTTCTCTCCTGAAATTATTTGGTATGTGGAAAAGCCCCAAAGTGGTTCTCAGTCCTCTTATTGCAACATCTCTATTAAACAAAGATTGACAGTGTTCTACGACTCCCTTATCCACGAGAATTTTCCTCAGGCAAGTTATTTCTTCCATGCTGCCTCAGTTTCCCCACCTGTGAAATGGATATAGTGGGAGCTACTGGTTTGACAGTGGGAAATGTGTCCAGGAAGGAACCAAGTGTTCTATGAGCTGGTTGATTTCTCTCCCCCACTGGAATGGGTACTCAAGTACGAGAGAATCAGGTAAGAAACATTCCTAAGAACCTGAGAGAAGTAAATAGCCCAAATTACTACAGAGAGAGCCCTCATTGGACCACCTCATGAAAAACCAGCATGTCATGTTCGGGCTCTTTCTGTTCAAGTGACAGATGCTTTAATAGAAAATCAGATCAACATATTTCTTTTCCCCAAAGAAAGAAACCTTGTGCAGAAAAGCCCACTGTATTTTAATGTCATTGCAACTTCCACTTTGGCCAGAAAGTCTAAACATTTCTGTCCAGGACTTTGGCTTCCCAGAACATGATTTTTTGGTTTTTTTCCTAATGGCCAGTGAAAAATTCAGACAAATGTGTCAAATATTGCAGGGATTTCAGGATGAAAGAAGAAGTCCTCCAAGACAAGAAAGAGAAGGCATCTTCCTTTGCCCTGTTCAAGCTTCTTGGCATCCTACTGGGAAATTTACACCAATTTTGGGGGTGCAGGAAGAACCCTAGGAAGACCTGAAGATGGAAGGGGGCTGAATTCTCACTTTTGCTTGAAGCCCTAGCTAAGAACAGCCCATTCGATGTGGGGCTGGTTCACTACCCAGTTAGACACAGCGAACAAAACCCCCGCTCTGCGGTCTAACTGGGAGCCACCAGGCACTGGTGGTGGTCCAGACTGTCACCCACCTGGGTGCTGCTGGGTGCTGTCCCCCCCTCACCTGCCATCCGGGGCATGCTGGCAGTGCCGTCTGGAGGCGGCTCTGTGCCCTTTTTGGGGCAGCCCTCCCGCTGCCACCGCAGCCAGCAGCCCTAACCTGGGTCTGCCCGTCCGGGCGGCCAGCCCGGAGCCAGGCTGTCCCCTCGCTCCCCTCCCACCTCCCCCTCTCTGGCCGCCAGGACTTTGTGTCCTAAAAGCTCATTCTTTCCATTAGCGTAAAAAATAAACCAGCATGTGCTCCTCTCCACCGCCGCCCGTCTCCACCACGGCCCCGGGTGGGTTGTTGTCGTCCGGCTCCGTCTCTCCTTAAATAACAGAATTACAGGGGGACTAATCCTGCGAAGTGCTGAGTAACAGCTCGTTCCCAATAAATTAAGCAGGCACTCAGCGCCGCAGCCTGATATTCGTATCCATGTCCTCCCGGATTATCAGGCTCTCCTCCTTGCTCTCTGCCCGGCCCCTCGGGGAGCAATTATCTGTGAATGAGAACAGAATAACTCTTTTTGCAGAAGGTTTCCACACTCGCGCACAAGGAGCGCTCTGAATGGATTTATCATGCTTGCTAAAGAGGGACGTGGTAAAAAATCCCCCTTCTCTCTCTCTCTCTTTTTTTTTTTTTTCTTAATCCCTATATTTTAAGGAGAAGTCCCTGAAGCTGCAGCAGTTCCCCTGTGGCTCCACACACCGGGGGGGGGGGAGAGAAAAAAGAAAAAAAAAATAGAAAAAAAAATGGATATAGTAAAACTTTTTAA
>JAWWEE010000122.1:68337883-68358528 GCA_035221455.1 Xenops minutus
GGGGGGGGAGAGAAAAAAGAACAAAAAAATAGAAAAAAAATGGATATAGTAAAACTTTTTAAGGGAGGCATGAATCGGTTCTTCAGAAAAACAAGGCAGCGGTGCCAACTGGAAATGTTTGCTTTGGGGGTGAGTTAGATGGCTGGCGTCAGCCAGGGCTAAAGACATGCCAGCGGAATGCAATATTGGGGAAGCAGCAGGTCACTCAATCACTGGCAATTTGCCCAGGAGCAACTGGATGCCTTCAGAATTTTTTTTTTTCCTTGTGTGTGCATGTTGCCTTTTTTTTTTTTTCCCCTAGGCAAACAGAGCCCCAGCAGTTTTTGAGGCTGGGGAGCTGAGGAATGGTATTTCTGAAAGGCACGTTCCTGCAGGAATACCCCCGTGGTCTGCTCGGCTGCACAGCGGTGACATCTGGCAGGAGTTGTTGTGTTGGGATGGATGAGGCTGAATCCTGCCCGCTGCTGCCTCCACACATAAGGCAGAAGATGCAGCAGAGTGTGCTGGCTCTGTCAGGGCAGTGGGCAGCCCCAAAGAAGGGATGGGGCAGAAGAATGGGACAGCAGTGCTGATGCCTCCAAAAATACCCTCAAGCAAATTAGAATACTTTTTCCTCCAGTAACAAGTATCAAACCCTAGAGAAGGGACTATTGTTTACATTTTGGGGAGGCAATAGGATTTTATTCAAGGTTAATATGCTCACAATAATGGAAAAATTAAGTAAAAGACAAACAGAAAAATTTCCCCTAATAAACAGTGTCCATTAACTCCCCACAGCACAGGAGGAGGCAAAGACCCAACACACATTTTTGTCTACACATCTGTAGTTTTTCATTGCTCTATCACTTGTACAGAATGCCAGGCTGCATACAGAGCCCAAATAACCCACAGAGGGAGGGTGTCCCAGCAGGACAGGCTCTAAATGAGCTGATGGCCCGACTTGCAGCAACCACCAGCATTAGGGATTTGCCCTTTTTGGTAACATGGGAAATCAGTGTTCAGCCAGCAGCCAAATGCAGCACAGTCACCAGCACATGATGGGCTGATGTGGACCGTGGCAGTTCCCCAGACGTAAAAAGAAGCAATAAAAATGCCCTCTTTGTTGCCTTCTCCATTCCCTACAGGTAAAACATGATGTGTGAGAGGGAGAGGAGCTCTCATTAAAGCAAACCCAAAGACCAAGCTGTACCTGAGACTCCAAATCCACAGGGTTCAGGACCACTCCAGGGCATTTTCACAGTTAAGCAGCAACACCTGCCCATCTTCCACCAAAATGTCACCACTCCACAGGGCATCCAAGGGGATTGCTGCTGCAGATGAAGGAGAGGTGATCTTCCACAAAGGCAAATCTTATCAATCCATGAAAAAATTGGAGAAAAAGCATAGGTGTTTGGAAGTAAATCACAGCAAGTAGGGATCCCTTAGGGGTCTCCTAAGGGTCTGTATGTGTGCTCTTCTGATTTCCCCTGACCTGGCAGACACCCTTGCATCTACCCTGTCATGCCATGGTGCCCAGTGACACAGCCACCAGCCCACCCAAGTCCAAAGACCACCAGGCTTTGAACTGCAACTTCAGCTCAGGGCATAATCTCCACTCAAAATGCAGCTTTTCACTCCATTTCTGGCTTCCAGAGCCATTGGTCCAGCAAAGATTATTTCAGCTTGATCACTCTTGTCTCTCCATCAACACCTTTCTTTTTACATTTTCATCCTGGTTTTGGATCTTGATCCAGCTGCAGGGGAGAATGGACCAAAATGTCCTCAGCATTCAAGGTCTCCAATGGTCTCCTTTTCTGTGTCCTTTTTCATCTTATTAAGATTCACACTTGAAACAAGAGCTTGTCATTAGATCACTGGACAAGGGCTTTAGTTAAAAGGGATTGCATTCCCAGATCAGTTTCTTGTGTGATCTTGAGAAGAATACCTGTGTCCCAGATCCTGCTACTGTTAAATGCATATTTTCTTTTCCTTGCTGTTCTTTTTTTAGTCTTAAGAAAGACTCTCTCACACAAAGTGTATGCACAGCAAAGCAGTGAAAATTATTTGGTTTTATTGTACAGTACATTTAACCATTATTTAACAAAATACCCAAGTTCCTGACAATGTCTTGGGAGAAAAAAAAAAAATCACCAGCTTCTTTTCTATAGGATTAATCCTTGTAAAAAGTATCACACCAGAGTGCCCAGCCCATACGACTGTTCTAGATGTTGCAGTTGCCCATTCAACCATGACACCTAGTTGCCTGCCTGCAAGTTTCTCCTTCTTCCCAGGAACACCTTCAGCATCATCCAAGGGAGGACTGATGGGCAGAGAGGAAAGAAAGTGAGGACACACTCAATCACCGCCAAGGATAAATGTTGCAGTGAGCTCTCCCAACCAACCCTGTGCTCCGGGGCTGCAGATCAAGGCAGGGTGGCCAATGGAGATGGGCAGGACTTCCCTGCTCATGCCTCAGTGCTGCTGTGTAGCTTGGGGAAATCGTTTTTGTTTCCCATACCTCAGTTTCCCCATCTGGAACATGGAAATAATGATCTTGGCTTCTTTTTAAAGCCCTTTCAGATGAACAGCCCTTTTAAAGAGGTAAGTTGTATTATAAGCAGCGGACTCTCATGTCTGCCAAGAACCAAAAGTGATATGAGGGTGATGAAATTCAGGCACCTCATCAGCAAAGCATGTTGTCCTGGCCTTCAAGACAAGGTTAGGGCTCTTGGAGAGAGCCCATTCCTTTTTGGGATAGAAAGGAGTGGACACAGACCCAGCACATGCTTTCCTATTATTAGTCATTTGTATCCATGTGTTGCTGCAAGTGTGTACAGCTCTAAACAACCCACCAAAGCAAGGGTATAGCCTAGAGTCATCCAGCCCAGGAGCTCAACCACACAATGGGGGCTGAGAAGCTTCCAGGCAATCTCCCTATTATGGCTCGAGCAGGATGGATGCGAGTAGTCCTCAAAAAGGCTGCAAGCCCCAGCAGCTCCATGAGCCTTTCATCAGCGCTGGAGAAGGACTAGAGCAGGCAGAGGGACCTGCCTGGGGACCAGGCGGAGAGCGCAGCATCTCTAGAGGACCAGGTGGGTGACTCACATTTGGCTGGGGGAAGGAAGCTGGAAGCAGGCGAGATGCAGGCACAGGCGAGGTCCGTGAGGACCTCACAAGCCGGGCTGGAAGCACGACCGAGAGCTGCTTTGCGCGACGGGGCCAAATCCGTCCCTGGCAAGGCTCCCCCGCCGCCGGCTCCGCGTGTTTGTGTAAGGATGCCGCTCCGGCCGCGCTGCGAGGCACCGGCTGCGCGGGGCTGGCATGCCAGCCTGCAGCCCCAGACGCCAGGGCACTGCCAGATGCCGGGCATATTTTTTCAGCTGCTCGGGCTGCGGGTTGTCACACGGGGCCGGCTGTGCACCTGCGCCACCCGGAGCCGCCCGGCTATTGACAGCCGGCGACAGCGCTCTGATGCCGCATCGCTGAGCCCCGAGCGCAGGGAGGAATTGAATCGGCCTCCCCCCTGGCAGCCCCGGGGCTCTCCTGCTGCCCGCACTGCTGCAAACGCCAGTGCACCCAAAGCTCGCTCCACCGCAGGGTTCGCTGTCTGTCCACCACGTCCTGCCGCCCCCGCGTCGCTGTTGGTGGGATGCCCAGCGCTCCTGGTGCTCCTGGACCAGCCCCTTGAGCTGGTGCGGCTCCAATGGTCTCCTGATGCAGTTGTGGAGTGTCTGGGATCCTCCAGGCAGAGATAAGACCAGCACAAATTTCTGGGAGAGGAGCTAACACGGGCAGGACTAACACAGCGTGTGAAGTGTGTTTGAGTAAATATGAAGCACCCAGAAGCAAGAGCTACAGCAGGCATTGAGTATTTGGGGGCTAAAACCTTCTCAAACGCTGGGGATAGCATCTGAAGAGGTCAGGGAAGGAGGCATTGATGGTGAAAGATGCATTTGCCTATTTCCTCAACTCCTCCACTACAACCCAAGCACCAGCTCTGCACAATCTTTGCACGCCCAGAGGAAAAGTCTTGCCAAGTCCAGCCCTTTTACAAGAACATGCAATGGGTGATGGTCTCCACATTCTCTTTTCTTTCACTGCTGACCCAAAATAAGTGCAATCTGACTAATTAACAGAGCTAGCTAGCATCAGGATGAAATGCCCAGCATGGACCACAGGCTCTTAGGAAATAGAGTTTGGTGTCCCTTGGGACACAAAGAATGAATTCCCAGGCATCATGTGCATAGCACAGCTGGCTCTGTGACTTTTCCTCTTTTTCCTCATCAGTTCTTGGTTCTAGCACAGCGATGATTTTTAATGCCAAAGCATTGTGCTTCTTCCTTCTTTATTTCAGGCCGCAGGCTCACCACATTCTGGACTGGTTGCAACCCATCTGGTTTCACTAATACTTCTAATATAATATTTATAACTAGCTAAGGGCTGATCATATGACGAGTGCAATCAATAAGTCATGTGCCAGTTGTGGTTATTCTAACACCTCAAGCTGTTTTTCTGTATTTTGGTGTCCATAACCTGCTGGGCTATTTGTATGTTTTGCTGCTGTTGTACCTTCCCACCTTTGCAGGCTGGCATTAAAGAAGGCTGTCTCAGTAATTGAGAGAAAAAGAACCACTTTGTTTCCACTCAAAAAATGGAAATGAGATGAGAGAATCAACCAAAGGCTCTGCTTGCCATCATCTGTGGATTTTCTGAAGGAACTTGTGCTTAGAAAAGTTGTTCAATCTAAACAAAATCATCTTCTCAACAAATTTCTCCTTCCCACTGCCAAAAGGATCATCCAACAGAAACCGAAACCAGGTCTGACAGTTTTAGATCACCCATAGCCAGCTGTGGCAGCTCAACTTCATCTTCAATGGACACAGGACATTTCCTGGCAGACCACGGGGTGCCAGGAAGGAAAGATCCCCTATATTAAAAGCAGAGTTCCTGTTGCATGCAGACACTTCCTTCTTGTTCCTTCTGCCCTTCTCTCCCCATGTCATTAGGGTGGGCAAATGGGAGGAGTCTCTGGATAGATGCTCAGATACATCAAGAGGTGTTCTCAACTCCTCACAAACAGTACTTCATAAATACCTTAAAGAAATTATGGGTGAGAGCATATCTGAGGAAAAACAAATAAACAAACAAAACCCACTTTTACCTTAGTTTTGAAAAGAGTGAATATCATTAGTGTTAAGCCACTGGCACCAGGCTGGGATTTGGCCCTGCGTGGCTGCACAGAGGCAGACGGAGCCTGAATTCTCCCTTTCCACGGGTGCTTGTAGTTGGGCACAGCCTGTAAAAGCAAACGATTTAATGATTCATGCTGGCAAGCAGGGAAGGATGACTTCAGGTTTGAGCTTCCCACATCACTTCTAGCAGCTCCCTCCAGAGATCCAACACATCAGTGGCCAAGATGATTGCACGTCGCAGAGCCAAGTGGTGCTGCCTTCCCTGCCTCTGGAGCAGGAGCACAAAGGAGGGTCCCTCCATAGCACATGGGAATTCAGCAGCAAAACAGAGGCTGTGCACCAACCCCAGGAGGACAAACTAAACCTCTCCTTTTCACGTGGAGCCTTCCAGCAGCAACAGCAGCTACCTTGTGAGTCAGTCTATTCAGAATGGCTCTGCACTAATGGGATTAAAAAGCCCTTCACTGCTTGGATCACTTCGCAGTGGGAAGATCCAAAATCAACTGATGGAAAACAGGATAATTCTTCCTGTGGAGAGAGCAAGATTGTTTGTGGAACTAAACGATCAAACAATGACTCTGAGTACTTCAAATATGCCACGCAAGGAGACATGTATCCAAATTCCTTGGGCACTGGGTAGAGTGATGCAGGCACACAGTGTCAGCACAAGGTTGGGACCCCATACCCTACCCTGTGGTGCAGTTCTGTGGGACTCTGTTTAAAGGGAGAAGAGCTTATGGGGGAAAGGAGCAGTCATTCTTTCCCCAATCTCAATTGTAAAGGCTCAGCTGCAGTGAGGAGAGCACACAATTCGTAGGAACTTAAAATCCTGAACTGCCCCTGCACTGCTTCTACTGAGCAGTCACAAATAACGCATCCACCATCATGTATATAAATATCTCAAAGGTGGTTGCCAAGAGGATGGTGCCAGGCTCTTTTTGGTGATGCCCAGCTACAGGATGAGGAGCAATGGCCATAAACATGAGGAAGAACTTTCACCTCAACATGAGGAAGAACTTCTTTATGTTGAGGGTGCCCAAGGAGGTTGTGGAGTTTCCCACTCTGTAGGCATTCCAAACCCCCCTGGATGCATTCCTGTATCACCTGTTCCAGGTGACACTGCCTTGGCAAGGGGGTTGGACTAGATTATCTCCAGAGGTCACTTCCAATCCTAATAATTCTGGGATTCTCTGATCATATGAGGATGTGCAAAACAGTTTTCTTCTTTGCAGAACTGGGTTTCTCCTTCCCCACAGACACAGCATGGCCTTGTAGCTTGCTGAACCCTTCTCTCCAAAGAGAAAGGTAGTCTCAAATTCCTTCAGTATCAACTTTGCCAAACTCATTTTCTGGTCCATCCAGCTCTCATGGGATTGGACACTGAAGAGGGTGAATTGGCTGAGCATCAGCACCAGCAGGCACCTGGAGTTCATGGCAGAAGAGCAAGGCAAACTGTGGAAATCCATCAAGTCTCCACTATCAAGAACTGGAGTCACTCAGCTAGCCCTGTTTTCTGTTCTGGCTGTATCTCAACAATTTGCCACACAGCACAAACAAACCTAAGGCCCTGCGTGCCCAAGAAATCCTGATGTGTGGTCCATCAGTCCTCTCAACTTGGTTTACATGGTCAGAACACCAAAATTATATACTCCAGTGGGGATGAACTGTCTTGCCAGCACCAGGCACCAAAAGCAGCTGGTCACAAAAAGGGTTGTGGCTGTTACCTGAGGCAACATGGTAGATTCCTTTCCCAGGCATTAACCTGGCATTTTGAGTTCACTTCTTAAGAAAGAGGAACACTCAAAGAGCCTTCATGAGTGCAAATATTTTACACTAAAGGCAGTCATACATTTAACATGTGCACATAATTTCAGCCCTGAGAAGTTTTAGGACCTTCTCATAAATTATTATTAGAGGTTTCATGCATGTCCTGTTTTCCTTTTGTTATAGTTTCAATACTCAGTTGGAATTCCTTCCAAAGCTTGCAGGCAACGCCTTAGAACCGATAAAAGGTTTTANNNTGTTTCTAAATTTAAAGGAGAGGAATTATTCATTGGCCAACATAAATATCTTAGTTCTCCCCTCAAACTAAGACACCTTTCCTTTCTTTCCTTTCCTGTCATGGCAGAGAGTGAAGCCATGTGACAGACATGAGTCAAACCTATCTAGCCAGGATCCTACTAAGGGTTTCCAATATTCACACAGAGCTTGACACCTCAAAATGGCATTATTCAGGCTCTTCTCCATCTGGAAGAGTGAATGGACTACAGTTGGTCTGAAAATGCAGTTTTCTTCTCCTCTCACAAAAATTCTGACTTTTACATTAAAAAAAAAAAATAGAAACAGCTAAAAATAAATTTTCTGCTTTTCCATGAAAAACTTCTGTAAAGACCTGAAATTTCATGCTGAAAAGGGATGCTTCCCAGAAAGAGTTGCTTAATCCATAATGGCATTTTCTGTCAGAAAACATTTTATAGGTAAACATTTTGGAGCAGTCCTGGAAATGCTCTTTTGCCTAGCTCAGTTCAGTGCACATTGCCTATTTTAAGTATCAGTAGGAACACTGTCATCTGGATCTTTAAACAGAGAAATGATTTTTACCTTCCCTTACAGATAAGCTCACCAATAGATCCTCGGAATAGCTCTATGGCTTCCCTCCCATACCATTTCCACCTTGATTGTAACCAGGTTTAATAGTTACCAGGATATGTACCTGCAGATTTGAAGGCACGTGAGTATCTCAGGAATTTATATGGAGCCCTGAATGTCATTAGGAGCGATCAGCGGCAGTAAAATGGCTGTAAATTAGGGTGAATATGAAAATTAAAGGGCCTTGATGTCTTGCTTGTCTGTGCATCATGTTTGGCTCTGCTCAAAGGTGGGTGGAAAGCACAAGAATAAAAATGTCCACATGAAAACTGGAGTCAGGTCCACAGCACATATTTCAAAAGGCTCCTGTTTCAGGGCAGCGAAGGTTAGCTTTCTGATCAGCTCAGCCCAGTATCACAAAGAGAAACATTATCGGATCTTTCTGTTGTGCTAATAGCCAATTTATTTCTCAGCAGTGCAATTTCCTGCCTGCTCTTTGAACAGCTATCAAAGGACAAGACACCAGATCATGGCAGACATTCCTCTAGTGCTGACATCTGCTAAACTAGTCAGCCTGTTCACATACAGCCCACTCAATGCATTCTAAAATATTTTATAAGCCACCAGTGGAACAGAGAATGGTAATGTGGGTCCCTGACCTTTAGTTTAGCCACCTTGATGTTCAGTACAGATGGGAAATCAGACTTCAGCAGCCAGAATTTTTGGGTCTACTCATCTTAGGGTTTCTGTGTTACCTCCAAACCCAATAAAAATCACTTAGTGCCATCTGGCACTTAATATCCTTCACTGTTTTTCATCTGAGAGCACTGGCAAATCTGCATATGAGGCTTAATCCAAAAGCCTCTGAAAACCAATGGAAAGATGGTTTTGGATCATGCCTAAAAGTGCAAGACTTTATATAGAAAACTGCTTTCTACAGCTTTGCTGGAAGGTGTTTCTCCTTTGAACAAGCACTCAAACAGCAGTGAACATATTCCAACAAAACATCTGGACACCTAGGAAAAGGTTGGTCTAATTACATTTGGAGAAGCCAAGAAATATCACTAATAAGATATTACCCAAACTCTTGTGCATTAGCTCTGTTGCTATTTTTGCTTTGAGTGATGCCACTGATACCATGAATATCAACGTGTTTCACAAACATAGTCAAGTACTGCGAGGGACTACTCACAGCCCATTTCCAGAGTTATTCATGGGACCTGCAGTCACTGTGTCACTGTTTCTCATGTGCTCTCTGGCTATATCCCAAAATGTTTTCCATACCAGTGCTGACTTCTGCCTTAGTTTTGAGTTCTGCAGCCAGGAAAAAAAAAAAAATAGAAGGAAAAAAAAAGTGCCCAAGCACCTGTGAGTTTTCTTGGAGGTTTGATTGCAGTTTTGCCTCAATCAGTCACTATTCAAGGCCTTCTGACTGCCTTCTGCTCCCCACCATCCTTCTGTGCTGTGGTTGTATCTCCCGAGCATGATCTCTCCTGTGCTTCAGACCTGGTCCCTGATCCACATCTGCCTGACCTCATTCCCATTCCATCTCTCCTTGTCCTGGATCCTCTCCTGTGTCATTGTTCTTCCTAATCTTCAAACTAAACCCAAGCTAATCTTTTATATTCTTCTTGACAGAATTCCTAGACATATTCTGGACAAATTTCTGGCCTCTCATCTCACTTATCCTGACCATTGTATTCTTCAAATTCATATCCATTGACCACATTTGTCCTCATTCACTTCTTTGGAGCCCTGTCTGACCCTGGCCACCTTGATGAGATCCCTTAACAATGAGAGACTTAGTTGAAGGATATGTCCGACTAGCAATGTATTGACATTGTGTGCAGGAACCAGCATTCTTAATCATCTTTTCTCCCAGATAGGGATCGAGCTGACAATCTATGAGTCTGATAGTACAGGAGGCTAGAGGAAGAAAGGAGACTTAATCAAACTTATGCCCAAGACCATTGAAGAACAGCAGGAAAGACTCCAGCTGCATGCATAAGTGGGGGAGGGGGGGGGAGAAAGGACATTTTCTATCCATGAGGTCAATCATAGCATAATGTGGGTCTGGATGACTAAATGCTTCTCACCCTCACCCAAGTTAAAAAAAAAAGAAAAAGAAAGAAAGGAAAAATCCCATGTTGGTCACATGCAAATTGCCCATTGGGCATCATCCCTATCCTAGGCTATCCCCAAAGTGTGCCCAGGCTTTGTCTGAGAAAACTCCATCCAATGGAGTGCACTTGCTTTTAACAGTATGGACACCAGCCCTGTCCTCTGACGTGGTGTGCACCTCTGGATGCAGGCTGGAGGATGGCCCTGGTGCAGCAGTCCCTCTGCCCTACTGAGGAAAGCCTCCATGGTGGGGAAGAAAGACCTGGATGGTTCACTGACACAGTCCTGGTAAAGTGTCTTCACCAGGCTGATAGGACTGGAACAAAATCAACAACAACAAGTCAATATGGATTCAGCCAGCTGAGAGACCACCACTCCTATGATTAGTCAAGGGAGAAAGTGCAAGCCACAGACATGGCAACTGAGAATCAACCCCTTCACGTTGCCTCGATGTTACCCAGGTGGGTGGATGTGCCCAGTTCTCAGCACTGAATGATTCACGTCCAAGATAGCAAAATACCATACCACAACCCTGAAGCCAAACCCCCAGTCTAAAGATGCTTCATACTGACAATGAATCAACAAATTTTGGCTGGTGCTTGGTTCCCCAGCAGCATCAACACCCTGGGCTTCATAGAGATACTTTGTGTATCACAAGTTGACTGCTTTACTTCAGCCCATCACTAATTTCTCTTTCCCTGTTTCTTTTTGGTACACTGGACCAGGTACACTGGTCAGTGTAGAAGTGAGAGGTTCACAGACCAAACTGTCAGAAAGTTGATAATGTCCACAGAGGATTCATTTATGTGCTGTGAAACATATTAGGATGCCAAAGTGGAGAAACCATATTGCAGAACTGGCTTGGAGTTTGGCAGGGGTCATATTTTATATCATATTAAACCTAGGAAGACATTTATTGACTAGTACTAACCCAAGTCCTGCATTAAACTGATGTATTGGCTACCAGTCATATCTTTCATATGTTAAGTAATTGAGCTTTTTCTCTACTTTTAGGATGCTGACAGGCAGTAACACAAAACTGGAGAGTTGTAGTGAAAGGAAGCTGAAGGGGAAAGTAAGGAGTCAAATGGTTTCAGGACTCACTGAGTTCATTTAAACAGTACCTAAATGTTAATAAGATGAACAACAGAATAAAATCTATTAGAAGCAAATATGGGAATGAAGTTCAAAAAGGGAATGTGGACAAAACGTGAACATAGGAGAGCCAATGTTAAAAATCAATATAAATCTATTAAAAAAAATTCTTAAAAGTAATTTCCTAAAGCTCTGGAAGGCAATAATAAAAGCTGCCTCAAACACTTCAAAGCAAGTAGTTTGCCAGACAGCTGTTCAGACTGATTGATGATCAATATGCAATAGATGAGCACTCAAGACACATTATCTCTTGATAGTAAAGTCAAATAAATACTGTGGATACACCCCACACTGCAGCCTTTCCTTACTAGGAAGGCATCTGAAGAGATACCTCAAACTGAAGCGCGAGTGGAAAAGATTTTCAAACAAAATGATAAAGTGAGTAAGACCAATCTGCAAGACCAGACAGTATTCACTCAAGAGCTCTGTGGAAATCCAAAGAGGAAATTGCTGAATGGTTATCTGCAGTGCAGAGCCAACCTGCTGTTTAAATCAGCCTTTGTCAAAAGAAGAGAAGCAGTAGATGCAAAATGAAAAAGCAGTTTCCAGAGATTGCTCACGGAAGGAATGAATACAGAAAAGTGTGATTCTGTGCAAGGCAAACCAATAAATGTTATAAAAAAAGAACATTAGATACATCAGGGAGCAAGGTGTAAGGGGAGGAGTCAAGTATTGCATCTGTAGGTGGAAGTCAAGTCTCACAAATCAAGTTCTTTGAGGGTGTCACTGAGTTTTGGGGTATAGTGATCTGAGTAACATCATTCACTTGGATTTCCAAATGTGGGAACCTATGAAAAAACTAAATCATTCTTGAACAAGGGAGAAAGTCCTCTTGTGGCTCAACAACTGGTTAAGGAGACCAAACAAGGAATAAATTACCAGTTTTCATAACAAAGGGAGCCAGCCTGCAGAACTGGATGAGGGTCTATGCTGTTCACTCGTCTGGTGCTCAACACACCCTTTTTTATTTCTAGAAAAGGCATGAGAAGTGAAAAGCAGAACGATGACTTATGATGATGATAACAAGCCACCTAAAATATTCCGAACTAAAGCTGTGAGCAAAGAATTCAGAAGGACCTACAAAGCTAAGTGACTGCACAATAAAATGGAAGGCAATACTAGGAGTAATATAAGTAATAACAAGAGAGCAATCCTAAGGATACATTCACTATAAAGAGCACTGACTTAGCTACTACTGTTGGGAATAAGATCCTGGAGCTATTGTGAATGGTTTTCGAAAAATTAGAACTTAGTGCTCTGTGGGAATTAAAAAAGCAAAGAGAAAATTAAAAACTAGTAGGAAAATACTTCAGAGCAAAATAACATTTTTTTTTTTCATACAGCTCCAATGCACCAGTCTCATACAGGATAGAGCAGAACTACAAAAGTCAGGAAAGGGCAACAAGACACTGGAGATGGGGAACAGTTTCCAGACAAGAAGAGCCAAAATAGGCTAAAACTCTTCATATTGGGCAGAAAACAACAGAGGGGATCTGAGAGAGGTCTGTCAAGTCATGAGCTGCATGGAGAAGATGAACAAAAAATAATTGTGCACCATTTCTCAGAACTTCAAGGGCCAGGCACTAACTAATGAAATTATGAGACAGCGAGTTAAGAACAGAAAAAAAAGGACATTTCTCTCACAAATGAGTTATGGGGCTGTCATGGACACTAAAAATTACAAATTAGTCCAAATGGGCTTAAAATAATAATGGTTGCTATCTCCAGCAGGACTGTTAAACATCAGAATCCAAACTCAACTTTTAGTTCAGGAAATCCCTGAGCTGCTGACTGCCAGAAGCTGGGATGAGGTACCACAGGTAGGAACACTCTGCACTCAACATGCTTCTTACTTATTTATTTTTTTTTCAGTTCCTTACAAACTTTCTTTTTTATAACTGCAAGACAGCATGACCCTGAATTCCCATGACCTTATTCACTCACATGCCTCTGAAGTCATGTATTCCAATGTGAAGTTCAGCCTTAAGCAGAAAGAAGCTGCTACATGAAGTTTTGGGGGAAAATAACAAGTTGCATTATTGATATACTCTAATAATAAAACCAGCCCTTCTGATGAATGATAAATAGAAGAAAATAATAAACTTTAGCAGGTGATAAGACCTTCTTCATGAAGATGAGCCTCTTTGGGAATCCTCCACCTTCTCAAAACCTCAATTTCTCCACCATCATGGTGACAGCCCACTGGAGATGTGGGTCCATTAGCTCATGTAAATGAAGCTCTAATATAAATGCAGTTCTGCTCTTCCCTTTTCACCATTGAAAGCTCTTTTCTACCTGGAGCATCTGACTAGAGACTTTACAATAGATGTGCCTCTAATTACACCCTCTTTACTGTGACTACTAAGAGTCACTGGGAAATCTTGGGACCTCACAGAGCACAGTCAACAGCCACCAGCGAAAAATCTGACAAACAAGTCCTTGCATTGCCCTCACCCACAAAAGTAAACTTCCACCCAAAATCTATAGGTTTTAACTAAAAGAGAGACTGCCCTGTACCTTCATTCTATTTCAGGTCCACTCTCCTTTTTCTAAAACAAAAGAATATTAAGTGAAAGACTTTAATATTCTCACACTTCATCTTTTTTTTTTTTTTTCCAGGGGACCTGAAAACAGAAAAAGAGAATCAGCAAAGCCCAAAGGATGCTCAATGCATATGGGGAAACTAAGTTTGAGCTAATGTTGACACTGGGCATCTTGTTGGTGCTGTAGGGCACAGGGACCACAGTGAGAAGGTGGGCTGGGGCAAGGAAGGACACGGAACTGCTGCTTGCCAGGATCCATAGGAGACCAGGAACACGACTGGGAAAAGCCCACTAGAGGAATTTTGGCAGAGCTGGGACTGCACCTCACATCCATCTCCACACACAACCCCTCTCCTGACCACAGGAACAACCTCCCAGCCTCAGACAGGTCCTAAACAAACAAATGAGAGGATTTTTACTGGTTTTAATGATGAGTGAGGTCAGATGGAGCTGAAGCCAGACCAGCTGCCAGTGCAACTGTGCATAAATCAGTGGATTGGCTCACACATGGAGAAAGAGCTGAGGTTTTTGCAGGTCCTTACCCGGCTATTTAACCTCCCATACGTCTCACATCCGAGCAATTTTGAACCCAATATCTGCCCTTGCTGAAGTCAATGGATGAGTTGTCCTTGGCCCTGATGGCCCCAGGGTCACTGTCTATGCTGCTGTGCCATGGCTAAGCCTCCTGACAGGTTACTGAAGGCACATCTTTGGTCTTGCCTCAGCAGGAGGGAGGCACTGAGGCTTTGGTCTGGGTGATGCAGTTCTTCCACTAGGGCTAGGCTGACAACTTCAGGCTGGTTTAATTTTAAACAGCCTCAACCTGTAGCAGAGTGCATCCAAACTGATTTGCAAGACTGCCAGGGACCCAGTGTCTCCCACCATGATGTATCAGAAAGTCAGATACCTACTGGAGATTTGGTGATATTAGGGCCAGAGGGATCTCATATGATTATTTAATCCAGCTTTCTATATAAAATACAATCATACAATAACTCCTGCATCAAGTCCCCAGCTTAAACTGTATCATATATTTTTAAAGGTGTCCACCATTTTTTCATACAATTCAAGCAGTGTAGACTCCACTATTCCTTTATGTAATTATATTACAAAGATTGTTATGTTCAGCATAACTTCCTAGCCCTTACCACAAGCCTCATTTGTTCTGCCTCTGGGTATCATTGCACTTCTTTCTGATAGACAGGAAAGCTGCTGGACAGCAGCAATATCCTCATGGAGATGTGAATGGGCAATGAGCATCTCACATGGACAAAATATATTTTTCAGACCTTGGATCACTGTTGCAGCCCCTCAAAGAGGAGAGCAGAGCAGAGTAGAGCAGAGGAGAATGAAATCTCATCATTCAGGCTAAGAGAATAAAATTAAGTCTCAGTCTGTCTTAAGCATTTTTCCCTCAAAGTGCATGTTGACTGTGTCATGTAAAAAATAAGCACTTAAAAAGAAATACAATTTTAAATCAATGAGAGATATGACTCCAATTTACATTGTGTGTGAATAATTCTCATTTCCTACCTCATTTCACTATTCTTCCTTGGTTTCATATTATCCAAGAGGACTATCTCATAATCCTGCCCAGGCATATTTGCCAAGTCTCCAAATAGCTTTAAAAAACCCCACTGATGAGAGACCACCAACTTTAAGCATTCTTACAACTCCCACTGTACATTTTATGGGTATGTAGCAATTCTACAGGGTTTTCCTAATGCTGGAGAAATTTCACTTCTCTTCACTAATAATAGACGTGTTTCAGCAGCCTTTTCTCACTTTTCCTCTCCTCGCCTGCCTATATTCTCAAATTGCTGCTTTTTAAGATGTATTTTTCATAGAACTATAAAAACAGAGCCTTTTTTCAGTTTTTTCCTTTTCCTTTTTTTTTTTTTTTTCACTCATATTAAGGACTGGATGAAACTTTAAGCCTGCCAAGCTCGCTCTTTATTTCTTTTTATTTTTTTTTGGTTGTTGTTTAAATACTTCACAATAAAAGAATGTGCTCCCAATGGAATTTTTACTGCAAAAGAAGAAAATTTCTCCCTTTCTCCTTGCTTATATCTTGCACACTTTGAAACACATACTGGAATTCTGAAACCTCCCGAGGAAGACTGCTGCTCACATGCTGTCAGACTATTAATGATAATGTCAGAGTACATGACACATATTTAAACATTAAAAGAAGAAGGATTAGGGCTGCATCTCAGTCTCGCTTTGATGATTCAACTTTATGTTGATATCCTCAGCATGCCACTTGCGATCAGACTTCTGGTTTTGCTCTTCAACAGCATTTTAAAATAATTCCTCTTGCCTAAGGAGGAGGTTGGAAAATGTACATGAGAGTAGATGTTCCTTTTTAACAAGTGCAGAGCTCTGGTTTTTCACAGGGTTTGAAGTGTGTTCTGGTTTTCAGAAGGACGAAGCTGTCACCAGCTGAATCAGCTTTCAGAAATGCTCAGGATGCTTTCCTGGGGAAGCTGTCCTGTCCTTCAGCCTCTGCTTTGGAGGCACCTTCCTGGCACCCACCTGCAGCATGTCTTTCCCCCATCACTGATCCTAGGCACTGAAGACAAGCCTTTCAAACACCCCAACTGCACGTACAACTAATTCTTGCCACTTAATATATTCTTTCAGATTCCTTTTTCTTTCTACTTATTTATCTTTCTAAAAATATATTGTCTGAAGACACATTCTAGCATTTCACAGTAATTTCTTTCAACTGTATCAGTTTTTATCAGGGCAGACAGCTGTGCAACAAGGTGTTTCATCCCCTGGCAGAAGGCAGAGACTGATTTAGGGCATGGTGCTGTAGTGTCAGGGAGAGCTCAACCCCATACCGGACAAAGTTAATCCATGATTTTAGTAGCGCAGTGCCAGAGCATAGTTAACTCTTCTCCAGTGATTTTTACCCAGGACTCTTAGGCCCTTCACAGGGGACTGGCAATGGGTTTATTTCCTTATTTATAGAGTTGTAGAATTGTTTAGGTTGGAAAAGATCTCTGCAATCATCAAGTCCAACAATTAACCTAGCCCTGCCAAGGCCATCACTAAACCATGTCCCCAAGTATCACATCTCCATGTCTTTTAAATCCCTCCAGGGATGGTGAGTCCACCACTTCCCTGGGCAGCCTGTTCCAGAGTATGACAACCCTTTTGCCCATGAAATTTTTCTTAATATCCCACATCAACCACCCCTGGTGTAACCTGAAGCCATTTCCTCTTGTCTTTTATTTACCCTTGAAGGCAGAGGTATCAGAGTTGCATGACAAGCTTCTTGGCTGGTGCTTATACTGAAGCTGTTGTCTTGGTGGGTGCCAAAGCAGAGAAGCGGCCCCTTTCCCACCTCCCCAGTGTGCAGCCATGGCCACACCACCATCTAGCAAATGCCAGGCATATTAAACAGGAGTGGGCTGGAATAGCTGTGCTCAGCCCAAGCACAGAGAACCCCACAGCTGGCAAAGGGAGGGAATGGAAGTACAGCAAGAAGGAGACAGGGCAATGGGACAGGACAGTGGCTCCATCAGATGGGCTCTGCCATAGGTGGAGTGTGTCTATGTCCTTCAAATACCTGCCTTACCCCTATCTGTGAAAAAGAGACCCATAGGACACTGCAGGACTGCTGAAATGATGCAACTCTGAGTGCAGACAAGGTTGACATAACATGTCCTGCAGAAAGGAAAGGTCAGAGTCTTTGCTACAACTCATAGCCATGGTCCTGTTACTCTGCATTACTCCCCCACAGCCAGGTGATTCCCTCCATCTGTCTTTCACCTCATGCCATCATTCTGGCAGGTAGGCACCATGCAGCAGAATGAGCTGCTGCATCCATATGGCACAGAGCAGTCAGCACCACCTGGATTTTTTTCTGCATTTGTTGTGGAGAGCCATGTTTCTCCAGTGGCATGGCACGAGGCCACACTGCTCCTAGCCCAAATACCAATGCCAGCATGGGCACGCTGCTTTGATTTCCAGAGGCCAGATGGTCTCTGTGAGCTCAGGCATTGCTTCCCATTTCCACTGCACGTGGAGAGCATGCCAGTGGTTCTAGGGCTACCATGGCATGCATTGAAGAGCATGTTTGCTCTTCAGGAAACGTTCTCACTCAATTGAAAGAGTAACTCTCATCTAAATAACTTAAGTTGATAGAGGACGTTGCATGGACCCTTTCTCTGCAATTTAAATCTCTCTCTCTTCAGTTTAGTCTCAAGAAAGTTTTGGTTTCAATCACCTTTTAAGGCAAACAGGAGCAACCCAGTCGGGTGGTAACAAGAGAGCCCACATGCAGTTTGCATGGCTTTAACTCTGGAAGCAAAAGCAGGTAAATGTAGTCGATGCAGGTTTGTAGGTGCACAGTGTCTGTGCTCCTCGGCTGGCAGCTGTCACTGCTGTACCCTCTACGGAAGGGGCACAGACAAGGACAGGCTGCGTGCACCACACAGTGCGTCACCCTGAGGGACAAGGACCATCGTGACTCAGCCCTGACTCGGGCCTCCCCAGCCATCCTGTGATACCCATAACCACAAGGATACTAAAAGGAGAGGAGGGGAAGGTCTGACAGGAGGTTATGTGACTAGGGACACTCAGGTTTAGGTTTCTTCTTGGAAGCACTCTGTAATGCAGTGACCGCCAAGGGAGCAGCTACATAACCAGCGGCCAGAAGATACACTCGCCTTAAGGGCAAAATGACAGAAAAAATTGTGTGAATGGCTGCAAATGCCTTTGGTTTTCATGGGCTTCATCTATTTACCACCCAAATGGATTTGGTCCATGGAGTTAAGCTGGAAGAGCAAGGGGATTTTAGGTAGGCAGAATTTAATGGCTGAGGCTGTAATTTTGGCCAAGGTCTTGGGTTTGAGCCTCCTCTCATGAGAAGAGTCACCAAATGTTTTGCATAGGCTTCCACTGAAGGATAGACCGTGCTGGAGGGGCTGGTGCTACTGCCACTTCCAGGGACATTTGGGAGAAACCCAGTCAACTGAAAATCCCTTTGTTGGCTCTCAACTTTGAGAGTTAGAGGAACTCTCAGATGAAAGATGGAGAAAATAGTCATTAAGGCGTGCCCTAGCATTAGCAGCAGTAATTCACAGGCTGTAGCTGAGGATATCAGGGCAGTTTACCAGCACCACCACAAGGCAGGGGGTGCTGCTACCCACACTGGGAAATCAGGTACTTCTGAGTTCAACTGACTCACCTTAAGTCCTTCTGCAAAAGAAAATCAAGCTGTAGTGACACCTCGGGCACAGGATGTAATGGAGGAGGCAGCACGGCTGTTACAGATGTGGTGCTGAACCAGGGCTCAGCCTATCTTCTCCAGTACTACCTCCAGTACCTCTGTTTTCTCCACCTGAGGAACTCCTTGCTGTATCTGCTCTGGGGCAGCCTGGCCACAATAGCACCGAATAGAGGACATTAGTCAATAGGCAAGAGCTCATCTTGCATCATGGACCTAACTGGGTCAATAGAAGCTTCCCCCGCTCACCCCATGTGGTGCTGATGGCTGCTGGGCTGACTTGCCCTCAGCGAAGGAGGGTTAGGAACCAACATCCCCTTTCTCTGCTGTGAATTCAAGCATCTCACAGCTTACATCCCACTGATTCTCAGTATGACTTAATATCTAAGGGGTTTAGGTGTCTTGAAAACAGAAGCCAGGCACCTAAATAACAGAGATACTTTTAAACATGACAGAGGATCTTCTGAGGTCCCTTCTGTCCCAAATTTTCCTACAGTCCCAAGAAATGCAGTTTATTCACAGCTGTGCCACAGCTTTGACCGTGAACTGCACCTCTCCATCCCTCCCTCCCACCCTGCCTGCCCGTTCTGCAGAGACCCCTGCCCTTATTCCCTGCAGCGTGGCTGGGATAAGGGATGTTAAGGGATTTCGGGGTGCCAGGAGAAGGCTGGTAGCAATTACCCACGCGTGCGGGCTCCCTTGCTATCCCTGGGAAAAAAAGGGCAGCCCGTCGCTGCGGAATAATTCTTCCAAGAGGATCCGACTCAGTAGCGGAGCAGCAAGGGAAGGTTTCCGGGAGCGCTGGGAGGGATGTCTGCGAGGTGCTGGAGCTCCCCCAGTTCCCCATCCCGCCGGGGTGCCCGCCGTGCTCCCGGGCACATTTAGGAAGGCAAAGTGAAGTCAGGCACCCCCCTGCCTCGCAGATGCGGGAAGGCGGCGGTGATAGCAGAGGAGAAGCGGGATGAAGTGGCTTGGAAACCAAAGCAAATCACAGATTTCCCCGGGGAAGCAAGGCGGGGGGCTGGGGGGAAAGCGCACACGGTGGGTCGCAGCGAAGTCTCCGGGGGGCAGGATTTCTCTTCCATCGCATGGAAGAGCGAGATTAAAGAAGAAAGTGGGAGTGGGGTGGGAGGGAAGGGAAGGAGGGGGGGTGGTGGTGAGAGGGGAGGGGGGGGTGAACAAAGGAGATTGGCAGCACAGCTGTTTTGGGAAAGAGAAAAAAAAAAAAAAAAAAGGCCAGCCTTCCTGTTTCTTTAAAGCCGCTCATCTGCGCGGCGGCCGGCGGCGGGAGGCAAGGCTTGCGGGGCGCTGCGGGCGGCAGACGGACTAGACGGACGGACAGATGGACTAGACGGACAGACGGAGCCGTCCCGCCGCGGCCGGGCGGGCTCTGATGGGCGGCAGCGGGGCGGCGGCAGGAGCAGCACCGGGAGCAGCACCGGGAGCAGCACCGGGAGCGGAGGCAGCACCGGGAGCAGCACCGGGAGCAGCAGCAGCACCGGGAGCAGCGGCGGAGCGGCGGAGCTCGGCGTGCTGAGCGGCACCGCGCCATGCGGAGCGCTCCGCTGGCCGAGGGCGAGCCCTGGCCGCGCCTCTGCCCCGCGGAGCTCGGGGGGCTGCGGCGGCTGCGGCGCAAGCACGGCGCCTGCAAAAGTTTCCGCGTCGAGCTCAAAGTGCTGGGCGGGCGGCGCACGGCGCTCCGCGGACCCCCCGCACCTCCCGCACCCCCCGCACACCCCGCAGCCCCGTCCTGGGAGCCGCGCAGCGCCGCGCTCGGCCCCGCCGCCGCCGCCAGCGCCTTCCCCGCGGCCGCCCCGCCGCCGCCCG
>JAWWEE010000122.1:68358628-68421128 GCA_035221455.1 Xenops minutus
GCCTTCCCCGCGGCCGCCCCGCCGCCGCCCGCCGCTTCCCCGCGGCCGCCCGCGCCGCCCGGCGTCTCGCCCGAGATCAAAGCGCTGCAGCAGACGCGGCGCCTGCTGGCCAACGCCCGGGAGAGGACCCGCGTCCACACTATCAGCGCCGCCTTCGAGGCGCTGCGGAAGCAGGTACCTGCCCGCCCCGGCGATGCGGTGCGGTTTGCGGGGCTCTCCCGGCACGGACAGGGTGGTGCGGGGACCCCGCTGCGGGGCACGGTGCGGTGCGAGGGGAGGGGAGGTGAAGGGCAGAGCCGAGCGGCCGCCTGACAGGAGGGGAAGTCGGCTCAAAATGCCTGGAAGTACCAACCCTAGAACTGTGCTAAGGCGCAAGATAAATAAATAAGGGCTTTAAATTTGCTTGCTGTTAGAAAGTTTCGGGCTTTTTTTTTTTAATTATTATTTTCATTTTTTCCCCCCGTGGAGGGGGGAAAAATAAAACAAACCTGAGAAATCTCTCCGAGTGAGAACAGAGTGTGGAGAGAGGCACTTGGCCAAGCTGCGAGCTGGGGTGATGCTCCTGTACCAAGAGCACGTGTACTTTCTACATGTCCGAGCTGCCCCAAAGGGATCACTGGGAATTGGGGCAGCACTGTGCTCCTGTTGTCTTTGGTGTGGGGTGCCTGACCCCTCAGGGCCCATGGGGTTCCTGCAGCAGCCTCTGAAACTTTCCATGTGCCCTGTCTGCCAGGAATAGCCAAGTTGTGTTGTGGTCCTCTGCCAGTTAGTTTCCCATGAGTTTTACTGTAGTGTGTGTTTGAAACACGTACAATGCTGGGTTTCCTTGGTGAGAGGACTTGAAAATCCTCGTGGCTGTCTGTGAAGGATAATAGAAGTGTTCTTACTGTCAGAGTGGAGCTTTTGAAAGGTAAATGATGTTTTGGACTAAATCCTTCCATCACCTCCCCCAGATGAGGAGAGATCCGGAGGAGACGCAAGGTTCTTATATCTTCTGCATAAGGATAAATCAGTGCCCCTATCCTCATTCCTGTCTGTGTGTAGGCACTGTGTAACAGCTCACTGATAGACAAAGATGTGCTGTCACACTGTGCAAGCCCAGCTGTTCTGGCTTTTCTGCCTTTCTAGTCAATGCTGATGGAACTATTCCAGGTGTGTGGGAAGGAGATGCACAGGGCTCGGAGGGCTGTGAGCCACAGATGAGCCTGATCATCAGAGATGCTGAGCATCACCTCTCGCAGGATGGTCCCTCCAGCCCGGTGGGAGCACCATGCTGTGCTTGCAGGGGGTCTCATGCTCCCAGGCTTTTCACTTCCATCTTTCAAACATTACTAATGCAAGTCATTCCCCAAGTGTGCTTGCTTTAGGGCTCAATCCTCTTTCCTGCTTAGAGGAGCTCTGCTTGTTCCTAACTCCATCGTGCTGCCTGCACCCCTTCTCAGTGACTGCTGTGTGCTGAGTCGCTGCACCCTAAGAGTTAATCCTTCCCCATCATCTACTTCTGTGAACAGACTTCCAGCCCTGACCTCAGCAGAAATGCAGGCTGAGACTGGGGCTCTGTGTCAGGAGAGAATCGCTGATGAGCATCTGAACTAAAACATTTTTGATCACTGCGCGGTGGTGGGATCTGACAGCTCCTGTTATAAATCCTGGTAATCCAGTGTGTGCTAAATGCTGTCCCCCAGTGCTGAGAGGCCGCCCCTTGTAGATGCAGACTCCAGACTTGATACATTTTGTTTCTATAAGCTGCTTCCATATTTCAGTTGTTTGGCGACTGTGTGTAACACGCTTGGAAGTGTCAGTCTAATTCTCCATGGACAGACATCTACACCACCAAAACCGCAAGGGGAAGTAGCACTGATTTCCCAAATCACTGGCAATCTTGTTCTAGGCTGAGCCTCAAGCAGAAGTCAGGCAGGCAACAAATTAAAGCTGCGCTCTTTTGGGAAATGGGCAACTCTTGAAAAGCCTCAGATTCCTGGCCTTGGCCCTGTCTCCATAAATCATTTCAGCCGTGGACTCAGCTGGGAGTCCAAAGAGCCTGGAGAACAAGTTGCTGTCCTCTCTTCCCATGAAAGCCGGTCTCTAGGGTCAGCACAGGAACATACTAGCAGAGCTGTGCTCACTCTGCAGAGAGAAAGAAATCATTCTCCGGGAAATGTTTGCTGCAAGGTTTTGCTAGCAATTTGCTGAGGGGTGGGCTGGCTGTCCCGACCATCATTGGATGACATTTGTATTCATTTCTTGTTGGGCTGCCAGCGGCGTGCCTGGTGCCGTACGTGACATCAGGTGACAGTCAGCTTCATTGCACATACGCACGGCGCTGGCTTGTCACTCCAGTCATTCACAGCAGTGACAGCAGAGAGGTTTTTGAGGAGCAGTTGGGATCAAAGACAGTGCGTTCTCTCTGTCAAGTCGTGGTCAGCAGGTCAGGAAGCAGGGGTAGGGAGATGTGCTAGTAGAGGTACACACTACAGGGTGGCTTTCTCTTGCCTCAGGTCAGTGCCATCTTTCCACATCCGTGAAGCAATCCTGTGTGCTGTCTGCCACGGGCCTCAGTTTGCTTCTTGTTCCTCGCTTAGTCCTCTGTCCCCTCCTTGTCATCACATATCAGGCTCTTAAGCAGCTGGGAGGCCTTTCCTGAGGCACTGAAACTGATACCTCCCCACAGACAGGCGAGCGAGGAGCAGGGGAGAGTGTCGTGCTTGCACACAGCCAGCCCCACGCTCCTTCGGGAAGGGGTCAGGTGCTGTGTTCAGCCACTGGTACCCAACACCCACACAGGTGTCATCCCTTTCCCTGCTGCATTTGGATGTACAGGACTGGAGATACCCATCCCCACTGGCACGTGTGAGATAGAACCCCACTGCTTGTAGGATCATGGCCCCGCTGTAGGGAGCTCATCCATGCCAGGTGAGGAGGAGGAAGGGGAAGTCATGGCTCTGTGCAGGACACTGTCCCTGTCTCAGCAGCCCATCCAAGGGCAGGCGACTGGCACGCAGCATGCCGGGCAGATGGGCTGACAGCGGCGTCCCTGCGCTCCGCAGCTGTGTACATATGGCACACATGTTTTGGCTTGTGTCGACTAACTCTCCAGATGGCAGGAAGGGGTGTGGGGTTTTTTTTTGTTTTTTCTTCCAGTTCTTGGTGGAGGAAGAGCCAAACACAGTTGTTTCACACAAGGAGAGGCTAATCCAGCCGTGTCCCTGAGCACTTAGCTGTCCCCAGCTCGCCTCCGAGGCCAGGGCCCTCTCAGAGGTGGGAGGTAGGCAGGCAGCTGCCAGCTCTGGGAAGCTGCCTGCTGTTACGAGACATATCATTGCCATTGTGCTCACCCCTTGGTATTGCAGCCACCAGAAGGATCTCTCTCCCTCTCTGTATCCAAGCTGCTTCCTTCACCATAGGTCCACAGCACTGCAGTGGGGCTGAAGGGCAGATACTCCTGAGATACAGCTCTTTCTCCCTGGTCTTGGCACTTGTGATATTCAGCTACTCAGTCTGGAAGAGATTTACCTACCCTCAGTCCCCCAAAGCAGCATTTGTCTGAGTGATGATCCTTCCACTGACAGCAGACTCCCAAGGCTCACAGTGTAGTTCCCCCTGGAAAACTGACCTGCTCTGAAACATTTTGAGATGGTGGAGATACCTCTGGTATACTTGGCTGCCCCTCTGCTGCTGCCTTTCTGGTGTCTCTCCTGGGTGCTGCTTCTGTCCCTGTGAGTGGGCAGCTCCTGTCTGGAGCACTGGTCTGCCCTCGAATGCCCTGGCAGATGCTGGTCAGTGGGTTCTTACACTGCTGCTGCAGGGCCCTCCATAAATGACATGATGGGTTGTCACTTCCATCCTTTCTCTCCCCTTCTGCCTACCACTGTGGGTGGTCAATGAACCCAAACATCTCTGATGTAGAGACACAGCGCTGAATTCACAAGAATCTGAGGTCATCTTCTCCTCCATGTGAAGACTCCTTTCAGTCCTTGTGCTGGTGGATGTTCCAATTCATGAAGCAGTGCATTTGGAGGAGACAAGATGTGACAACAACATTGCATATCTTCAAAGCAACTGCTCTCCATGCCAGGCAGTGCTGGCTCTTTTGTCTTTTTGTCTGCAAATTCCTGTTGGTAGGAAGAATCTCATACTCCAGCAAATCCCAAACATGAAAGTGAACCATTTTAATGTTTATTACAGAATGGACTTAGCCACCAGGTTTGTTCCTAGGGGGCTTGGCCAAAAGGAGATAGTGCTCTTCACCATGAGCAAATGAGCTTCCACCAGTATGTTGCACTTAGAGGAGTTGGGATTGAGCTCCTCAGCTGTGCTGACAGACCCTAAGGTGGCAGCAAACTCTCCCTCGATGGACAGAGACAACCACAGCAGCCTTCCTGATCTGGAGCCTGCCTGGCTTGCACATCTGGTTTCTCTCTGGAGCACTGCTGTCCAGCTCCTCCTCAAGAAAGCGATGCATTGAGCCATCAGCGAGCTGGAATCTGCGCTGGGAGTAAATGTGTCCACAGACATTTATTTTCCCTTGAAGTATATTGGCATTTTTCGAAATCTTTTCACCACTGCATTACCAGGACACTCTCTGCCTCAGCAGCTGACAGCCTCGCTCTCCGCACTCATGTGGGCTCTGGAGATACTTTAGAGTTTTATAGGGCTTTTTAGCTGCTGGAATGGAGGGGTTTTTTCCCCCCCACTAGCATCCTTTCACTTTTTGCTGCAGGCCTGCACATGGCTGCTGTGGCTTGTTGTTAAATCAGTGCAGAGAAGCCCGCGCTTGCTCCTGTTGGGAGCGTGGTGGGACATCAGGAGTGGCAGCCTCAAGAGGAGGTCACATCACTGTGGGGTGGGATGTGGGCAAGCTGTCTGCAGGGGTTTGAAGGACAAGCCAGGCACTAAATGGCAGCAGGGCCCATGGCTTGAGCAGTCCTTAGCCACAGGCCCGAGGCTGAGGCTGTTCTGGGGATGTGTCATGACATGCTCACCCTCTTTGTGTGTCGTCCCAAAAACAGCTGTGGTTTGTCACCTCTGCAGGCGGGACACTGCATGTGACCAGTGTCTCTGGCGTGTCCTTTCTGTGTGGTGACGAGGCTGAGAGCTTTCCTCCATCACCTGCTGACATCTCCCAGCCCTATTTCCAGTGATTCATCACTTTGTGATCCCACAAGCAGGAAGCCCTAAGATGCCTTAAAACCCAGCTCATGAAGACAAGCCACCCATTGAGCTCTCTGGGGGTGACAACTGGGTGGGAAGGCTTGGCCATTGAAGAGATGCTGCTGGACTTCAGGAATGCTGGAGCATCTTCCAGCCATCATGTGCAATGCCACTGCTGCGTGTTGTCATTGAACAGCACAGTGTTAACCAGAGCATCTCGGTGGTTGCAGCCAGTCCAGAGTGACGCTGATGGATATTTAGAGCCCAGATGGGGCAGAGTGGGGCAGCACTGTGGTTTAACAGCTAAAGAAGATGACAAAATACTGGCCTGAAGCAACACAAGAGGAGAGAAAATAAGGGAGAAACCAGACAAAAGGACAAAAATCTTGAAAACAGTGACTGTGTGTCACCAAGAACAGGGCTTTTCTGCTCCCTTGGCTGCTGTCTAGCTGATTTTATCTTTTGCTACAAATCCTGCTCCTGTCGGGAGGTATTTGCTCTGCCTGCTGCAGCCACCCTGCGTTAACCTCTCTGTTTTCTTATGGCTCCTGCTGAAATTGGAGGAAAGAGTCTGCTTTTCTCTGTCAAGCTTTGAATCCAGCCTCTGCTCCCTGCCTTAATCCACTCTCAAATTCCTCTCTGGGCTGTGGTGGGGAGGTGGGACACTTTACATTACCATGCAGCAGAGCTCCCCAGGCTCTTTGTTTCCAACCTGCATGCCCTTCAGTCCCTGCCATGTGAATTCCCAAAGCAATACATCCCATCCTGGTCCTGGTTTGCACTGTCTCTTGTGCCATGCAGGGATGCAAGCAGAGCCATGCATGTGCTGTGGGATGGTTGTGCTCCTTGCAGCTGCCACAGGCTCATGGCAACTCCTGGGTCTAAGCAGCAACAGCAAAGGAGTGGAAAACCCCTTGCTGTCCAGCAGTGGATGGTGACTGAAGAGTCACCAATGCCAAGCTGAGGCTAGGGTAGTGCCATTATATCTGGTAGAACTTGCACTCCTGTTCTCCGGGGGAATTGGATCCATTGGACCTCAGAGATGGAGATGGCTATTACAAAACTGTCACCCGAAAAAGTGTTTCCCCACTGTAGAGCTTGAGGGTAGCCCCTTTTCAGAGGAGATTTTCTGTGCCTTATGACCCTGGGATTTCTCCTGTGATACCCAGTAGTCCTTTGTGTAATTACCATTTTGGGAAGTGGTTCAAAGAGCCTTCAATAAGGTAAGAGCTTTGCTGCAGCCCAGCATTTATTTCATGCACGATACTGCGAGCGTGTGTTGTATGCCCTGAGGATGTGCAGGAGGCTTTGGGGGTGCAGAACATCTGGGGATAATGCAGGAGGACTGTCCAAAATGAGGTGGAGCCAGGCCTGGGGCAGCATTAACCAGACTGCCATTTGGAAGAGATTCCTGGGGTGAACTCACCCAGCACCACACCTAGGTTTTGTTTGGAGGAAGCCAATTCATTCGCTCCAAGGAGTGAACTCATGTTTTTGCAATGTGAGCGATGGGGGAGCCAGGAGCTGGGAGGGAACTGGGAGCTGGGTTATTTGGCAGCATGGACCCACCCAAGAGGCACAGGCACCTCGCTCAGGACTAGAGCTCCTGCCTTGAGTGATGCTGCTTTTGTTCTCCTTGGCACTTTTCAGCTAGGTTTGGGCCCTGGCTGGGCACTTTGCTCCCTGTGGTGAGGCAGGGATGAGGTTTCTTTCAAACTGCTCTTTGCTAGCACAGGGCTGCCCTTTCACCACCACTGCAGTCTGGTGGCAGAGAAAAGCCTCCCACACCCATTGTATGGAATAGCTGCCCATTGCTGGCTGGAATAGAGCTCTGTGGAGCATCTGACACCGTGACACTCACAGATGGCCAAGGGAGGTGATTCTTCCCCTCTACCCTACCCTGGTGGCACTCCAACTACAGAGCTGTGTCCAGCTCTGAGATCCTCAGTATAGGAAAGACAGACCTCTTGGAGTCCAGAGGAGGCCTCAGATGATCGGGGAATGGCTGAGAAAGTTGGGATTGTTCAGCCTGGAGAAGAGAAGGTTCTGGGAGACTTTTTCAGCCCCCCCTCCCCCATTCCCCCTAAAGAGGGACTATAAGAAAGACAGGGACAAACTGTTCAGTAGACCCTGTTGCTGTAGGACAAGGAATAATGGTTTTAAACTAAAAGAGAGTAGATTTAGACTAGATATAAGGAAGAAAGTTTTTACAATGAGGCTGATTAAACACTTGCACAGTTTGCCCAGAGAGAGTTTTCCCCTGGAAACATTCAAGATGGGGCTAGACAGGGCTCTGAGCAACCTGAGCTTGATGTAGATGGCACTGCACATTGCAGGAGAGTTGTACTAGGTGACCTTTAAAGGTCTTTTCCAACCCAAACTATTCTATGACTCTATGGAGCCCTTCTCCAAATGCACTCTCTTGAGAACCATGCCATATATCGACACGGAGGATCTGTCCTTTCCTGTTCAAACCCACAAAGGTCCGGGTCAGTGTAGTGAGCACCAGTGGCATGGCTCTGGTTGCTACTGTCCTGTAGGCAGGAGGAGGGGTATTTGGGGACCAGGTCTGACAGGATCTGTCAGGACTGTGAAACGGCATCCTGGGTGTGCTTGCAGGCTTTTCCATCATACAGCTGTATATTAAATCATCATTGTCCCGCCTGGGATGTTAGAAGGACTCAGGGCCTGTAGCTGTTGAGAGCATGGTAGGGACACCATGTCCCTTGCTGGTGAATCTGAGCACACTGACCAGGTCATCAAACAGTGAGCACTGAGAGAAGCAGGAGCACCCACATGTGTTCACTTTACCATCTGAACTGGGTGGAAAGAAAGTGGGTGGCTCCAGACCCTTCACAAACACTCCACAGTGTAACACATCTCAACAACAGGCAATGATCTTCTGGGCAAGACCTTCAGCTTGTTAAGGCTCTTACTCATAGAATTGCAGAATGGTTTGGGTTGGAAGGGACCTTAAAGATCATCTAGTTTCAACTTCCTTCCATGGGCAGGGACACCTTCCATGAGATCACGTTGCTCAAAGTCCCATCCAGCCTGGCCTTGGATGCTTGCAAGGGTGAGGTATCCACATATCCTCAGTAGCTCTGCAGACACCAGCCCTGGAGATATTTCGGGACCATGAAAGTGAGGCTTCCCCTGTGCTCAGGACCAACAAACGAGGAACACTGGCAATCCTGCTGCCCCCACCTGCTGCTGTTCCCCCAAGGTGTCTTAACCCCGGGAAACATCTGACTCCCCCCAGGGTGCCAAGAGAGATGTACAAAAGCCAGAACTATTAAGTACTGGACATTTATATGGACCTTCTGGAAGTATTTTTGGCAGGAGGCGCAGCACAAACAATGAGACAGTGCCATTGGGCTGCGTGTTCGGATGCAGGGAAGAGGCAGCCAAATGCTCTCCTAGGGAAGGGGAGGAAGGGGGGCCTGATGTGTTGTAACTCCCACCATAAAAATAAACCAGATGAATTAGCAGACAGGTAGATTCAGCAGCTAATTATGGCATGTTGAGGAACTAGCTGTCAGAGCAGCTTAGCCATTGCAAACATGGGTGTTTCTCTGCCTTGGAGCCACCCCGTTTTCCCTGCTGTGCCCAGGGGACCCAATGCTGCCCTGCATGACCTTCTTGTGGGGGGGGGATCTGTGCATGTCTGTGCTATTAAGTCTTGTTTCAAGCACAATAACAAAGGAGTCTGGACCCCCAGCACTCGACACTCCACTCCAGGGTTTTTATGCAGTGTAAAAGCAGACTTGGTTTTACAGATGTTATCTGTACAGGTCCAGAGGGTGTTTACAGAAATCATATCTTACTGATAAGGACTGAGCTGCCCCACCAAGGGCTCAATGATGTGAACTTTCTTAATACTGCTAAAGTCCATGGGATTGTTCCCTACAGACTCATCATGGTGAACGTACCCTGCACCCTCATATGACAAGGTTAGGGTTTGGGACCTTCTCACCCATCTGTTTCTCCAGCTGTTCCTCCACCTCATCCCACAATCTCCTCTCCTGTGCCCTGGGTGAGAATCAGCTCCCAGCCCGTGTCTTTGGTGGGTGACAGTGACCCTTTTGGGAGCTGCAGCAGATCCCTGCCTCCCTCGAGAGGGCTGGCTGCAGGCTGAGCACTGCTCCGGTCAAGTGCATGGCAGACTTCCCATGGACTTCAAAGGGAGCATCTTTGGTTTTCCAAGGGCGCTGCCTCTGAATCTCAGACGTCACGGACAGAAAAGACCTGTTAGGTCATATCCCGTTCCATCTTCCTGCCAAAGAAGGGCTCTTCTGGACAGGAATATGTCTCAGGAGTGTTCATCTTGCCTTGCTCCAACTCCTGCCAGCCTGGGGATCACTGATAAGACCCATGAGACTCTGCAGAGCCCTTTGCAGACACAACTAATAAACATCTTCTGACTGAAGCTCTGGTTCCTGCTGGTCCCAGCCCACTCCATGCTGATCTCCCAAAGCCAAGGATGATGCCAGTATCCTTGCCTTTCTAGAAGACAGCTGCATTCCTTTGAATCGGTGTGAAAATTCAGTTGCAGTTCCTTCCTAATTCCTTTTAATCATTGCAAATATCGCAGGCAATATGGTGAGCTGTGCTGCTGCTCAGGAGCCATCAGTGAGGTCAGATAAGGGAAATATTTTTATTAACTGCACAGGAACTTGAGCTCTCCCCTGGTTCCCTCTGGCTCTGAATGGACCTGCTCAGCTCCCGTCTTCACAGCTGTCCCACCAAAGCACCAAAGTCTGTTCGGTTCTGGCATGAGGAGCAAGAAGGTGACAGAAGGAAAGGGCTTGGTGCTTGCCAGGAGCATGACAGATACCTGCTTGCCTTACCACCTGCTGAAGATCTGTGTAGTGGAGACTCCACGGGAGCTGGGAGGGTTACACCTGCAGGGCCACACAGGCTGTGGGCATTTTTCCCGTTTCTAAAACACTCTCTCTGTTTGAAGTTGGATTATGAAGATTTCTTGGCATCCAGATGTGTCCTTGACACCCTTTGGTTCCATTTGTGCAAATCTGTCCCCTCCTTCCTGCTGACTTTATGTTAAAGAAGAGATAATGCCAAAGTTACACACACACATGCACTCGGGGAAGCTTTGACTCTCGATCTGAACTAAGTGGCTCATTCCTCTCTTAATTTCCCATGTTTAATTCAAAAGGAAACATTAAAATGGCAGGAGCTGAGCCAAGACAGGGAGGGTTCCTATGAAATAGTTTTCCTAACACTGTTACCATGGCAAAAAACCTCTTATCTTTTAATGTTGGTGCCCCGCACCCATCAAGGCAGTATCTGAACTGCTCAAGGTGAACCTCTTCCCATGGACATATGGGGCAGCTCCAGTTTGGACTCTGCTGCAGTGCTGTGGGAAAAATGTTGTGTAATCCCAGTTGAGGGTTTTGTCAGCTGTGTTAGCACTGAGATCTTCCTTACCATTTGTAGCAAACATGTCCTACAAAACAGTTTGGTTTTTATTTTGTTTCTTTAAAAAATGGAAAAAACAAACAAAACACAAAAGAAGGAGCAAAACAGATGAGGAAAAAAACGGCATTAGCCTGCCGTTTTGTGTTGTAACTGGACAGTGTCTGTGCATCAGCCTCAAGGATTTCGTGGTCTATTTTCCTTCCACTCGATTTAACTTCCTTCTTGCTCTAATTCTGAAATTACTCCCACATTGCACCGAACCCTTCCATTTTAGTTTCCATCTTGCTTTGTTCTTTCCTGATGCTGTTTGATCTGGGCTCTCTGCTGTTCTTGCTATGCTGGCGTCAAAAGACCTGGGTGTCTCTGCTGCTCAAAGTGCTTGCTTTCAAAATAACTCAGCCCATGTCATCTGGGGACCAGGTACTGTGGTCTGAGGGCAAGCACCACTGTTGGGTGCATAATGGTGGCAAAAAAGTGAGGGCAGGGATTTAGAGAAAGGTTTTGCCAGCCAAAAAGGGGCTCTCTGTGCCACCAGACTCCAGCCATTTTCAGCTACCCCTCTGATTCCCCCTGGAGCAATGGGGATAACACTTAGTCTTGCCTTTTCCTCGACTGGCAGCTTTGCAAAGAGGCTGCCTCGAATCCCATGGGGCAAGTGGTGCCATTCCCAGAGGTAGGGGCTTGGAAGTGTCTCTATCCCTTCTGGGTTTGCTGTTACCAGCAGAGAAGTCTCTGCTCTGTGCAGCTGAGGTCAATGCAGCAGTGACACTGGGTATTCCTGCTCATTGCAGCGGGGAGTTTGGGCTAGGTGACCTTCAAAGGTCCCTCCCAACCCAAACTATTCTATGATTCCTTGTCTTTTCAGGAGTATCAGTAGTAGATGGTGTGTATAAGAAAAGGCCCTTAGCAGCTTGGTTTGCTCATTTCTGGAGAGGCTGGGCACTGATTGGCACCTCAACTGCATCACATCTTGAGTACCCTGCTCAGTTTTGGGCTCCTCGCTACAAGAGGGACATGGAGGTACTGGAGAGTGTCCAGAAAAGGGCAAGGGATCTGGGGCAGGGTCTGGAGCACAAGTCTGATGAGGAGCAGCTGAGGGAGCTGGGAGTGTTTAGCCTGGAGAAAAGGAGGCTTAGGGGAGACCTTACTGCTCTCTACAAACTACCTGAAAGGATGTTGTAGCCAGGTGGGGGTCATTCACTTCTTCCTGGTAAAAAGTGATAAGACAAGAGGAAATGGCCTCAAATTGTGCAAGGGGAGGTTTAGGTTGGGTATTAGAAGGATTTCTTCACTAAAAGGGTTGTCAAGCATTGGAACAGACTGCCCAGGAAAGTGGTAGAGTCACCATCCCTGGAAGTGTTTAGAAAACATGTAGATGTGCTTAGGGACATGGTTTAGTGGTGGGCTTGGCAGTGCTGGGCTAATAGTTGGACTTGATGTTCTTAGAGGTCTTTTCCAACCTAAATGATTTTATATATGGTAGAAGACGAATGCCCCATAGGGTCAACAGCACTAAAATCCATGTGCTCACAAATAAGGGTGATCCAGCCAATTGGTTTGGATTTCCACAAGTACTGTGGCAGAGGTCTTCCCTAGAAACATTTGAAGAAACTGAGCAGCTTGGACAGGAGTGTAGATTAGTGAGCAGTGTGCAGGCAGGGAATGGTGGGTAGGGAAAAAGGGTCAATTCCTGCAGAGAGGGATGTCACAAATGGACAAACCAGGGTCTGACTCTGAGCTTAACTCTGCTTCTAACAGGGAGTTGTGTTGGAGACCTCAGAGGTCCTACCATCTGAAATTTTGACTGTGCAAGCTGTGCTGAACCTTATGACTCTGAGTGATTGGATAAATACAATACAGATAAAGTGAAGTGATGCATATGGGAAAACCCACATCAGAGTCCACATGTGAAATGAGAGACCCTGAGCTGACCATTATCTCAGAGAAGAGAGACATCAGAGTTTCTCTGGATGGTTCAGTGGAAGTCTCAGGTCAGTGTCTGGTAGTGCTCAAAAATCAGGTCATGAGTAAGGGGAAAAGGAATATTTAACAGAACAGAGAACATATGTTAGATAGATGCACCTACAGCATGAATACTGTGTATTGTTCAGATCCTCTCAGCTCCAAAGGGACCAGGAAAGGTTCAGGGAAGAGCAGCAAGGGTCATCAAAGATATGGGATGGCTTCCACACAACTGTCTGCTAAGGAAGATTGATCTTTTCCTTTTGGAAAAGAGGATGAAGAGATGATGGAGGAATAAAAACGTGTGTCACAGAGTAGGTGAATAAAAATCTGTTGTCCTCTCTTCTAATACATGAACTGAGGGACTTCAAGGGAAGACTGTAGGAGCCAAGTTCAAAAAAAGCAAAATGAGGAAAAATTTATATAGACTGGGGGGAAGACTTTTCAAAGGATGTTGTGGGTGCTCAAAACTGACAGGAGTTCAGCTTCCCAGACCAATTTAGTGGGCAGAAAAGATCTATCATGGACTGCTAAATATGGGGATGGCACATCTGGCTGAGGTCATGGAGGTGACAGTAGTTAGAACCTGGCAGAATACTGGGGGAAATCCCTGTGCCTGAGCTGTTCTGCTCCTCCCTTGGCATCTGTGTATGGCTGCTGTGGGGTTTATGGAAGGGATGAGCCCATTTTACTTTACATAAGGTCATGGACATCACTCCATGGACATCATCCCATCTTTGTGTCCCTGTGGAGAAAAGAGAAGCTGAGGGATGAGCATGGCAAGAACCATTAAAATAATCTCCAACCCTAAGCTGAGTGTGACACTCTAGAGGGATGACGAGGATGGAGACTGGTACGGAGGCAGGTGGTTGGGGGCCATGGAGGCATTCCCATGATTGATATAGTATGAAAACTTAGACTGATGGATGGTCAGACAACCTGAGGGGCCAGGATAGATTTCAGATAAATGCCCGGCCCCAGTTTCCCATAGGCAATAGACTCTTGTGCATTAAAGGCTGAATGACCATTAGCAATTTTGCAAGAAAATGGGGTCTCAAGTCTATCACTCTCAGAAAATCTCTCTTTAAGCTGGACATGTCAAAGCTGTGTGCCTAAAATTGAGTGTAGATGAGGTGTTTTGCTGGTTCACGACTGAAAAGCAATCCACCCTTCTGCAGCAGAAACCACATACTCTTAGACACATACTCTTTAGTTTGAATTGTTTGAATGTTTCACATTACACTACAAATCTTTAAGGGTGAAGAAATAAATTGCATAAGATACATCCAGGGCCCTGAACCAGACTCTGGTTTGGTCTCTTTTAGGGAGATGAAATACCATGATGGGGTGTTTAAACAGGTGGGAATTACTGCCTCCAGGTCTTGCTCCTCAGCACCATCATGTTTTTGCATGGGCTGGAAGTCACAATCAATGCTGTTCGAGCACAAAAAAAGCCACGAAGTTGTGATATAGTTGCTCATACCTCCTTATTGCCTTATTCTGCCAAGACCTTTGATGACTTTGATGGGAGCTACTTATGGAGAGTGAGTTACTCAAGACGAGTTACTGGTTGGAATGGGGACTGCAGGTTTCTGAGAGAAACGGGGCCTCTGAGAAGTGAACTGAGCAGCAGGCAGACATCCCAGGCTGTATCCTGCCATCACATTTTAAGCAGAACTGCCCCGCTGAAATCAAGAGGCTTCGTGCTGCTTTCATCCCCATGGAGATCAGCGGGGGAGTTCTTCTTTCAGACCTGTTGGGACCATATGGCATTTTATCACTAGAGTTTCTATTTATGTTAAAAACTTCTAAGAAAATAACTTACAGTTGTTTTGTCATGCTTCGAGCAAGATACTTTGTTTATATGGCCTGATTTTTAATTATTTCTTTTTCCCTGTTACCCTTTCTAGGTTCCCTGCTATTCTTATGGTCAAAAGTTGTCCAAACTGGCCATCTTGAGAATAGCCTGTAATTATATCCTTTCCCTGGCCAGACTAGCAGACCTGGATTACAGCGCTGACCACAGTAACATGAGCTTCTCTGAATGCGTGGAGCAGTGCACTAGGACCTTACAAGCAGAAGGAAGATCTAAAAAAAGGAAGGTATGTTACAGCCTCCCCCCTTCGCCCCCTAAATAACAGTAAAAGTTACAAAAGGCAAAAAAAAAGGCAAAAAAAATGTATCCAGAATGGTTTCCTTCCTTTCCCAACCTCATGAAATTTTCCTGGTTTTTTTTATTTATCCCTTGCCTTTCTCTCTTGGTTTTTCTCCTCCATCTGTCTGATCTTGTAATAACCACATTCCTCCCTAATCAAAAGCTTTTCTCTCCTCCCAGTCCTCCGCGCTGGGCTCTTCCCCTCGTTAGTTGCCCATCGTGTGTTTCAACACGAGCGTGATCCTATTAAGAGTCATCTTGGGACTGTTACTTGTTAAACCAAACCAACCTTGAGTCGCCTTTTGGAGCCCATAAAACACGGTCACCCGCCTGTGTTTTCTGTTTTGTTTAATGTAACACTTATCTCTGAGAAAAATCGCCCGACAACAAAAAAAAGGTAGCTAATGGAGACATTGTATGTATAAACACATTAGTAAGATGTATGACCTGAAGGACATGTGGGTATCTTGAGGAAACAACATTAAATCTAATTATGCCTTGCATTCCTTTAGGTTACTTAACACTGAACCAATTAGGTGAAATCATCGTCAAGCGGCGGGAGGAGGAAGCGGAGCATTCTGCCAGTTTTCCTCTCAGAGAGTGACATGGGTGAATTAAAGGAGTGACTGATGTCTTTGTTCAGGCTTTTATGACAAAAAGAGTTTTGTAAACTTGAATTGAACTTCCCCCTGCTTTCTGGGCTTGCTTGTCAGGCGGCATAATAAATCAGCAGGATTTTAATGGATGAATGGGCAGCTAAGCCGGGGAGCAGGCTCCTTCCCCGGCGTCGTTAAGATCTGCCTCTGATTCGAGCAGGTTTCCTCACTTTTCCTCCTCTTTAGCCCAACAAATCATCCTGCAGCAATTCGGTTTATAAATAAACACAATAGCACACTCCCTGTCGCTTCCTCTCGCTGTCATGGGCTGTATTTATGCCCTGGAGCAGCAGTGCCAGGCAGAGATGTGACACCGCTCACCCACAGCCAGCAGCACCACCTGGAACTGGGAGGTGTGGGGGGAGCTCCTGGGCACAGCCCCAGATTGGGGTTTCGTTGTGGGGTCTGTAGTGCCCCAGGCAGAGGTGTCCCAGGAACACTGATGTGATGCCACCAAGCCCAGGGCAAGGTGAGAGTTGGGGCTTGGGTTTCCTACCCAAGTTGAGATGGGGGAGAAGAAAAGCATCATTCTGGGGGCTTGGGCAGATTGCTAGTTGGGGCTTGGGTCGCCTCTCCAAGTCAATATAGTGGAGAGGAAGGGGATGAACATTCTTTTTGAGGCTGTAACAAGTTGCTAGTTAGCTTATGGGTCTCCTCCCAAAGTGAAAATGGGTGGAAAAAAGAGGATGAGCATCCTTCGTGGGGCTTCAGCACATTTCTGGGCTCTTGTTCAGGCTTTGGGTGCCCAGTGGGCTGGGACACATTGTCTTGGCTTATGTAAACCAATGCGAGCTTAAAGACAGAAAACACAGAGCCAGATTTAAAACGGCTCCAAATCCAAGGGTGTTCACATCTGAGGGTTAGGGCTGGGCCCATCCTTAATTAAAAAAATAAATTAAGAATTAAAAGCCTTCTATTTATGGCGTTTGTTCTCTAAAGTTCTCTCCAGAGCGGATACATGGAGAAGAGCCCTGAGCCCATCGAGAGCGTGTGAGCAGTGAAACTCTCACGCAGCATCGGCACATCCCACCTCCCAAGAGGCCACTGCCAACCCGCAGAAACAGCATCACCAGGAGAAAAACCTGCCTTTTCTCCACCCCAACCCTTCTCCATGTCTGGAAAGAAAGCCAGGCTTTGTACCTGAGGCAGGGTCTTAATCCCAGCTCTGCCTTGGTTTTCTTGCTGGAAATTCTAGCAAATGCGTTTCTGCAGTTTCGGAAAGTCCAAGTTTAGGGCAGCCCCAGAGCTTGTTGATTCCCTTGGGGGTTGATAAGTGTAATTTTATTTCCGGCAGTATTTGCTCAGGTGATGGCAAGAGCACATTGGGCTGATGATGAAGTGAAAACCAGCAGGTACCACTAAGTAATTCTGATAATTCCCAGTAGACAGGGGCGGGAATGTAAAGCCTAGGTTTGGGGGACGGGTCTTGCTATCTTCCTTTCTCCTTGAGCCAGGCAAATCAATGGCATCATGAGCACAAGGGAGGAAAAGACTGTCATCAGAGGGAAATTACAGATCCGGGCTGGCTGTGCAGGGGCCATCCAAGCTCTGGATGTCAGGTGGTGTGAAGGGATGTCTCTCCTGGGGGGTCTCATGCAGGCGGCTGGATGAGGGTACAATGGCTTGGCCCAAAACCACCACGCCCTCGTTAATGTTGAAATCAGCACGTTTTTGTAAGCTCTGTGTGTTTTTAATCAGGTCTCTGAAAAACCGCTGCTCACTGAGCAGTTCCTCTGAATTATTGACTTTGAGGTAGTTGTTATTTTGTTGTTGTTGGGGGTTTTTTTTAGTTTTCTTTTATATTCTGTCTTTAAAAAAAATCATAGCAAGCCCTGAGCACAGACCTCTGCTCCTTCAGCTCCACCAGTGGGTCCACAGCACCCTTATCTCCTGTCATCTCTATTTTACTGTGTCTCTGCCTCTCTCGCTCACTTTCTCAGCTCTCTGGTGGCGATGTGCTGTGGCACTGTGAGTTTTTCACACAAAAAAGTAGCTGTTTGGGGCTTGTTTTGGCAGGCAGGCACTCCAGATGTTGTGTTTTCTGGATTGTGCGTTCCCTTTTGCTTTGTTTTTGAGGGCGAATTATCCAGTGTCCCTAATGTTAGGTTGTTGTTCCGACTTTGCTGTTGCAATAGGAAATTTACTGAGTAATTTCCCCCACCCCTACTCCATTTTGTTAATTAGAAAAGTTGGGGTTAGCCTTTCAAACTTGACTAGGGGAAAAAAGTCCCCTTTTCAGTCCTAACTACAGTTACAAGGTGATTTTAGTTGTTGCAACTGAGACTTGACTGAGGGTGTTTGATGATGGGAGATCTCATTTATAAGCAACAAAGGAGGCTTCAAATGCCTTTTTCTTAAAAAAAAAAAAAAAGAAGCTGCCTGTGGGGGTGGGAGGGTGAATTCTGATGATAGTTTTCATTTTTTAAAGCTGCCTCTTGCTTGGTTATACGAGTGGTCTGGACTAAGCCTTGCCCTTCACTATGCACTCAAGTCACGCCACACTGGAGATTTGGGTTGCGACACCCTCAGCAGAGCCCCAAAAGTCCTGCTGGGGCCACACTGCTGTCCCGGGAAAAGCAGGGGGAGCTGCCTTTGGCCCCATCCAGGAGCATCCCTCCAGCAGTGCTGTGGTTGCAACAGCAAAAGGAGTTGATCAGAAAGGGGAGTCCAAGTTTCCTTATCCCCGATGTACACCATTTCTGCACAGGGCATTGATCCCGAGTGGCTGGAGGTCATCTGAAAACCTCTCATGGATTCTGCAGTGTTTGGGGTCCAGCTTGTGGGTCATATGGTCTCCTCCCCCCTGAAGGAAAGCAGTGTTATGGCTCAGGGTCAGGTTAGGGCTGTAGGGTGCATAGCCAGGGGTTCTCCCTGGAGTCTGGGGTTTGTGGGGTTGCAGAGCTGTGCCCCACAGGATCTGGCCCCAAGGCTATGGGGCAGACCTTACTTCCCCAGCAGGCAGCCCAGAGCAGGATCCAACCACCAATAAATACCCTGAACAGCACTGAAAACCCCAAGGTCCATTTTCTTCCCCTTGCCCTCCCCTCCTTGCTCTCGATTAGCCCCCGTGCTAGGCAGCAACATCACCGCGGCCAAGGGAGCTCAGCCGGAGCAGGGAGGGATGGGTGAGAGGGATTCTTTTTTATTTTTTGCTTCATCCTCCCCCCCATCCCTGCTCTTCTGGCAGTCTCAGACTCCAGATGTTCGGAGCGCGAGCTGGGAAGTCCTGCTGGCGCCACTTGGGGCAGAGGGCAGGGGAAAGGCACGCGAGCTGGAACCCGGAGTACTCAGTCACTGCAGGACTTGGCGCATTCCCCAGCTCGCTGCTGGCACATTCCCCAGCTCTCTCCTGGCCATCTGTTCCAAAAAAACACTTTCAGAACCTCATCATCACTCAGGATACAACACTGCGAGCAGCTGTTAGCGAGGCAGAAGGAAAAAAAAAAAAAGAAACACACACACATTAGAAAAAAAAAAAAAATCCAAAACCATGCGAAAGGTCTCTTTGTGAGAGAGGAAACTGGGTTATGAATAACAGGCGAGCAGTTGGAGCTCAATAAAAGTTTTCGGCTGGAATTTAGTTTCTTGTTTTTGTGCCTGTGTGTGTGTGGATGAGCACAGATGCAAGGAATTAAAAATTAAAAATATGCTTTATAGATATATATATCTATATATATATCTATATATATATCTTTTCCCAGATAATGAAATTATTTAGAAGCATATACGGAATGAAAAGCCTTTCTGTTTGTTGCAGTCTGCTGCACTGGAAGGGCTGACATTATGTATGCAATTATTGCATTATATAAAATAGTTATTGTGGTGTTGTGCCATGCCTTGATGCTGCCTCATTGCTACTTTGCTAAAAGCAGAGCTCCTGCTGTAGGTAACCCTTATTCCCAGTGAAAAAATTGACAAGAGGGTGTTCTTCAGGCATATTTACTTGCAGGAGTGAGCAAGCTAAGGGTTTATATTATAAAAGAGAAATGGTAGTGGCAGGTTTGATTTGTATGCCACTGAAACCATTTGCCTGGAGCATATTTTTTTGATAACACTGTATCATGGCTTGTGATTTATTTAGGCAGAGCCCCGAGATAAAGCCACAGCTCCCACCCCCTGGTTTGCACGGATGATCCTGGCTGCCGGGGCCTGCTGTTATTGATCATCTGATATTGATTATCAGCACCATTCGGAGCCAGCACAGTAAAACCTTGATGATCTGCATGGCATTTCTTCCTTGCGGCTCCCCGTCCTGTGTGCGGAGGGGGGTCTCATAATGAGGTTCGACCTCCCTTTCCCTGCAGTTTGACTTAGCAGAGGTTCCTCTTTAAAAATAGCTTCATTTCCCTGCTAGGACTTGCCGGCGGGAGCGGGCAGCCAGCCAGTCTGCTTCCCCACAGCCGCCAGCTCTGCGGGCTCCAGGGAGGAGCTGGACCACAGCAGAGCACCGGCCAGCTCCCAGCAGTCTGTCCATCTGCTACAGGACAGCGGGGTGGCAGCATCCCTGGGGGGACAGGGAGGCCCTGGGTCTGCCTGGCCAGGGCTTATCCCTGCCCCATGCTGGCTGGAGGGTCACACACCCAGAGACCTGCAAGGCAGGGAGAGGGTAGTGAGCTTCGTTTGCTTGTTGCTTGCTTTTTGTATGTCCCTGCAACTCCAAAAAGCAATTGCAGGTGGGGCGTGGGTGCTAAGGCTTGTGGTAAGTTCACCCAACACTGAACAGGGAGGCAGCAGCAGCTGTGTGAGTCCCCAAGGGTGCTGCACACCCTGTGTTGGCCCTTGGAGGGGGTTGAGCATCAGTACCCCAGAGAGCAGGGCTGAAAGCTCTTCCTTGCAAAAGGATGTGATGTGGGACCCCTTTGTTGCATAACAGCACCCCAAAAGCTCCTTTTCTTTAGGGGATATTGAAGCAGCCACATCACAATACACAGATTGGGGCCAGGGATTTGCTCCGATGGTGGGAGCAGAGTCCCAGCATAGGGTCCATTCCCTTTATAGAAAGGGTGTTACCAAGAATAGGGTAAGATTCACCCCACAGATATTGGGTAGCAACAGCAAAAGGAAATGTGAGTAGAGGACACAGAAGAAACCCTGGAACAAAGGCTGACTCAATTCCAGAAGTGCTTTGATTTATAGAGATTGAAATGCTCTGGGATGCTGCAAACTCACCAAGGTCATTGGGCCAGTTGTCAAATTCAAGAGCCATGGGAGTTCTGATATTATTAGTTTAAAGCAGACCCAGGCTAATAAATCTGTCTTCAGAGCTCCTGGCTGGAGTGGAAAAGGGTGGAGGGAGAAAGAAAGGAGCCTTTTCCCACCAAGCATAACCCATGGCCAGCACTGGGAAGTGCCTGGGGACCAATCAAGTGAGGTGTGCTGGGCATCTCCATCATGTTGCAGAGGGATCTCTCTATTCCCCTTCCCGTTCCCTTCACCTGGAAGGTACAACACGACTGCCCTTACCTGCCCTTGGCTGGTTTGTTCATATTCCCCCTTGCCCCCCATGGCTGATCCTCCCCAGTTGCAGAGACTTCAGAGGAGACCTGCCAGTGAGACTCCTCTTCCTAAAACCATCCTGCTTCCCAAAACCCACTGATGCTTTTGATCAGCATGAAGCACCCTGAGCTGAAGGGTAGGGTCTCTCCAAACAAATGCATGAGGTTTTGATTGCAATCCCAGGTCCTGTTTGTCCAGCACTTTAAAGGGCACCAGAAGCCTGTGACTCTGGCGGCTTTGGCTTAGGACAGGAGGCTGCTACTGCTGCTAATTCATTCCTGCAGTGGAAAAGGCTTTGCTTGCTAAGACTGCTATTCCAGACGAGAACAGGGTGGATTTGTCTCTCTACTGTCTTTTAATATTAATGAGAGTGGCCATTGCTTCCCGTCTTTTTCTTCTTTTACATTTTCTTTCCATGTGGGATAAATTAAACAACTGACTTTTCTATTGCACATTATTAATATATATTATTTATTGTTGGAAAATAATTTTAGGAGGTTCCCAACAGAAACATTTGCAATACACAAGGCTGTTTGTCATCCTCCCACCTAAACCTCATTTATTCAAAATCCCAAATCCCAGTTAAAGCCTTGAATTAGGGCAATAGTTTGTACATCTTTTGCTCTGAGCAGCACTAGATAGGGTCGTCCAGTCTGCAGAGACACCTCCTTGTTGACCATAATTGCAATAACAAGCTCTGTTTTCAGATTTGGCTCATGCCAGATGTGAAGAGCTCATTATTGCTTATGTAGGAGAGCAACTGATGCAAGCTGGGACCATTGGATTGATTTTATCCAAGGACTTTGTTGTTGCTGGGATGTGCTGGGTTCCAGCTCCATCCTGTCCTCCAACAGAGCCTCTTCCATGGTATCCAGGTGTGCTGACCCCAACTCCAGAAGTGCAGGGTCCAGCAGACCACCAGAATTTACTGCATGGAGGATGACCTGAGTACTTTCAGTGAAATACTCCTGTCAAGGGAAACCCTGATGGCTGTGGGGCAGTCCTGTGCTTCCCAGGGTCTGCACTTGGCAGGACGGAGTGGCAAGGTGGATTTCGGGTTCCCCTGCACCTTAACTTGGTGTGGATGCTCAGCTGTGATGGTTGATCTCACAGCTGCTGCCCTAATGATAGTCATAAAATAAATAAAAATAAAATAAATACCAGTATGTTACTAATATTTTATACCTTAATGTTACAATATCTAGTGATGGAGGAGAGACAGTACAAAACAGATGGAGGAAAAAAGTGGTTTTCAGGTCAAACTTTAAGGAGTTTGACATTTAAGACTGTCAGAAAGATGGCTGATCTGTCCAGGGAATTGGTGACCATGTCCAAAGGACCTTCAGAGGCCACACTGCACCCTGAAGGGCTCCTAAATCCACTGGCAAAAAGCAAGAAACAGGGTTGCACTTGGTAAATGGGATCTTGTTTCCAAGTTTCTAATTCCTAAGTTACTTAAAAGAGGATTTAGGAGCCCACATGATGAAGGCATTTTGGCCAACAGAGGTGTGATCTTGTGAAATCCTCAGACACTGAGGATTTTCCTCTCTGTTGAACTATGCTAATGATTGTTCATGGGATATTTGCAGGGCTTATTTTGATGCTAAAGGAGGTTTAGATGAGGTTTTCCTTGTCTGAAGCTGCCATGGTTTGGAGTTGAGCATTTTCCAATGGACCTGACCATACTGTTCTGTAGCCCAGTGCAGTTATCCAAGTGCATCTGCCACAGCTGTGACTCACAGGGGATGTGCAGGCTTGTGGGATAGGTTGCAGTCACACAGCCTGAGCAGCCATGCATGCAAAAAAGTAAACACAACAGCTAAAATACAGAAATAAAGCCCATTTCCTGCACAAACCCAGCTTGTTGCAACTCCTCTGCTCTCTGACATCAGACTCGGAAACTGAAAAGAGACCAAAAGGCTGCAGGTCATACCAAAAGCAGGTCTTTTCCCTCACTTCTAATTTTTTTTTTTTTTACAGCAGGAGTTGGAGCCAACACCTGATTACTATATTGTTTTTCCTCCCCAAACCTTCCTCATCCCCTCTGTCTGCTGGTCCCTCTCCTTTATGCAGGCTCTGGCCACCCTTGTAGCACCTACAGATGGTTCCTCTGTGAGCCCAGCCCTTAAAAATCACAGATCCATGGCCAGCAGTCCCTGAGGATGCCCCAGTGTGCGTCAGCAACAGTTGTCCATGCAAGGAGCCAACAGGACACCATGTGCTCCCTGTTCTGATGGTGCATCTTTCTCTTTCCAGGAGTAATAACCAGAAAGGGAGGATTCAGAAGAGCTTCCAGCCAGAGTTACATCTGGTCTTGGCAGAGGTTGCACGATCCAGATGAAGACTGCAAGCAGCTTTTTTGCAGAAACCCCTTTTGGAGATGACGATTAGCCAAGGAACTCTCAATCTCTGGAACAGAAAGGAAAAAAAGGAAAAGAAAAGAAAAATCAAAAGGACAGGGATGCTTCTTATTGTTGTTAAGCCAGCCACCTTTTAGTACGTGCAATTTATTTAGCACTTTTCCCTTTGCTTAAGTGGGAAATGTTACCCTCTCAGCTCATGTGTACAGTAATTTTTTGTTGTTGTTGTTGCTGTTGTGCCAAAGATTTGATGGAGCTTCTGCACTGTGTCTGATTTTTGCCTTAATGTTAAATCTTTGAGCCAAAGAAAAGTCAGAGGTGCCGTTCAGATCGTGGCAAGCAGGCCAGCCAGCTGTCGGTGACAAAGCCCAATTTCTGAACCCTTCTATGAGTTGCCTCTTATTTCTTCTGCCTGAACTTCCCTGCCTGCAACCCTGGAGCCAGCATGTGGTGAGCTGGGACAACACCAAGCCATGCTTCGGCGTTCAGGTTTGCTTCTTCCTTTGAGCTACTCCGTAGTTCTGCCTTTTGGGCAATTTCCTGACGTTCCTGCCTGTGCGACACCTCCACAGGGTAGAAATACTGACACGAAGTGAGAGCTGAAACAGGAGCTATGAATTTATTTTTTTTTTTTAATAAAGGAATAAAATTAAACAAGCAAAAGCAAAGTGCCATGTGAAGCAAAGCAAAGAAAGAAATCATAAGAAAGTTCAGCTAGGCAGAACAAAATGCAGCGAAACGATTCAGACAGCGTTTCAGGTTTGTGAAGTTTCCTGTGGGGTTTTTCAAGTGATCAGAAACCCGTGTAATGCAAAAGCATTTGAATCCTATACTGTACCTTTCACTTCAAATTGAAGTAAAAAGAAGAAGAGAAAAGATGGAGAAACATTTGCTTGGAGTAAGCAGACTTTATAGGTAATGCAGTTCATATGCAAGACATCTGCTGATGATGGGGGGACAGAGCTCTGTGTTCAAGTGAAAAAAAATATGGGTTTCCAAACCAAGAAGATTAACGTGTTTTGTTTCCCACTCAAGGGGAGATGCTATTTGTGAGGCCAGATTCACTTCCTGGCTACAGCAGCGTGAATCAGGTTCCTGTGTGACTTACTGCAGTGTGGACCTGCGTGGGCATTGCCAGACACTGGGGTGGGCGAGGGGCTGGGGCTGGCCAGAATCACTGGGCAGGGGAGGGAATGGTCTTTGTTTGAACTGACATGAATATACAAAACTTGAACTCCTCGATGCCTGCCTGTTTGTTTCTCAAGCTGAGCAACTGGGAGGTGAACACCGAGCTGGGGAGCTGCTATGCAAAACCTGAGCTCGCCAGAGCAGGGTCTGGGTCTGGGGTGCCAGGCTGCTCACTGCCATGTCCCCTGGCTCCCAGTGAGCTCAAGAGGTCTTCTACCTGATTTCTGGGACACAAGGGATGGCTGTGTCCAAGCCCCCTCCCAGGGGCTCATTGTACCGCTTACCCCTCCACTCTCACTGCTGGTCATTATTAACAGCCCAATAAAATACATTTTTAGATTGTCATTTGTATTTCTTTATTAAAGCACAGTTTTTAACTATGTCTTTCATTATAGACATTAAAGCCAGCTTTTTAGCTTGTAGTGGGGAGAGGGGTTGATCTCGTGGACCGCAGGAAACGCTCCAGGGCTGTTTGCACCCATGTCAAAGGGTTGGTTTAAAGTGCAATTGTTTTCAAGAGCCAGCAAGCAACTGGACCTCGTGTGTGTGGCCCAGCCAGAGAAAACTGAGAGAGAATGGGAACTGGAAGGCAGTACAAAAAAAACCAAAAAAACCCAAACAAACAAAAAAACAGCCTCACAAGATGACCTAAAGGCAGAACTGCAGGTTTTGTGGGGGTCATGCTGCAGTTTTCCCCTCTGGGTTTTGAGCAAGAGCAATGGGGACAACCCCAAGCTATCCTGGTACACACAGGGTAAGGAAACCCTGTGGGCATTTCTTTCTTTGAGCAGAGTGAAACATTCACCAAGCATTTTTAATTTGAGAAACACCATCATATTTTAGTTATGAGTTCTTGCTGTGGCTCTCAGTTTGAGAGAGTTAATAATTATCAGTAAGGCAAGGTCTTCAGGGACATAGTTAGTGATACAATACTGCTGATATGTCCTTTTTTTGTCCTTTCAATGCCTGCTATAGATAAAGAATTTACTGCAAATACGTAATCACAAGCTGGGCAGCATGATCAGGTTGTGATTGGGGCTTTAGATCATGCAGTATTCTTTGTCCCCCCGATTAGGGAAACATTAACTCTTGGGATCAAGTTGCTCATATGCAAATTTCCAGATTCACCTTCCTTAAAAACTCCCTGCTCTTCCCACTCTCCAGTAAATACTGGCAGAAAGATAGTCCCTAAAAGTTAAAAAGAAATAATAAATTGGCTTGTCTGGTGCAAGTGAACCAGACTTTGCCAGAGGCTGTGTGGATGTTTTTGTTTCGCAGTGGGAGGTCAGGCGAGGCAAGAGGAGCAGCAATGCCATCCCTGCCTGCCCCGTGCATCCCAGCCCAGCTCCACCAACCAACTCTGACAACAGCAAGAAGGATAAATGTTTACCAAAGGGTAGCAAACACGAGTTTGAATATCGTCATGGAGGTGACACTTTGCTTTCCTGGCCAGGCGCAGACCAGAGGTCAGCCAAGGTACAGAGCTGGCCTTGCCTCACTCCTCCCCAGCAAACACGCCGAGCGATCACTCTCCTCTGCAGATAACAAGGGAATGATGTTTGTTATCATGCTGGAAAAGCAAAGCAGCCCTCGTGCTGTCACCTCCCCAGGGTCAGCAGAGCCAAAACCTTTGCTCCTGGTTGGCGCCGACCCCAGCTCCATGTCATGGATGGGAGGGCACGGGAGCCCTGGTAACACAGGCACCACAAAGGGTGACAGTGCCCCTCACCTGACCGTGACCCACCGTGGAAGAGAGGGGAGATGATGTTCATTATGTAAAGGGGATGCTGAGAGGCCAGTGGGATTTATTTGTGTTTTTTCCCAGATGCTGAATGCCATATTAAACCAGAAATCACACAGCGGAACAGTAACATTGCCTGGATGTAAAGCAGTGCCCTGTTGCTGATATGGCATCCACTGCACAGATGCCAGGCCTGGGGGGTGAAGGGCATCAGCATTTCCCCTTAATTCTGATCTAACAATTGCTGAAGGAATTTAGCAGCCAAGAAGATAACCAAAGTCAGGGACCAAGGTGAGGATCATCTTATAAACGTGACAACACTGCCAGACTTGTATGGCACAGGATTTGCAGCAGCAGTCACCATCCACCTGCTTGTTAAATAAATGTCCTCTCAGCTCCTGAGTCCTTCTTGCAGGAGGAGCTCTGTCCTGCACAGACACCTCTAAATGCAAACGTTTTCAAACCAGGGTTTTTATCACCCCTTATATAACCCTGTGAGTTGCCAGGGGTTGAAAGGCTGTCTACAAAATCTCAAAAATAATGTGTGCAATAATCTGCCCATGGGTGGTGGGATCAGTGGAGATGCAGGAGAGCAGTATGAGCTTTCTTACCATTTCTATCCTTGAGAACTGAGCTCCAAGTAACTTTCTGTGTTGGAAATAGCCATTAGGACCTGAGGCAACAGTCATAAAGCTGTGTCAGGGGAGGTTTAGGTTGGATATTAGGAAATGTTCTTCACCCAGAGAGTGATTGGGCACTGGCTCCTGAGGGAAGTGCTCATGGCACCAAGCCTGCCAGAGTTCAAGAGCATTTGGACAATGCTATCAGGCACATCATGTTATTTTTGGGGTTGTCCTGTGCAAGGCTGTCGTACTCTGATGATCCTTGTGGGTCCCCCTCAACTCAGAATATTGTATGGTTAGGTTTGTAGACCTCTGTAGACCAACACAACCACATTTGCACAACAACCCTCACCAGGCTCAGCTGAGCACCTGCTTTTCCCTCTGCCTTACATCAAGAAAAATACTCCCACCCAGGCTGACCCATGAGTATTTGCATGGCTGGGTAAAATCCCTTCAGCAGGCTGGTGCTGTCTCCCATCTTCCTGCTCATCATCTCTGCTCTAACTGGGGTATTTCCCTGCTGAAATAGGATAGCACAGGTAGAACAGTCTTCTGCCCAAACCACACTGGCCAAGTGCAAACTAAGTCCTGTTGGTAACTCCCAACCATGTGCCCCTGAGGATATGCCTCAGGACAGACCTCAGCCTGTGTGCTTTTCTCCTCTTCTTGTCACTTTGGGGTGCTCTGGAGATGTGAACAAAATGAGGGAGGCTGGGTCTCGTCCTGCTGCTGTGGAAAAAGGGGGCTCAACATTGTAAATCCAGGTTAGTGTTGGCAAAAGTGCTGGTGGGCTGCTGCAGACAGAGCCCAGAAAGCAGGTTAACCTGTCAGCAAAGGAAACAAATTTCAGCCTAAACCATGCAGCAGATATAAATATGTAGATGTTGAAACAGAAATCACCTCCTGAACTTTTTGATATAGTGGCATAGGAAAAAGAAGTCTCCACTGCTTCTTCCCTCCACCCAGCTGCCCTCCATGCCAAGGGCTGAGATGGTGCATCTTGCTGTGCCGGGATGGCAGTGCTTAATCAACCCATTAACCACTGTGCATCAACCGGAGTCACTCATAGACCCACGTGCATCAACCTAAATCCCTCACAGAGCTGCACTCAGAGGTCAGGACTGGCCTTGAAACCTTTCTGTGTCCTTAATCCACACCCAGGGCTGGCTGACAGATGACAGCACTAACACTTTCTCCCTCCAAGCTACCTACATTTGGCAGGAATCAGCGGTCACCTCCCAGGGAAGGTTTACAGTGCCTCAAAGCACTTCTAGTCCAAATCTTGGACTGAGCCCAGTTCTTCTAAACTGCACCATGTGCACAGCTCACCTGGTGACCTGCTGCCCCAACTCTGCTTGCATTTATAGGATTCCTTCCCTCCGTCCACAGCTCTAGGGTCTGGAGAACCACATCCCTCTCCCAAAGCTAACTAGGAGATCCATCATCTAAAAAAGAGAATGTGTATCCCTCTTCCTGAGTGGTTATTGTGACAAATATAATTGTCATATATAAACTATACACAGAGGGGTTTCCACCTTGATTTTTGGATGTGATATTTCATGGACTCAACTTCCAGTGGGTTTCCTTATTCCTACCCCTGCCCTGCTACAATTTGTAGTGACACTGGTTACACTGCAGCTGTAAGATGTGTATTGTCATTATGAGTAATTGTATTCGTATATAAAAGTATCAGCACAGTAACATGAATGATTTGTGTAATGATATATTTGCTGTTATTAGGACCTAATATGCCTGTAATTACATACTATGCCCCATATAATAAGCTTGGAATTGCTGTGTAAATTTTGGGCAATTACAGAGAACTATGCTACAAACAGGTCCCCCTAGACCAAGTTCAGCATTCACTACCAGGAAATAACCATTATTAAAGGCTCTGCAATAGACAAACTAATAGACTAAAAGCCAGAAGCCTTCTGAGTGTGTAGCAGTAATGAAGGGGGACAAATAACCACTTCAAGGAAGAAAGAGAAATACCAATCCAGGTACTGTTATCCCTGGGGAATATTTCTTCTAACTCTGATTTCAGGAAAACTCCCGCAGAAACCCAAGGAACCTCCAGTGGCTGCAATGTAAGCTCCAAGTACCACAAACTCATTCAGATGCAACTGTTCAAAGGATTTAGAAGCTATGCTCATCATTTAAAAAGAAAGTTAAAATGCTCTCATCTAGATTAAAAGTCTGCCAGAGGTCATTACACCTTAATGCATAGTCAGGCTTTTCTAAATCAGCTGGAAACATTGCCATTGATTAAAATGTATCCTCTCCTCCCCAGATCCAAGAGCTTTTCCGAATTTCAATGCCTTTTTTTTTGCCCTCTTTTTTTTTTTTTTTTTGGTGAAGTTTATCCTTCTCGTCCTCACTGCAGTATCTGCACATCTTCCATCTAAAATCAATAGCAATAGAAAGGTCCCCTGTGGGCTTCTTGCAGTTGTGAGCGTTTCTCCCAAGGATGGGACGTGATGGGAAGAAATGAGATCAGCCATTTTTATGGCCGAGTGAACAGTTATGGGCTTTGAGGGCTTTCTCATGGTCATGAACCTTAGAACAACTTCTGATTGTTTTAATTTCACTGCAGCCTTCCAGCTTCGTCATCTATGCTGCCAACTTCTATTAAGGTTCCATTAAAAGGCAATGAAACACAGGGCTTTTTACAATACCCTTGACAGAACAATTTCCCTTTCTGGATGCAGTAAAAATTTTCAGCCAAAAATACAACTTTTTGATAAAAAAAAAATCAAAAAAACAGGAGAGAGAGAAAGAAAGACAATTTTAAGCAGAAGAAAATATTTCATAAAATGTTGTCAGATTGTCTGAGCCAGAAAAAACAATCCTGAAAAGGCTAATTTTCAAAGCAAAACATGGATCTCTTTTTTTCTGCCTATCATAATTGCATTTGCTTCCACTTGCTTATGAAAAGCCCTAGGTATCAGACAATATTTCATTTTGTGTAGAGCTAAGTGTTTTGTTCGGATCAAAATGTTTTCCACAACACCTCACCATTGGTAGCTGTCCGAAAATTGAATTTTATTAATTGTACCTTTTCCTTTAAGGATCCTACATTTCTTCACTTTAAGTGTAACCACACGTAGTAACAGGGAGAAGGACAAATGCTGCCCTCAGATATAACTGGGTGAATTCAAGCAAAACCTGATAGAAGCAAAATGTGTTATAAAAGGTAAGCAGCATAAAGGAGTATAAAAGGAGTATATAAGGAGTATAAAATTTAACCCTAAGCTGCAATGGAATAAGCCCATCCAAGACAGTGTTTTAAAAGTTTTAACCCACAGTCTTTCATATCAATATTTAATTGACAAGTGTGATCTGGGGGCATCCATGCATGTGTTAGATCTTCCTGAAGTTCATGGGATTAAGCATCATGGCATTAAGTGCAGGAAACCAGTTTGGTGTCCCAGGGACCCAGTGTAAGGGATGGGGTTTGTGCAACAAAAGGCCATGTAGCTTCAAATACTGGTAGATATTAAAATCAAGTTCCTGTCCCCCTGAGCACCTCTCATTTGCATTGCAAGTCATAGAAAATCACAGAATCATTAAGGTTGGAAAAGACTTGCAAGATCATGAAGTCCAACTTTTGACCTAATACCAACACAAACCATATCGCAAAGTGCCACTTCCAGTAGTTTTTTGAACACTTCGAGGGATGGTGACTCCACCCCTTTCCTGGGGATCCTGTTCCAATGCTTAACCACTCTTTCAGTTAAGAATTTATTCCTAATACCCTGGCCCCCATCCCATATATGTAAGAGAATGTAAACTCTGGTCTTAAGTATAGGGGTCTTTGCAATGAAGCAGAAGATCCCATTGCTCTATCCCTTTTCATGATATGCATTGTAATAGTATATAACTCGTGAATTACACCATAAATCTCTCCTGGGATTGCTGTATGGAGCAAAGCAAGGGAGCTGTTTTGGAAGAAGCCTAAGAGGGCTGAAAGTGAGACAAATTGGCAAGACTCATGGACAGCCTTGAGGAAGCAGAGGAGAGACTGTGGGGCGAGCAGGGACCCAACCAGCCAAGGCTGACATAGGGAGAGCTGTGATGACCTGAGATCCCCACCTCATCTGCAGCACACCTACTAGAGCAACCATGGGGCTGGCACAAAATACTGTGTGGGTGCTCTTTGAGGGAGCAATGCCTCTTTGGTGACCTGAACAAAGAGCATCCTGCACAAAAATACAGTTTAATGGTCATGAGTCCTTCATAAAACATAGTTTTGTAAAAGCTCAATGAAGATTTGGGATAAGAATCTCCGTTCTGGAATCTCCTAAATTCTCCCCATTGGAGTTAATCGCCTCAGGGTGGTTTATAGACATACACTACCTCTTCACTCCAACAATGACCTGAGTTTTACAGACTGCACATTTGCAGGTCTACAATTCAAACCTAATCGCTGTGACCTCACATAAAACAGTAATAATCAACTATCAATAATACTTTGGGAACTAGGGGGGAAATAAAGGGAAAATGTTCATTCTTAATAAAAACTGGTGCTGACGGTCAGGAAATTGAACCTTCTGCTAGCATTAGTTGCAGGAGCCAAAAAACATTGCTGCTGAGTGTTTCTGGGGAGCATATGCTCTATATACTTGAAAGATACTCTTCTATATCAAGTCTTTGTAATTAAAGAGACATGGAAAATAAAGGCAGAAATCATAAAGATTTCCTTTTCCTCTGGTAGCTAATCAGTCCAGGGTGTACTTACTTACAAGCAGAGTTGTCTTCATCCCAGCCTCTCTCCTCCCTGCATCCCCAGGACACAGTCCGATGTGCAGCTAGCTGGTGTTTTCCCTAATGAATCAAACCATTTGCTCCAGAAATACAAGATGCAGGGCCAATATTTTCCAAAGCTGCCTTTAAAACTCTGGCAGCAATTTAGTGTGGTCGTGTTTCCGAGTGTGAAGTTCTTCATGTATGAATGCTTGCACTCAGGATTTATTTGCTTGGACTGCATTCACATCCGTGAGGGCAGTGTGACCATGAACTTCACATTTCCATGTGCTATCTACTAGATGGGGGAAAATGGGTTTAAAGGATTAGAAACCAGGTAAGGACTGGAAATCTGGTAAGGATTTGCAGTTCCAGGGTGGTGTTTAGGGCTATAAGGCAGTCAGTGAATTGGAGGAAAGGAGAAAAAAAAATTACATTTATGTGAGCAAACCCAGCAATTCTGCTACATTCACTCCTACCTTTCTTTCCTTGCACTTCAATAAGTGGGAGAGAAGTGTCTTTCTGTGCACATCTGGGAGCACAGCAGCACCAAGCACGGCACACAGATCCCAGAGGTGGCCTCAGACCTGGAAATGGTCTGGCAACATCAGCACCATCCAGAATCAACACTAATTAGTCCTTGTGGGAACACATCAACTCCAGTTATGCAATGTTAACGTGATTTGAGAGTGCAATCAGGCCCTGTCATTTTGGGGGTACTAACCCTTGCTGCCTTTGCTTGGAGATCCCTTGCACAGCCCTGCCTCACACCTCATCTGTTATCCACTGTGCTTGGAAGGGAAGGGCCACAGCTGAAGATGAGAATGATGTTTGCAACATGCACCTTTGAATGTTCAGTGATGTGCAGTGTCTCAGACACACGGGGCAGGACCACACCGTATTGTGCAAACCACAAAGATGCCACTTGCCAGCCTACACGAAAATCTGCCCCAGCTCTGTATCACCCCCATTTTTAGCTTCTCCTACTTTTAAAGAAAAGCTAAATTTAATACAGAAATAAAACCAGTGAGAGTCCTGTGGCTTTTACGGAGGACAGTGTGCTTGCTCAGGAAGCGTGAAATTAAAAGCTCTCGAGCGTGCATTTGCCCAGCTCCACATCACATGTACCTTGTCAGCTCTGCACCAGGCCAGGAGCTCACTCACTAATTCGCTCCATGGCCTCATCCTGCAAACATGCACCCCTGCAAGCGAGACTTACTCATGGAAACACTATGCCTGCATTCCCGATAGCGAGCGGCTCGGGAGGAACCTGCTCCCTGGGCTGCCCTGGGGACGTGGCTGGCACTGTCCAAGCCGTCAGCCTGGCACCATCGGGAGGGCTCCAGCAGCACAGCAAGCCACCAAGCCTGGCTTAGAAATCCCACATGCTCTGAAGGACACCCTCTGGCCATGATCAGGACTCACTTGGATGTTTTCTGACAACACATGACACCAAAATCTCTCCTCGAAATAAAGTGCCTTCAAGCAGCTCCCAACAGGCTCCAGTGACGTGCCCAGAGATTTTACTAAAAGCAGCTTGCCTGCCTGGCCATCCCTGTGTTACTGGAGTTTGCTTTGTGGTGTGCTTTGCTTTTCCTTAGGAAAATTGGGATGTTGGAACAGCCCTTTCCAACAACCTTCATGTCCTCAGGGCTGGGCATGAGGCACATGAAATAGGCTCTTGACAGCTGACTCCCAAATTACTACAGCCCCTCAGATGTTTTCAAAGCTGAGTGATGGTCAGACTCCTACTTCTCGACTTCATGGGTCAGACAGCAGGGTGAGGGAATCTCCATCCCACAAAACTTGTTTTCTGGGCAAGACAGGACCACACCAGGTTTGGAAGCTGCGTTACCTTTGAGGGTTTCCAGCTCAGACAGTCCCCATAAAGGTTGCCACTGTGTGCTGTGACACATGACCTTCTGTCCCTGCCTGCACACCCTCCCATCCCCTGCTGGGGGAATCTACATGTGTGGAAGAGAAGAAAGCCAAGGGACCTGCCCTTCCTTGAGAGATGGAGGTAGCAAAACGTTGCTGGCTTGCTTTCAAACCCAAGAGGGTTTCAAAGATCTGTTCCTCCTGGGGAGAACCCCCCTGCATTTGAGGTTTGTCCCCCTCATGACAGAGGCTGAGGTGCTCCCCAGGACCTCAGACATCCCCTGTGCACCACGGTTGTCTTTGCTGGGTTTCAGGGAGCGCCTGCTGTGACCCCCTCCCTCTCAGCTGGTAATGGTGCACCAACACACACGTAACACATTCCAGGCTCCCTTGGTTTGACTGATGCATATTTTGACAGCTCAGAGAAAACATTTTGCAAGATGCACAGTCAAAGGCTTTTTCAAGCCGAGATGTTGTGGAAAGCTGTGTGAGCTCTCCAAGGCACTATCTCTTTCTTTCTGCCAGCTGCTCTAATGAAAGCTCCCTGTGCAGGCCAGAAGATACAGCAGGGAATAAGACATTCCTTTAAATAGCATCCTAGCTGGCTTGAGGAGCCCGTGAACGTTTTAACTCACTTATAATTTTCCTGTGGTTCAACCCTCTCTCCCGCAGCAGCCTGCTCTGGGCACCACAGCCAAGCAAGGACAAGGGAAGCCTTGAAAATGGCATTAGCTAACCACCCGTGACCGTTCTGGGAGCACTTGTGCTCATGCCCTTTCCCAGGCAATACCCACCCTGTATGTGCTGCTCAGACCTTCATTAGCTGGAGGTAATTGGCATGTGAAGGCACAGGGCTGAGATAAGCAGAGACCTTGTTCTGCCTGTGACTGATCTCAAAGAGTTGATTGCTTCAACAACACGAGGCACTGGCCAGAAAATGCTCCTCTAACATCTTCCATGTGACATTTTTCCAGAGGCAAAGCCAGCTAAAGGGGTCCCTGAATGTTCTCCTCCCTCGGACCTGTGCAACCATCTGTAAACAAGGTCAGTGAAACAAAACTCCTGGCGCCGAAGAGGGGAGATAAATTAATTGAGATTTAAAATGTGCACAGATCCCATCTGCAGCACGACCCACAGGCAATTGTTTTGGCACAGCAGCGGGACAGCAAAGTGCCAAACAAAAGGAAAATGTTTGGGCCTAAGGAGCATTGGGAGTCCCTTAAAGTAGCTTTGCTCAAGGACAGTCTTGAATAGGGGACTGTCTCCTGGATGAGGAGAAGGAGAAGCAGGAGGGCAACATTAAGAGGTTTAGAATTTCTATACAGAAAGAATTATTTAGAATAATTCCCAGTGTCATGACCCGTAGGAAATTTTGAATAAAATCTTGCAATTCAGTGGCAACAGCAGCCTAAACAAAAATAAAGAGGAAAACTTGTTTTGGGAAAAAAATTATTAAAAGGATCATTTTCTCTGCTGAAAGCTGAAATTCTTCCACAAAAAAGTCATTTTGCCACTCCCAAGAAAACCAGAAAAAAATACCAGCATTTTTCCGTGGGTGATTTTTAATGGTTGCCTCATTGTCTTCAACTTCAATGTTCCTTCTGCAGAGCCTCCCAGCCCTGCCCTGGCCTCCCTGTGCCCATCAGCTGCCTGCAGCCTCTCCAGGGTGGGACAGGTTTCTGTCTCATGCAGCTCACAGCACACCCAGTGTCGGTGTTTTGATCAGATTATATTACTGATGGCAATACTCTGATACAGCCAGAGCTTTGCCATGCTGAATGTCTGTGCTACCAGAGCATGCCAGCAGTGCTGGCCTTTCTCTTTGCTTTAGTTTCTCTGCTCCTCTGTGTGCTTCTTGCCTTGCTCTGCCACTGCCCCAAAATATGTCTACTTCTTATCCCAAAGTTTTGATGTTATGGAAATAACTGGTGGCACTGTGATATTTTTTGACATTGTGAAGGAATTGGTGTCAAACAGCCTTACGACTAGTGATCCAGGTTTCACAGAGGCATTCGAGGGACTGTCCCTAATTTTTGTCAGGTGTTTTCCTTTGTTGTGCAGGTCTAAAAAGGATATTTTAACTCACCCGTCTTGTCATGGGTTTGTTTGCAGATCTAAACAATTTGTTTTGCATAGGTCAACCAGCAACCTGATCAAGTTTATAATGGAAATGTCAGCAGAACCAGATCTCCAGCAGAACCAGATCTCCTTTTATCTGGGAAGATCTGGTTTCTCTATAAGCCTTTACCCTGAGAAAGGAAGTTCTCTATATTTGTTTTACAATGAGAAACTTGGCCTCTTCCTCACTTATTTTGTGTTTGGGAACAGATTAATTTGCAATGAGCTGAACCACGGTCAGGGTTCCTCAAACTTGAAACACAACTCTGTTTGCTACAAATTCATCTCCATGAAGCATTCCCAGCACATGCAGAGGGCATTAAAACAGTTTTTCATGGGAGCTGAACTGCTTTCACACCTCCAGCTGCAGCTGTGTGAGAAAGAACCAGTCTGAATTATCGTGGCTCTTCTGGTGACAATGAATTCAGGTGGCTTTTACTGACTTCCCAAGCTACAGTTGCAGCAGCTGCAGCTTTTCAGGTTGTAAACCAGCCCTTTGGCAGGTTTGTAATGAGGGTGTGCACCATGCCCTGTTGCCAGCCCAGCACAATGGGGACCAGGGCATGCTGACAGCACACTGCCACTGGAAGGGGACCTGCATCCTTCCCACGCTGCCACCAAACCAGTGTGGGCACCAGGCACGGACCTGCTGCAGGACTCACCCTCTGTTGCAATTGTTTGCAACCTGACATGGGAAAGGTCACAAAAGAACATGTTTGCTGCCTGGTCTGATCTCCCCCAGCACCTGCTTCAAAAGCTCAGTGTTCACAGTGCTCAAACACAGAGTTAGACTGCACATGGATTTTGGTGCGGCCATGCCATAGAATTCTATCACGGTTTGGGTTGGGAGGGACCTTAAAGACCATCTAATTCCAACCTCCCCTGACATGACCAGGGTCACCTTCCACTAGACCAGGCTGCTCAAAGCCCCATACAAACTGGCCTTGTGCTTCCAGGAAGGGGGCATCCACAGCTTTTCTGAGCAACCTGTTCCAGGACCTCAGCACCCTCACAGGAAAAATTTCTTCCTGACACATAACTTAAACCTGCCCTTTTTCAGTTTGAAGCCATTCCCCCTTGACCTTGTCAAAAGTCCTTCTCCACCTCACTTGATATTTTTTTTTAGCCACTGGAAGGTGCTGTAAGATCTCCCCAGAGCCTTCTCTTCTCCAGGCTGAACAGCCACAACTCTGTCAGCCTGTCTCCACAGCAGAGGTGCTCCAGCCCTCTATTCAACTATGTGGCTTCCTCTGGACTCACTCCAACAGATCCATGTCCTTCTTATGCTGGGAGCCCCAGAGCTGGATGCAGTACTCTAACTGGGGTCTCACAACAGCAGAGTAGAGGGGCAGAATCCTCTCCCCTGAGCAGCTGGTCACTTTTCCTGTGATGCAGCCCAGGACACAGTTGGCTTTCTGGGCTGCAAGTGCATTTTGTTGAGCTTCTTCAAGGGCCATGTTGAGCTTCTGATCCACCAACACCCCCAGGTCCTCCCCAAGGCTTCCCTCAATCCATTCTCCACCCAGCCTCTATTTGTGCTTTGAACTTCCCCAAGGCTGGGACCTGCAGGGGTCCCACTGGTGTTTTCCGACCCCCCAGCCAGGAAGAAGTAGCCTGCAAGCATATCCATGGCTCAGCTGTGGGAGCCTGCAGACCGGAGAATTAAGTCTTCAGCAACCACTAAACTCAAAAATAGACAGTAGGCGCCAAAATCCTCAGCTGTGGCTCCTTGGACTACACTGGATTTACGCTGATTTAAGCCAGCTGAGGATCCCCACCATGGGGCCAAGTCCTGCTGTCCTACCTCAAGCTGATGGCTAGTTGACGTGACTGATGACTAAGATTTCCATTTAGCCTAACTGGAAGCATGAGCAGTGCCTGTGTAGTGCTACCATTGTTGACTCCAGCCTTTTGTCTCGGGCTGTAACCGATAGGCCTAATAACCAAAATCATACTGCATGCATTCATTCACCCTCTTCGCAAACAGCATGTTATTGAGCTCAGTGGTGAAAAGGCATGCACAAACACAATGGGACTGGGATTAAGCCCAGCTGCATTACCAAAGTAAATACTTTTGCTGCTGACAGTTGGTCTGTAGGGATTTGGAGAAAAGTTTTGTGCATCTACTTAGGCAACATATGGTTTTATTTTTCCTGTTAAGAAAAACAGTAGTGGTCAAAAGTCAACACCCTCTGATGACTGCTCAGTGGCCAATGTGGAATGGGCTTGGTGGTCTAAGTCCAGTTCCTTACATGTCCACATAAAAATCATCCCCTTCCTGCATTCCTCTCTCACTTGGCACTGTGGTTTGCAGTCTACACAAGGAAGCCAGGGGGGGATTTGAGGTTAATCTCATCTGTCCTCCTTTCTGATTGAAAGCAATGGGTGATGTGGTTCGGGTTAAGATACTCTGCTAGCTTCTTTCATTCCCCTTGTGATGAAAACCCCTCCACAATCTGTTTCCTTGAAGCCTGAAAAGAGTCAGAATTAATCCGCATTAGCCGGCGGCCGGGGCATGTCAGCCAGTCAGACTTCTAAAGCAAACACACAGCCGACGAGGACGAACAGCATGCCAAGAACACAAATGGTCTGAATTTAGCCCTTCATCTCCAAGCTGAACGCACACAGTTCTCCAAAGATCTCTGCAACACTCAGTCAACAGTTGGTCACCTTCACATCTGAAACCACGAAGAAAATCCACGAGGGCCTGGCTTTATATTTGGCGATGACTTCAGTGGGGTGGTAAAGGGCAAAAAGTTGGCTGAGCTTCCACAAGTGCCCATATCACGTAGCTCCAGTGAAGTAACTGGCAGATACTGGCACTCAGCATCGTTGGGAAGGAAAAAACCACCACCACCATCAAACCCTCCATAGGGATTCCCCTAAAAGATTTTGAAGCTTTCAAGGTGCAAACAGGTCTTGTCTACACTGAGGTAATGAGAATTACAGCAACTGGAGTACAACTGCTAACACTTAGCATCTGCAGGGTCAGAGGCAGCTCGAGAGCTGGAAGGGGTGTTAACTAGATCCACCACATGAAGTAATTGTTTTTAAGGGAGTATATCCAAGCTGGAACACAGCAATGCAGAACATGCACACTAGGACAGGTGTAATCCCAGGCATGGTGGGTGGTAAGCAAGGCTGAAAAATCACAATTAAGAAGCCAAGATGTGTTGCCTAATCCAGGCTTCCCTGCCAAGATGAAGGTGTTGTTTGTTTTTCTATTTTTGAGGGCCAGATCCTGCATAATGCCCAGCTAGTCCTGTAATGTGTTTTCCATTCTCAGGTACTCCTGACACCTCTGAAAACTGAAGGCCCAAAGTGTTTTGTAGAGGATGCTCAAACCTGCCCACGAACAGCCAGCAATGGGCAGGCAGCCAGGGCTGGGGGAGCTAAGCCAGACAGCAAAAATGCTGCAGCTCAGGTTGGCAGTCAAAGGGAGCTCACAAATGGGCCATCACAGTCCCCTGGTCGCACACACATCCATCCACAGGGGAAAAAGGGAAAAGGCAGAAATTGTTTCTGTTCCTGTGGAAGACAATCAGCTAAAACAAAAGCTTACCTTGATGTTTTTCTGCAGAAGTTCAGGGGTTTTCATTCAAGAAGCAAAAACTGAAAAATGTTTCATTTCTGGCAATCAAAGCCTGGAAACTTTTTGGCCAGAAACCAAAACAATTTGGGGTTTCTGGGTTTTGGTTTGGGTTTGGGTTTTTGCCAAACTCCTGAGCTTTCTTTTGCCAAAAAACTGCACATTTTTCAAGCTTTTTCTTCCTCAATGAAAACCTTAAAATTGTTGTTGAAATTGGACATTTCCCACCGGGTTTTTTTGTTGGGTTTTTTTTAAGGCATTTTCATCAAAAAAATTATGCTTTGAATGAACAATTTCATCCAGCAGCTCTGGAAGCAGATCCCTTGGAGGGAGTATCACACCCTCACCTTTATCTCCTCTCCCCAGCTCACTTTTCTTGCCCATGGGACTCAGGGCTGGTTTTTGACATCACATGGCCAAGCTTTACAGCCAGGGAGCAGCCATGATGACCCTCCTTGGGATAAACAGTTCTGAGGTGGGAATGTTTTGGGCTTTTTCTACGAGATACCAACTATCTCTCTGGAAATTAAGAATTGTAGCAAAGGGAAATAAGTATCTAGAGCCTAGATTCAGCATTACTTGGAACATATTTGAGTGTGTTGTTCTGGGAGATGAAGGTGCTGGTACCTGTCCTCCAAAGTGCCCAAATGTCATTTACCCACAGGTTTGTTAGAGCTGCTGGCCCTGGGTCTACCAGGAGATCCACAAGGTACGTGGCTGATACAACCTCCATTAATACTCAAAGTTTGGCACAGCAAATGTGGACATGAAAGATGGGCAGGAAAATTAGATATTACAAACTCCTGGCACAAATATAGTGCTAATGACTACAAAGAAAGCGAAAACCACTAATGCTTCTCTGCCCCAAGCGCTGGACTTGGAGGTGGAGCTGAAGACTGAACCCAGCTCACAGGTAGGTGTTGTAACCTGTCTCCAGGGATAACTTTGATCCAACCCAACACTGAAACCAGAAACTGCACAGAAGTGAGGGAAATTTGGACTGGAGTCTGAGTGCCAGAGGTTAAGGCTGCTCTTTTGTGAAGCAGGTCCAAACTACAATAAAAAATCTCAGCTTCCTGAAGTTCTGTGAATGAGAATTTGGACTGGGTTTTGAATTTCACTCTTGAACCAATCTCCCAATAAATGGCCATTGAATGAGCCATTCTTTGCCCAGTTAAAGCAAAGAGACCTGGGGTCTTTATAGTAGAGCAACCTTATGGCTGCTTTTCCCCTGGAAATATCCTTTTTTTCTTGCTTTCAAGGTCTGTTTGGATGCATTCTGTTGTTGGGGCACTGAACTTGTTATTTGAATATCCTACCAGAGCATGGAAGACCTATGAGGAAGAGCAACACAGAGAAGGCAACCACACATCAGTGGAAAGTGGTAAAGTATGCCAGGAGGAAGAGAGGAGGAGAAGAGTCTCAATTTTAGGCAAAAATGGGACTGCCACACAGCAAAAATGCCATCTTGGGGAACTTTGACCAGGATATTTGGAGGGATTAGCCAAGACAAGAACTGATGACAGGAACAGATGGATTTGGGATGGGTTGGAGAAGGGAAGGAATAAGGCAAGTGTGGTTGAGGAGGAGATGGGTCAGGAGCTGGTTATGAGGACAAAGGTACTGTCAGGATCTGGAAATGGATCAGGGATAAGGAGGAGGGTCTGAGAGGCTGGTAGGTTCTCACATTCCAGGTGTCAGGAAAGGAGAAATGAAGGATTATAAGGGGGCTGGGTGGTTGATGAGGAATAGGAATGGGTGAGGTTTTCCTTTTCTTTTTCCACGTTTGGATAATAATGGCCCTCACAATATTTTAACTCTGATTTTCAGCTACATTTATTTAAGCTTTGACACAGTACAATGCTGTCCACTGAGCCACGGTTAACAATGCTGTCCCCAAAGCCCAAGGCAAGCAAGGCAAAGGAAATAAATCAGTTTAAATCTCTGCAAAAGGTTTGCCAGGGTGAAAGCACAGGCACTGTAAATTACTGTGATTCAGCTCACTGTTAATTCAGCATCAGGATCCTCCAAATACAGAAGAGACACTCTGTCATTACTACAAACCTGGAAACAAATTAAAATAGCAGCACAGGCTGTTTTCAGAGGCACTCACATGGAGCAGATAGCCTGGGCAGTGAGCTGGGGCTGCTGGTGGTGAAAGCCTCACAAATGGAGAGGTGGGTGAAATGCCAGACAGCCCTTAGAGAGAAGGAAATATTTATATTGATTTATTCTGACATTTGAACTGTAATGTCCTTATAATAAACCATGCCCCAGGAGCGGGTGTTACTTGGATTGCCCCGACACCAGAGGACAAGAAAGGCAAGACGGGGAAACTGAGGCAGGGCAAAGATTTGACATCCAGCTGCACAAGCTCCCTTCATGGCCCTTTATCAGGACTGTTTTCACCCATCATGTACTCACATAGTTAAGAGAATCTAGGAAGCTGCAATTCCTTTGCTTTCCAATGCCGTTACTCAGGAAAAGACTAATTAAGTGGCTGTGTTATTACAGCAGGTCCTGGAGTCTCCGAACACGACCAGCGGCGATTAGGCAGGCGTCAGCTACTGGGCGGGATTTCCCACTGCCCAGCTGTGTAATTATCACGGCAGCTAAGCCAAAATCCTCTGACAAAGAAAACCAGCTGCAGCCTGCGGGGCTGGGAGATAGCACATGTCCAGCAGAGAGAGGAAGAATAACCTCTTCTCCTCTGTATTTTTCCAAAAGATGGATCGATGAAGACAAGCACGCCACGTTCCTGCAGAGGAGCAGATAGCAATATCGATTTCTGGGGAGCACCTGGAATAAGAATCAGGGGTAAAGCACAGCTCACTGCAGGGTTTTTGGAGAACTGAATATTCACTGTCTCCCTTGCTCAGGAGCGTGGAGGTGGCAGGTGAAAGCTGCTAAGGAGGGAGCATTTGTTGCATTGCTTTGAAATATGGAGCCCATGTTGCAGCACCATCCCTACAGAGAGGGGCTGAGGCTGTGTTTAATATCCCAAATAAAGCACTGGAGTGGACTTTGAGTGATGGAAAAGCTATGGATTTGTTTCCAGAAAAGATTAGATTTCTGTTGTCTGTGACCTGGAGTTACCTCCTGCCTCGCTTTCCCCATCTCTAAAGTGATGGTATCTTCATTAGGTGCCTCACAGGTTGTCTCAGACACATCCCATGGTGACTTCAAACAAACTTGGCAGGGCCCAGCCCACCAGTCAGAAGCTTTCTTCTGCCCGCCAGTGCCACCAGATACACCTTCAAGAGATGTTTTCCCTGTCTGTGGTCACAAGGCTTTTGTTGGCACTTGAAGTGGCCATTAGAATTTCCAAAGCTGCTCTTCCCTCCCAGAACCCAGCTGTGTGCCAGCAGGGATGGCTGATGCACAGGAGGGAGCAGAGAGCCAAACACAGGAGAGAAAAACTAGGCTGCCAGCATGTGTCAGAGGAACTGGAGTTATTTGGAAGAGTGTGTGCAGCTCCTTGCCATGGATCAGTAATATGTTTAGTGGTGTAGCAGAGCAAAAGCAGGTTAGGAGAATGAGGAGAGGTTGCAGCTGGGGAATGTACCACCATGACCACTACCAGCTCTCAGGGTCATCCTCTCCCCACCAGCTACCTGCCAGGTCCAGCTGACCTGTGTAGGAGAGTCTTCCCCTGGTTGTTCCTGGTATAGGAGTCCCAGCACATCGTGCATGGTGTAGATCTGGTTGTGAGGAGCTTGGCATAAGCTGCACATCCAGCATGTGGCAATGGAGACAGGACACACCTGGATCTCCTGGCATGAAGGATGGTGTGAGAGCACAAGAAGGAAAAGAAGGACATGGACAAAAAGCATTTTCCAGAGCAGGAGCACACAAAGATATTTATTTCCATTTATATGTAGTAGTTCCCTACACAATTTCAATTCCATATCATCATTAAAATCTCTCCATCTGAATTGATTTGGAGTGATCCTCTCCCTTACTTTAAACAGCCTGATGGGACCTTTTCAGTAGGTCCCTCCTGAGCACTATTTGCTTGATGGAGCCTGCAGCCACATCTTGCCTGATCTGCTGCATGAAGAACTCATTCCTTTCTTGAAGGTCCCAGCCTCAGCCTCTAACTGCATCCTCAGTGACTCTGAAAATCTGCCAACCATTAGCAAATCCCTTCTCATGGGGCTCTTCAACCCACAAATCCATTTGCACTTAAATTGCATGACACAGCCTGGATGAGTAACGAAGAGTGTGACCTTCCAGCAATCAAGCATTGCTAATATCTCGACTATTTCAAATGTTTAATAACTGAATTTAATGCAGTGAGAACAATTTGATTGAATGCACAATATCTGTAGCAGCTAATTAACCACAGTAGCCCAGAGAGGTCTTGGACTTCATACAACCTTTCAATATAATTACAAATTTTTAACAGCAAAATGAATTTAAATCCAGCCTGACACAGCAATCCATCTTCATTCCCAGATAAAAGGTAGCACACGTGGTATTAACATTTAAACAAGAGCCATGGGCAGTGGAGAGAGACAAGGAGCATTAGCAGATGTGCCGAATTAATTACTAACAGCGCTGTGGGAGGGGAGGGCTGGATGAGTACATTGCATTGCACAGGTCAGACTTACAACACTGGCACTCATTTTGCTGGATTTGCCTGTAATCCGTGAGTTTAGACTTCATATCAAAGGCAGGACCCTTTGGGTCTACCTGAGTCTTCTTTGGAGGATCAAGTGTGTGGTTCCTGACTCATCCTCCTCCTGTGTGTGCAGCAGGGCTTGCCCCAGAAAGCACAGGTCATCACAACCCTGATTTTATTAGGGCTGTTTCCCAGCAAAGTGGGTCTGAACACAACCACCCCTCACGGGAATCCTCTACCCTCCTGTGAGCCATGCCTGGAGCTCCTCCTGGAGATTTCCTCCTCTCCTCTCTTCCCAGGCAAGGACTCTGTGCTGTGGCTTGCAGGATAATGAGTGTTTTGGTACACAGCTTGCAGGGTCAAAGTTTGACCACACTTGTTATAGTCCTGATGGGGATTAAAGTGGACTTCAGGACACTAGGTGGGACTCATGGCCCCCTAATACAGCATTCCAAGTAGCCCGGGGGAGTTGGGGATGTCTGTTCCTCTCCACTGTCTGTAAAACATGTCAGACACAATTCAGAAAAGGAATGTCTGGGTCCATCCCTCAAGCAGAGCATCTCAGCACACAAAACTGTTGTTGGTATTAATGGATGCAGCAAGTGTGGCAGGTAGTCACTTCCTTGCAAAGCCCTGACATTCAGTAGTATCTGACCTGAAAGCTCAACAACCACGAGACACCTTCTCAGGTAATAATAACAGGAGGGGAAGAACGCATTTGGAGTTTTAGTTTGCTTGCTTGGTTTGAGCTTTCTGCATTCAGAGTCCCTCTCCTAAAAGCTAAAAGGCAAGAAGCAGATTTTAATGAAAGGTGAGATTTCTATTTCAACAAGCAACCCCCTACCCTCAGCTTCTTGGATGAGGCATTTTAAGCCTCTCTGGAGCCTGTCCCACTGTAAAGCCAGCACAGGTAATTTCTGTGGAAGTGCTCCCCATTTATAACAGCAGCACTACACTGGCAGTAAAACAGACAAAAAACAATGAAAGTAAAACACAGACAACCTATGATCTTGGTATTGATCAGCATTAGTTAATATAAAAAGTCCAGAATAAATAGATAGGACATGAAGGAATTATTTGTTCTTGTTATTAGGAACCTTTCGGATTCCTACTTAGCTTGTATCTGTCAGAGACATTTTTCCCCCAAGAGCTCATGAAGCATAACCATAAATCTGTCCCATGGAGAGTTTTAATTGCTGAGTTCAAAACTAGGCTGACTCTGCCAAATGTGATAGCATCAGCTGGTGGCGTCATTTGTCATTGTTACAGGCAAATAAACTGGTGAGTTAATCAAAAGGGATGAAAAATGAGGTGGTTTCAATCTTTGGAGTCCTGAATCCAATTCCTTCTCCTTTCTTCTTGCCAGTCTACACCAAAATGCCAACTACACCAGCTGCCCAAAAGGCACTCATTCAAAAATCCATTGTAGACAACACACAGGCATATTCTCTTCGGGTAAAGTCAAGGGGAAAGAGGAGGAGATATTAGTGAGCATGAGGCAAAGAGGAAAATCCCATTCTCTGGAGGGTGCAGCTGAAGGAGATGAGCAGATAGGCAGCCACTGCTGCTCAGACAGCACCTCGGTCCAAGGCCCCTCCGTATCAAACAGACACAAGGTCTCTCTGGAAGGACAGAGTGGTGAAACATACTCTTTCAAGGACCCCTTGGACTACTGCACAAAACAAACAGAGATCAAAATTGGAGCAAGTCTGGGTGTTTGTGAATCCTGTTTGCCAGCAATATGCTGCCTGGAAGCTCAGATCTGGGCTTTGGCTAATCCTATCCGGATCCCAACCATCAGATGTTGATCCACCCCACTATCACTGCCCTTTGCTTGCAGACAGAAACAGTCACTTGCAAATCTTTGCTCTTAATATGCCAGTGCTGATCTTCAACAGACCCAAAGTAGATGAGAAGATAATGTATTTGTTCAAAAGGTGTCCTGCTTATCTCCTTCTTCAATCCCTTTGGTGGAAAGACAGGTATTATTCACCAGATAAAAACTTAGTGTATGTCATGTGGTACCTAAAACTGATAGAGCAGGCTCCCTAATGCTCAAGGGATTCAGTCAAAAGGTTCTCTTATCTCATACAGGCCCCTGGATTCCCTGAATAACTGTGAAGGAATTATGCAGCCAGCATCTCCAAGTCCATGGAGGTGTACAGACACTCACAAATGAATCTCCACAGTGATCATAGAATATCCTGAGTTGGAAAGAATCCACAAGGATCATCAAAGTCCAGCTCCTGTCGCTGCACAGGACCAAGAACCCCACCACATGCCTGAGAGTGTTGTCCAAACACCTCTTGAACTCTGGCAGGCTGGTGCTGTGACCAGTTCTTGGGAAGTCTGTTCCAGTGCCCAAATACCCTCTGGGTGAAGAAACATGTCCTAAGCTGACAGCTGAGTGCACATGCTCCTAGCCTGTGACAACTGCAAAGTAAATGTATAAGCTGAAACCTTTGCAGGATGTCTTATGGTTGACCCCAGAACAAAACCAAGCTCTTCAAGCCCATGGCCAACACCAACAAAAGCATTTCTCTTCATCTGAATGTTTTGAAGGTGTCTTCTCATGCTTTCTTTTCCCCCTTGGCCCATCTCCCACTACCCCTCCTAGCAAACTTTACTATGAATCCAGCCCCAGTAGTCCTGAGCTTACATGTCTTTATAGAGAAGTGGGAGACTAAGAGCAAAACAGGATATTCTGAACAGCTTTGTCCTCATCCTCCACCCCACTGCCCTTACTTCAGTCACAAAAGCCCAAAAACCTTGCACATATAACAGTCCTTATTCCTCCTGCCTTTTTCTCTTAATTTTCCCCCTCTTTAAAAAGAAAATCACACTTTATTTTCACCATGCCTTGATGTGAAGTTTGTTTAGATAGGATCAGAACATACAAATGGAGAGGACCAGATACTTCTCCACAGCCAGCTATGACTTCTTTAAACTTCATATTCTTTGTATCTTCACATCCAGAGATGAGCAGATCTGGCCTTGCCCAGGTGCTGCTCTCCTGACTGGGAGGTCAAATGGGGCAAGGTGAGCTACTCAGCTTTGCAATTCGAGATGCTGGAAGAAAAGAGCTGTTTTCTTCCTCAATATATGTGGAATAGCTTCCTCAATAGATGTGGAATGGGTTGAGAGAACAGTGACATTCCCTTTGCTCACAGCTTACACAGTGTTAGAACTTTAAAGCTTTCCCCAGAAAAATAAGTGGAGCCTTACCCCAGTACCCAACAGCATCTGTGAAAAAAACAAAATGGTAATTTAAAGAAAAACAGAGTCACCTCTTCCAGGGCTTGATCTTATGTTCCCTGAATTTGACCTCACATCCACTAATGTGTATGAAAATACCCTCCACAATGAAACATTTCTTCATAGGCAATTATCTTAATTTTTATTACACAGGAATTCCTTTTCCTGTCAGACGGGGTTTGGGTGAGCTGAGCACTGCACATGGCATCTCTAGTTCCTCCCAGCAGATATCACAGTGGATGATCTCACAGAACGTGCATTTCCCCTCCATGAAATTTCAAAATGAGGCCACATCACTGCAGATTTCCTATAGCCTAGTAGGAGGTTGCACCCAATTTGTCCCTCCAACTCAATGACAGCATTGGCTGGACATGCTGCAAGCCTTTAAGAAGCAAAGGCTGAGCCAGAAGAGAGAAATTCCATTGCAATAAACAAGGTGGAAAGCAAACAAATGTTGGAAAGAAGAGACAAACTGCAAGAAAGAAGCAGCATGAAGGAAATTTGGTGTCACAACTGGCACAGTAGCAGGTTTCTGCAGGTAGAAGGCAAGACCAAGATGTTTTCTGTTTCCCTAAAGTGCAGCAATAGCAGTGGCTCAGTGCTTACAGTAGCAGCTGATCTCACAGCTCAAATCATCCATCCTACCAGGCTCAGGATCATCTCCTTTACCACAAGTGAGAGATCCTACCACTGAATGTCTTGAGCTGGTGTCTACTAAGGATAGTCTTTGTATCCCGATGTCTGGCATCACAGAGCATTGGTCATGGCCTCAGACCCCAGTGCCCTGTGCCAATGGCTCACCACACTGGCATGTTCCCATTCTGAAAGAGGAGACCAAACCAAAAACATGTGTCACCTTGCCAAAACTCAGAACCTCACCCCAAATCTCACGGCCTTTGAATTCTCAGATCCTAGCAGCAAGTCTTTTACCTCTACCTGGAAAGAATTCCTTGATGGGGAGCATCCTGTCCCATACACCCCTACAAAAGGAAAAATAGCTCATGCTTTCACACCAACAAGCTCTCAGCCCCACTGAAGAGAGCCATTGTGGAGTGACTGCATTATAAAAGTTGTTAAGACCTCTTCCAGACCATAAAATATGCAACAAAACAGAGTGCCAAATACCAGTCCTCTCCATGGCCCAAGACAAAGAGCCGCCCTGCAAGGCATTAATCCCTGCAGCTGCCTTGAACTATTCATGTCTCTTGGCCTTACGTAAGGAGCCATTCCATTCTAGCTACCGCTCTCCCCAAAACAGAGATTTGCAGGGTCTTTAACACAATTAAAGGTCACTGTGAACAGAGAACCCAAAGATCTGAATGGGAGGCTGTGACTTTGCAGAGAAGGCCAGACTGCTTATTTTGAGTGGGGAGCAAGTTTACCCAAAAATGCAGTTATGACTGTTTCTCCCCTCCACACATCAACACCCCTTTCTTTCATCTGACAGCTCTGTGGTTCGTGCATTCCCTTGGGCTATGAGTGACCTCTCTGATTCCCTCCTCTTCCTGGGGCGATGTGAACAGCTCCCAACCCCCCTGCCCTAAACCACCAGACCACAGGACAGAGCTACACAATTAAGCGTTACCAAAGCCCCGTGGGTTGTGTTATTGAGGTCAGCTCTGCAGGAGCAGCGTGCTGTCCCCTGGGCCAGCTGGGCACCATGCACCACCTCCTGCTGCTGGGGATGACAGGACCCAGCTTCAGCTTCCCCCCCTGGGAGAAGATGACCTGTAGGAGACACAAAACCAGCTGCAGAAATATGGGAAGCATCATGGATTGCTGAGCTCTGACTGAAATATACTCCCAGTGTAGACACAGGCTGCAATGTGCCATCTGAATCACCCTGTTACAGACCTCTGGTGGGATTTTCCATTTTCTCTTACTAACACTGTTAGATCTTTCTTACATCAACATGAATATGCCATGGACAGAGTGTCCCTTTCCATGGTGTCCCTGTCCACAGCAGGGGAGTTGAAACTAGATCATCTTTAAGGTGCCTTCCAACCCAAACCATTCTGTGAATGTTGGGAAACTTAATCTACAGGCTGGAGAGAAAGCCATGTGGTTGAAAGGATTTTTAGGGTTTCATCATACAAAGCTCTAAGAAGAAGATTTGAAGAACATCCTCTGCTGAATAATGTGTAACTTTGTGGTGCAGCTGTACAAGGTGGGGTTTGAAGCTGGACCTTCCACCACTGGGGGTAAAAATTACATCTAAATTTCCTTCATTCTGGGTAAACACCCAAAGAGATGGGCCTTTGTCATATAAGGAGCTGCCACTTCCACATGGCTGTTTGGTTCCTTGCTTTTTGTACAAAGGCCTGAAAGTAAAATGTTTTGCCTTAAACCAAAAGAACATTTTGGCTTGACACAAGAATGTGTTTTAATTTCTTGGGTTATTGAAATAAAGCTAGAAATTTCAAGCCTGGCTGGAGCAAAACAAATTTTTTACAAATGTTTGCCTCTGTAGCTAAGGCACACAAACAAACAAACAAACAGAATCTGTTTCTCACAGCTCAGCTTCTCATCTCAATATGAGATCTTTCTCCAAAGCACTAGTTTTCAGTGGGTATGAGATGCCACCTTTGGTGGTTTGCTTAAAAGCAATGAGAAGCAATTCCCCCTAAGGACAAGAAGCCCATGTTTCTGGCACAAAAAGCTGGTTTGCACCTTCAGGTGACAGCTCATGACAAGATTTGTTGTAGTGAAACCCATTGCACCAGCAGCCAGCCCTTATCTCACTTATTTTAAATCAAAAAGTGGGGGGAAAGGGAAGTCTGTGATGATGTACTTCATCTGGGGTAAGTAACTTGAAGGGATCTAGTAGAATAAAGACTCTCTAGAGGTGAACTCCCCATTTTCCACCCAGCATTGTCCCTCTAATTTGCCCAAACCACTCACCAGGATCCCCAGCTCACACCTTTGGATGAGCATTGAAGTCTCCTAGAACAAAAAAAAAAAAAAACAAAAAAAAAAACTTCAAAACCCACTAAGACCTGGCAAGATTGAGCTGATTTGTCCTTCCCCGTGAGTCACCAAAGTATTTTTAAATGAACTTTGAATAACAGAACCCTATTCTTGTTTTGTCTGTATGGTAGACGAGAGCTTCTGGCCCCAGGCAATGTCTTATGAGCATCATTCTACACAGGAAGGAAAAATGAAGTTGCTCCATTATCAAAGGGACTTGTTTTCCCCACCACTCTGGTCCAGGCTGTCCCAAAGCCTCCAGCAGCTCTGCTGCCCTTGCTTGGAAATGCCCTGATGAAATGCTACCCAATCCTGGCACCCAAGACCATCCCACACCAGTTTTATGTGACAGCAAACCCTCAGTTTAGAGGCTCCCAGAAGTTTAATGTGCAGTGTCTAAAATAACCTGTGTGTTTGGTGACCCAAAATGGCTTAGACAATTACACATCCATTGGGATTCTCAGAGCTGCGAGGTGCATGGAAACCAGTCTATATTGAGCCATTAGCTACAACAGCATTTTCACTCCTAAATATGTGAATGAATAAAAACAAACAAACCAAAACAGGTCATGGGACTGTTTTTCCAATTATGGCATTTGCAATTAAATTTGTGGATATCTTATTGACAGCAAGCTAGACACAACATGAAAAATTCAGGAGTGTTAGTGCAGCCTCATCTTTCCTGGGTACCAGCTTCAGTGGGGTTAGAGACAATGCCACTTCAAAGATCCAAAATAGGGCTTATTAAATACAGGCTGCATTTAATTAATTCATTCATTTAATTAATTAATTAATTAATGTCAGTGTACCCAAATGTAGAAGTATATTAGGTAACCTGGTCTTAAAAAGGAGCCACATCTAGGGTTATGCATCAGTAATTGAGAAAAGCACCCTTTGGTATCCTTGTTCATCATGGCCAAAGGACAATTGAATGTTTTAAAATGCTCTGAAATAATGGATTTTGAACTTGCACAGATTTAAAAAAATAAATAAATTAGAGTGGCAGGCCCAATGAAACCTATTTTCCTGAAGACTTTTCCCTTACAACTTTTCCCCTTTTTCCCAGGCCAGGAAAGGCGTGGTACAATATGTGCTGCCCAGCAGTGAAGGGGCTGTGGCCTCATCCCAGGGGCATAATCCAGGTCCCTCCTGCCCCACACCAGTTTGCACAAATCCATTTTAAACCAAACTATCTATGAGACCACCTTACCTTTGTCAAATCTGGTTGATCAAGTGATTCAGGTGAAGGTAATGACTGGATGGCAGAGAGTCTGCTGAGGAAAAGGAAAGGACCAAAGATGGAACAAAACATACCTAAAATATTTGGAAAAATCCTTGGACTTTGATCTGGCTACCAGTTAAAAACCACAGGCAATGTGACTTGTGCAACAGGCTGCTTATGAGAGCACACAGGATTGAAATCCAGGGGCAGGGACACATTTCACTAACATTTCAGTGATGTGCCCCAACCCTCTAGCCTGTTCTGCCCAGAATTACAGGGATGCAGGACTGGGCTGTGCTCGGCTACAAGCCCAAACACAAATTCTGTTAGAAAAGGCATTGGAAATAAGGACCAGATTTTGAAATTCTGGGTAGCACAGACTTCCAGTTAGGCAACTTTAAGCAGAGGTGAAAACCTCCCATGGTGGGTGGAAATGCTGCTCATCTGCTCCCTTCTCCTGTCTAGTTCTCTGGATGCTCCAGAAATGCATCAACCAAAGGCACTTCTTAAGCCTCTGAGGCAGAGGGTGAATCTCCAGCCTCCACAGCCCACCTGCCCTGGCGTTTGGGGTTTGCCACTGGACACCTATAAACTAAACCCCTCTCTGCTACTGTGGGGAAAGCAGGAAGAGAGCAAGGGTGTAATCCCCATGGATCTTCCACCTGCTCATGAACCAATTCCAAGGCAAAGTTCAACCACCAAATCTCAGAGCTGGAAACATTTCAGCCAGTCAGATCCCTTGGGCTCCTGGGCTGTGTTTGCCTTTCCTTGGCTTTACCTCCTCACTGCCCTCCTTGTTCTTGCTACCTCTGCTTGATCTCCCCTTCTCCACTCCAGTCTCTTTCCCAGCTCTCATGGTTGCATCCAAAGGAAAGACTGAATGGAAGGAAGTGTGACCAGCAGGTCGAGGGAGGTGACTCTGCCCCTCTGCTCTGCTCTGATGAGACCCCACCTGCTGTGCTGTGTTAAAGGAAGGATGTGGATGTGTTGGAGCAATTCCAGAGGAGGCCACAGAGATGCAGAAAGGGCAGGAGCACATCTTCTATGGAGACAGGCTGAGAGAGCTGGCGTTGTTCACCCTGGACAAGCCTCTGGGGAGACCTTCTAGAAGGTTCCAGTGCCTAAAGGAGCTACAAGAGAGCTGGAGAGGGATTTTTGACAAGGACATGTTGTCACAGGACAAGAAGGAATGGCTTTAGACTGAAGGAGGGCAGGTTTAGATTGAATATTAGGAAGAAACCCTTTATTGTGAGTGTGGTGAGGCACTGGCACAGTTTGTCCAGGGAAGTTGTGGCTACCCCATCCCTGGAAGTGTTCAAAGCCAGTTTGGATGGGGCTTTGAGTGACCTGATCTAGTGGGTGGGTGGCATCCTTGTTCATGGCAGGGGGGCTTGGAACTAGATAACGTTAAAGTCCTTTCCAACCCAAACCATTCTATGATTCTGTGATATTTATGTCTCAGCTGGGTCCTTTTCACAGCCTTTCTTGACCTGGAAGGGAAACAGAAGGCTATACACCCAGTCTCTGGGCTCATTCCTGCGTGGCAAACAGGAGCAGCTCCCAAAAAATGGGCTGCTCTCCTCTCCAAAATCACAACTCAGTCTCCTGCTTGGAGGACGACGACAGACGTCCCAGCTCACAGCGCTTGGCCCAGACAGATGCTGCAGGGTTGGTGTGAGAATTGCTGGCAAACTCCTGACCCACTGTCACTCAGTTATTAAAACGTGCCTCACGCTCAGCCAGCAAAGCCCTGGGTGCTGTTTTGGGTGTGATGATTGTTGCTGCTGCTGAGCACTGCAAATATGCAGTGATACAGCCCCTCTCCTGCAGGCACCACGATATAATGAGGCAGAAGCGTGATGGAAGGAAAGATAAAGAGAAAACATGGGTAGTTCTGGCGCAGAGCCCGCTGCTCTCTTCCTTTGTTTATAATATGCATGGGGGAGAAAAAGCAGGGGAGAAGGAAGGATTGTGTGTGTTTGTGGCGCACGCAGGTCTCGCAGCATTATTAGAGGCTAATTTGATGTTCTGCAGTTTTACATTCTGTTCTTCCCAAGATCTGTGAAAAAGTACAAGGGACGGGCAAAAAGGGCGCTGCAAGGGGACTCTAAACCTCTCTCCAAAGACAATTAACTGTTGTAATCACTCACTAATAATGAGTTCGTGTTTGCAAACTGGCCCGACCGCAGGATATGCTGAACACGTTATCATCAGCCCCGAGCTCCCTGAAACCTGATCGTGCTTCAAAACACGCCGGGCTCCTCGCTGCGAGGAGCGCTGCCTGCTTTTATATCTCCTGCCTCCCAATTTCAGTATTATTTTAAAACTATAATTGAATTTCAATCCTCTGTGTATGTGTGTGTGTGTGTGTGTGAAGAAAGGAAACACTTCTCCCAAGATTTACTGCATGTCTGTTACTGTGTGGGCTGTTTTGACTCTGCAGCGTAGCACAGACCATGCAAACCACGCACTATTGGAATGGGTTCAAACTTTTACAGTCCTTCAAATTGGGGCTGGAGCCGGAGAGGAAATACTAAAATCCTGTATATACAACTTCTGTCTGTGAGGGGGAGAGAAATTCCATGAAAATTAAGAACTCAATGATGTATAAATTTATATTCTGTTTAAAGGCTGGGTTGGGTTTTTTCTTTTTTTCTTTTCTTTTTGGGGTCATTTTTTTTTTTTCTGTTGAAAAAACAATTGAACTCTTATATAAGGAAACCCAGGATCTTTAAATAACACTGGGTCCTGCAAGCTGGTGGTAGAATAGGGGCTCAATCTTTTTAAGCCAAGCCATCTAATTAGCATGTGAGCCAAGTTTTATGAAGGTGAGTCAGTTCAGATGTGTTGCTCCTGAGAAAGCTGAGCCAATTTCTCTTAATGGCATGTTCTGTGAGTAATTAAACCGGATTCTGCAATCAGCATATTGTCCTTCCTGGCTGCAGACACCCGCCAGCAGGCTACAGTCAACAGGCACATCCACAGCAGCTCCTGCCCAGCAGGGACTGGCAAGCTCCAAGGCCAGGATGGATGAAGGAGAGGGTTCAGGATGCTTTGAGCACCCTCTGATGGTTGCACAGCCTTGCCCCAAAGAGCACTTCGGTATTAAACCAAAATCTAATGTAATAACCTCATCTTGATGTTTCCTAACCCACCAGCACAATGCCCAGTGCCCGGTACCCAAATGGCTCCACTCCACCAGTATGATCCTAGCACGGCACTGGGTTTGGAAACACGGACAGTGACCCACCTCGGTGCTTTTCCAAAGGACCTCTCACAGCCTTCCCAGCTACTGCACCCGGCTCTCATCCACAAGGAAGCTGCTCTAACCACGACTGCTCCCATATTGTTTCCATTATATTTTTATGACTGTCATGTGGACAGGGGGAAAGGGGAGGCAGGAGGGAGACAAATAAGAGGAAAAGAGAAGCAGGATGTCAAGTTCTGTCTTTGAGGAGGGAGCTGACAAAAATGCAATGGTCAACTCCCTCTAGCACATATTTGCAGACACTGAAAATCTGAGTGAGCACAAGCAGCTCCAAGATGGGAAAGACCCAGTGCTTCCCTCAAAAGCCATTTTACAGTCCCCCTTGCAAACAGAAAGGCTGTAACCTCCATTTCCCTTCATTTTTTTGCTATTTTTTGCTTTGGCCGGGGTAATTTGCTCTTTATCACACACAGGTCAGGAGAAAGCAAGCACAACAGTTTGATAAATTGCTTTCTGCCTGGAAACCCTCACGTGGCTCCAACAGGACGTGGCTCCCAGCCCTTCCCCAGCAGATGCCACGTGCTTTTGCCCCAGCAGTGACAGCACACAACTCTGTGGGTCACAGCACCACAACAGGCACATTGCAGCAGTCCCCAGCCCCGTGGATGTTTGCAGCTCATATCCAAGTGGGGATGTGAGCTGCAAACACCTTTGTGAGTCTCCAGACCTTCACAGGCCAAACCATCTTTGTCCTCAGCCCCTGTGACAAGCATCTGACCCTGCTGAGCACCACATTTGGGAAATGGGTTCATTTTATTTCATTGTGAGTCTTTCAACTGGTTCCCATAGTGCTAATGGATTAAAGTGCTGCAGCTTGTCCCCACATTGATGGCACCATGCTGGAGAAGGACAGCTCATCTCTCCTACCCCACAGGGGTGTTCATGCCACTGGGCTTTGGCTCTGCTGCACCAATCTCCAACAATCCCTGCCCTCCATCCACACGCCAAAATATTGCTGAAGTTCATCCTTCTGCCAAAGGGGAGAAAACCAGGAATTTCACAAAATTTGTCAGCAGGCATAACTTTGCTGACCCAGTTGGGGCATGAAAGGCAGAGCTGAAATCTGGCTGTGATATTGGACTGGCTGGCAAAGGAAAAGACAAGAGAAATACAAGAAAAGGGGAAGTCATCTTCTCCAAGTACCACTCCTGGTAAAAACTCTGTACTGGGTGCAAGTTATTTCTATAGCTGGTCTGTATTGTACTATTTCTTAGAGCTGTTTGTGAGCACCTCACCTTAAGTCTTCAATGTCTCCTGAAATAAAGCACGTGCAGTTACTGCCTTTGTGTCAGGGTGCAGGCAAAGCTCAAAGCAGCACATCACATGCAAAGTGATCGCATCCAATACTGCTACGACGGGGCAGCAAACACTGGGTAACATAACTAGGGTGGATTATCTTGCCCATGTATGGTCACATTTCCATTAATGTTTTAACCTTCCCTCAAAAAGAGTAATTTTTACAATGGAAATTTTTTTGACCACAGGAAAACCATCAGACCCAAAGTGTTTTATGGGAGCTTCAGTTTTCTCCTGGGGTTTCCATTTTCTGCAGAGGCAGGAGGTGCAGTCAGACCCCACTGAAAGAACAGTTTGCAGCCAAAAAGGAGACACTGAGATGGGCAACCAGGTGGCTGAAACAAACTGGATCAGGAAAAGCAAATTACCCTGCCACTCTCAGCTGCAGCATATTCAGTTCTGTTTGACAGACTCGAGAAGATTTCTGTTTTCACCAAAAGTGTCTGCAAAAGAAAAATCACTTTCAGGCCAGGACTCATTGTTTCCTTCCTTTTTGCTGAGCAATGACAGATCTCGCAGAACCCCTAAGCATAGGTGAAGTAGGAGAATCACATAAATATAAGCTAAAGTGCAGCTCTACTTCCTTCCCATGGAATACCATCAGCCCCTGTAAATTCTGCAATGTGAGCAGCCGGTTCAGAGGCGGAGGGGAACAATAAGCAACTAAGGAAGCGATTGCTGGAGAAGGTCCTGGAAACCCCAAAAGCAAGGTCCCTGCAGTTCTGTGGGCTGTATGGTGAGTGCATGTGGTCCTCAGGGGGGACCAGAGAAGATGAGAGAGCAAAGAGAGGTAGAATTGCTGCCACAGTGTCACCTAATGCATCCGTGGCAAAATCATGCTCTCCATCCCTTCACATTGTGTGTAGACAGCAAGATAAGTCACAGATGGGCAGCAGGCTCTCACTCCCACAGTTTGTGCCTCTTTTTTCCATGCACATAGTCCACAAAGGTTGGAGAGAGCAGGACAGACTGTGGTACATTTTTTTAAAAGCCATCCCAGTGCAGAGAGTGCACCACCTCTGCAGCTGAGTGAGGTGGTAGGCAGAGCCATCTCTGAGTGGAAAAGGCATGGTTTGGTCTCATGCTTGAACCACTTCTTAAACTTCTTAGGGAAAAAGTAAAACTATTGACTTTGGGCCTCTCATCAGCGGGTCATACATGGCTCCTGAAGCATCAGCACCACTCTTCCCTCAGTTGTTAGCAACAGCTTTTGGACACAGTGCAAAGGCAGGCTGACTCCACCACACAGACTCCATCTCTTGGGTATCATCCTGCCTGTGAGCTGCTGCCAGCAGGGCCATCAGCTGCCCAGGTCTCCCTGCAGCTATTTATTGGAACAGCACAGCCCACCCTGCCCTGACACCCCAGGGCTGCCATGTGTGCCAGCCACTGTCTGGCCAGCTGAGAGATGTGTCTGCACATCTCTGCTCCCTAGGTCGTCATCTGCTAAAAAAGCTCTTTTAGGCCACAGAAGGAAAGCTGAGAGGAGACACGGTTGCTGTCTATAAATACACTGGGGCAAGCATCAGGGAGGCAATTGAGCTATTGAAGCTAAAAGACAATGTTGGCACAGGAACAAACGGGTATGAAGAGGCCAGGAATAAATTAGGCAAAAAATTAGAGAGAGAAGACAACCCTCTGAGAAGCTCTTGCCTGGAACAGACTTCCAATAATGACTGCATGACACAAAGTGGTTTTCAGTCAGATGGATCTGACTAAATTAATGGAGACGTGGGGTGGATGTGGGGGAGCCTACATATCACTGCTGCCTGACACACAAAGGGTCACAGTATGCATTGGGGTGATCCTTCCTAGTTACACATCCCACATTCTCATGAATGTGTAGGTAGCACTATGCTGGACACACAGGCAAATACAGAGACATAGATATAAATGCTAGATTTGACCTAAGCTGCCTCAATGTCATCCTAGAATCTTAGAATCATAGAATGGTTTGGAAGGGGGACCTTGAAGATCTTCCAGTACCAACCCCCTGCCATGGGCAGAGACACCTTCCACTAGCCCAGGTTGCTCAAAGCTGCATCCAACCTGGCCTTGAACACTGCCAGGGATGGGGCAGCCACAGCTTCCCTGGCAACCTGTGCCAGTGCCCCACCACCCTCACAATACAGACTATTTTCCCTCATATCCAGCCTAACCTACTCTCATTCAATTTGAACCCATTCTCCCTTGTCCTGTCACTGCATGCCCTTGTAAATAGTCTTGCCACATTTTTCCTGTGAGTTCCCTTCAGGTACTGGAAGGCCACAATCAGGTTAGCCTGAAGCCTTCTTTTACCATGCTGAACAATCCCAATTTTCTCAGCCTTTCTTCACAGGAGAGTTGCTCCACCCCCCTAATCAATTTGTTGTCCTCCTCTGGACTTGCTCCAACAGATCCATGTCCTTCCTGTGCTGGGACCCCAGAGGACAGCTCTGCAGGTGGGGGTTCAGGAGAGCAGAGGGGCAAGAATCCCCTCCCTGACCTGCTGCCCACACTGCTTTGGATGCAGCCCAGCACATGGATGGTTTCTGGGCTGTGAGCACACACAGCTGGATCATGTCCAGTTTCTCATCCACCAACATACCCAAGTCCTTCTCAGCAGGGCTCTTGGTCTGGTTATCCCCCAGCCTGGATTGATACTGGGGGTTCAAAAGAAATACATCTAGAAAGCCACTTCAGGGCAGGCATACAGGTGAAAGATCTAATTACTAACTATAATTCACATATAGCTCTCAATTCCTCCATACATTTAGGTTCTATTTTGGGAACACTGTTGTCAAATATGGCACTCATTACATATATTTTTTCAAAAAAGGGAAAAAAAGCAATAGCTGTTCTCAAAGACGCAAAATCACTTTACATAAAGACCCATGATATCTGTTTCATAATCTTCAAATCTTTTTAGGATCTTTCTGACTATTGGAGACTCTGAAATGTGAGCAATGATATCAGATTTAGGAGACGTTGGAGGAAGGACCATCAGAGAGAAGCTGTTTTGTGTATCTCTCCTGACCGAGAACCACAGAAGGCTCCACCATATCTTCAAGAGCATCTAGAGGAAAACAACTGAATTTTATTCACTTTGACAACAGAGAGAAATGCACTCCTGCAGCTATGCAATAATCCACCATGCAATAGCCCATGTATGACAAGCTTAATATTTATTCCAAAAACACTTTCACCTCAGATGCACTTCAGGCACATGCTCCCACTCCTCTCAAGGAAGATGAAGGCAGGGAACATTTGAAAGTCCTCTCTATTCTCTGTTGCCCAAAGACATTCTCCTCCTTGCTGCATGCCCTGAAGGAGCATATTGTGAGCTCAGGAGCTAACCCCACACTTGTGAATTGAGACCATCTTCCCATTCCAGCACATGGCTCTTGCACATTTTTGTTTCAAAATGAAATGGTGTTAAGGAGGCCTTTGGGAAATGGAACAAAAATGGTGTTTTATTTACTTTTTTCTTTTTTTTTTTTTTTTCCCTATCCATCACTTCTTCTCAAGACTTCAAGTCCCAGGACATCCTGCCTGACACAATCCAGAGCTGGCCCCTTCAGGCTCTAAATGAAGTCACAGCTTCAGGGTTTCCAGGCAGAAAGTTCACTGGAAGGGCCATGGGAGGGGTTTTGTCCTTCCTAAGGAGGATAAGTAGTTGCAAGAGAAACCTGGATGCTGATTGCAAAGGTAAGAACTAAACTCTTTGAGGAGCAGGACAAACCCAGGAATCATTTTTCTTCTTGTGCCCATATTGGTGGTGTTTTAACAAAGTATAATTTAATGTGAGAGTGTTCACAGCAGTTCACAGTAGTGACAAGAATAAATGAGCCATGACATTTCACTCTAAGAGCAGTAGGTGGAGAATTCATAGATGGGATATTGTGAAAAATATGAGTTCCCTACAGCCCTCTCCTCTCTCCATATTCATCTGAAACACTCATTTTTTTCAGTTCCCTGTTCTAACACAGGAATAGCCTCCCCTTACTCACCAGGGAGCCACAAGAACATACGCCTGTATGGGAACATCTCCTGTGTACCCAAAGAACATCCCTTTCTCCATACCCTCTCCCAGAGTATAACCAGCCCCAGGTGAGTAACTGCATTAAGAAAGTGAGACGAAGGTGATTCCTCCACACTTTTCATACCCTGTAAGTAAAGCAGCATGGGAGGAGCACACACTGCAGCTAGATGTGCTTCTATTTCTGGAGGCATTGCTCCTCTTTATGATCATGTGTCACTTCGCTGTCACTGTGCAGGCACCTCGATAGTTTTATCTGCCGTGTCTTCAAGCAAAACTCTTTGAAGACATATGAAGACTCACAAGTCCCTCAATTTCCACCTCAATTTCTACCTCGATTTCTTTGCTTTGTTTATCTTTCAGATGCAGTGAGAAAGCAGGATCCACCTTGAAACCCACTGACAGCAAATTGGCCCATTTAACCCCCACTCAAATCAGGCAGGAACATTCAATCTGGAAATCATCATCACCTTATAAAAGTGGTCACTTACTTTGAGGACCCAGTAAGTCAGAGTTCTCTTCATACGTGGAGCTTGGCACAGCTTTCCTCCCAACTTTCCTATATGAAATTTTAGGCTTAACACCTTTTTTTCTGCATAATTTGCTTTTGAGTGTTGAACTGTTTTCCTGCTAATGTTTGCCTCATGCTGAGATTTGAAAAGCAGAGATTTTTGGCTAAAAATGAATCACTGAGGTCAGAAAGTTTCTACAGACCTCATAAACTCCATAGTCCTAAGTGATTTAAGGCTACAACCCTAGGGTTGCTTTTGGACTGAACGAGCAACTGGGTTGAGCACTGTGGAGACTGTCACTTTGAGAGGAATTTTACAAACTGAGGTGTTTTTCAAGATGATTGCTCTGACAGAAGCATCTGTTGTGTTGCACAGACTGTTGAGACAAAGGTGGCTGCAGCAGTGGAGCTCTGACTGCCATCCACATGATGAAGCAGTGCAAGAAGGGAGGAGGGATTCCTCCCTGGGCCACTCTCCTCCATCCCTGGTTCTCAGCATTGCAAGTCACTGACTTCCCATGCCATGCTCATATTGCTCCATTCCAGAGCACTGCTACCTCATTTCTACAAATATTTCACCATTTGCCTCCACATCCCCCTCCTCTGCTGGCTGGAAGGTGAATTCCTCTCCTCCCACACTGGGATGCAGAGGGGTACCCGCCCCAGAGCAGCCACCTGGGAGCCAGGCAGCCACTCAGGGCTGCGGTTTCCAGCACAACAAAAATAACATCAAGGCTATCAACCTATTTCAGGACCGTTCCCTCATGCAGGGCTACCCAGCCAAACTATTCCAGGCTGCTACTGTACTGGCTGGTGGACACTGCGTGTGCCCAGCATACTGTACATTCCCTTGTAAGGGCTTGCCCCATTCCCCGCTATGCTCTGAGGTGTCATCTGGCCTTTTGCCCCACACCTGCTGATGGAAAGGTCCCCACAACACCCACTCTCGAAAACCCACTCCCAAGGATTTCCTGGAAGCTCTCTGGCAGGATACAATGGCTTTGAACTGAAGGAGGTGCTGCCAGGGCAGAGCTGAGATGCTGTAACGTGGTCCTGTGGTACAGGGGCACGGTTCTCTGGTCATGCAGCATCTCATGCAGAAGACATGCTGCTCTTTAGGACACTGTTTTAAAACCACCCTTGTTTACTAGATCCTCTGCAGGGAGCCAGGACCTGGGACTAGAGCATGGGAGAAGGGAGGGTGACATGGGAGGTGGGTCCAGCCCAGGATCCCCACCTCAGGTTTACATCAGAGATCCTGGGACTGGAGCTTCCCTCAGGGTTTATCACCACTAATGTCACCAATTCATAGCAGCAAACCAAAACTTCTACAAGGCTGAAGGGGGCACTCTGATCATTGCTGAGGAACAGGATGGCAATAGGCTCTGTTGGTCTAACACCTTGTGAAATGGGATTCTGGGCCATACCGAAGTCTGCAGGGAGGAGCATTACTAACAATGCAGACTTGGAAGAAAAATAAGTAAAAACTGGTGGATACTGGGCTTTACAAGAGTCAGAATATTTTGGATCTCAGCCAAGAGTGCAAAGGACTGGGGACTGGATTCATCCTATCCCTCTGTATTTTCAGTAAGATATCTCACTGCTCTCTGTTTTCTTTACAACCTGTGAAGACAATTCAAACCTTTGGTCCAGGGCAACTCATCTCCATTGGCTTCAGAGGGAACTTAGGCCAGATGCTACTTCAAAGTCAAGGACCTGAGTTAGTGGATGAACCTAAGCTGAAACATTCTGTTTATCACCAAAGAGAACAGAGAAGAGATCAGTGCCTGCCCCTCCTCTTCCTCTCAGGAGGAAGCTGTAACTGCAGTGAGGTCTCCCCTCAGCCTCCTCTTCTCCAGGCTGAACAGAACAAGGGACCTCAGCAGCTTCCCCTCTACACCCTTCACTGCCACAGTCATCTTGCACCCATAGCTGAGGCACTGACGATGTGACTAAGCAACAATGAAGCATGAGATTTTGCATCTGAGGAGCACCACTTACTGCAGAACCTCCTTCCCATTTTCCATAGAGTCACAGAATGGCTGGAGTTGGAAGGGACCTTGAAGATTGTCCAGTTCCAACCATACCACCATAAGCAGGGATGCCACCCACTAAACCAGGCTGCTCAAAGCCCTGTCCAGCCTGGACTTGAATGCTTCCAGAGATGGGCATCCACAACTTCTCAGGGCAACCTGTTCCAGTGCCTCACTACTCCCATTGGTGGGTTATAGTTAAGC
>JAWWEE010000122.1:68426128-68477793 GCA_035221455.1 Xenops minutus
TGACATAAAAAAACCCCAATACAATCACATAAAACAGTGGGAGATCCTTACTTTGGAGAGCACAGCGATAGTTAGCTCATCTCAGAAAGGAAATCCTTGATGCTGAGGCCAGGTCCTCAGCCTGGATTTTTCCCAAGCTCTGCACTTCTCTAACCACATAGCCCAAGAAGCACTGTAATTGATAAAGAAGTGAAACCCACTGCTTTTTAGCTCTTCATCCCTCCTTTTCATCTGGAAGGAGGATATTTTAGTGCTGAGCTCCAGGATCTAAAGGCCACAGAGTTGGGCAGTGATCAATGGAAAGACTGTTTGAGGGTGTGAAGAAAAAGAAATGCATTCACACAGGGAAATCTGGCATCAGTAGAAGCAGCAAATGAGACAGAGAAAAAGGTTTCCTCTCTCTTGGGGGAGAAAGCACAAGAACTATCCCAGCAACTTTTATGGGCTACAGACTTGTGGCCAAACCTGGAATTTTCTGGCTGCTTTGAAGGACTTTATGAGATTCCCCAAATACATGCACTAAAGTAGCCCATTTCCTACACTAGACTTTCCCTTTTGATTTATGTCCATCAAGCTTTGTCTGCTGGAAGGCAAACAGAGCAAGGAAGGTACTCCAAGGAGTGTGTGACACGAGTGTCCACAGAACTGCCCTTTTGGAAGGGCTTTGGAGGAGCAGCAGCACAAGTTGGATAATCACAGCAATGAGAGCATCCATTCTTCTGCTTGTCCTTCCATTCCCTTCCAGCTCAGCCTAGTGATAAGGCTAGGTTGTGTTTCCTGACCCTAACACTATTCTCTGCTCATTTTTACCAAGGAAGCCATCAAATCCATCAGTTCCATCCAGTGAGGAGGGAACTCCTGCCTGCAAAGACTCCCTGTTGAAATTTCAAGCATGATCTTTTCTAGCAAAATGAAAAATCCCACAGATCATGCTTCTGCAACCCTAAACTCACTCCTAAAATTGCACCTGCAAAAGCCAAAGTCAGAAAGTCTGTGAGCAGCAGGATTAAGCAAGCCTGGATTCCCACCAGGTATTGCAGCCAGAGCTCGCTGGCTGAAACAGGGTGGGAAATTACTTACTTTTTTACTCCCTTACCCAGGCACAGATTTTTAGATTATTTGTGAACTTGTAATAACTTTAACAACTCTGCCCATATGTAAAGTTTATATAAAATAGGCCATGAGCTACTTGGGGGACCAACAGGCAGAGGTCACACTGTGTGATCTTTATTTCTTCAGTAAATACAAGGAAAAAAAAAGAAATACTTGCCATTCAAAGTATGAACAATTCCTTGTTCAAGACCAAAGTAAAAGCTGGATGCAGGATACAGCTAAAGCAACGTGCTGAGTGGCAGCTGCATCCCCCCTTACCTGCCTTACCCTCTCTGGGCATCTCTGCCTGCAGTCACATCAGCAAATTGCTCTTATAATGGAGGTGGGACCCAGTCCAAGGGTCCCAACTCAATCTGGGTTCACAGAGATCACAGAAAATCAGTTTAGAGCTTCCCTGAGGGACCTCCAAAGGTAGGTGAAGGTATTCTGTGGTTCTCCTACGGGAACCCACTGCTGGAACTGCAGAGCCTCCTGGAGGGAAGTCTGGATGTGTAAGCTGGATGAGGGGCCTCAACTCTCAGTTACCTCCTTGTTTCTGTAGAAGAGCCCACGTGCATGTCCTCCCTCTTCCCAGGTCGCTGGGAACACATGGGGTGACTGCAGGCTTGGTGTTTCAACTGCTGTGCCATGTGCCATGGACAGCATGTTACACCCCCCTATGATATTCCTACTCCTTTCTTCCACACTGCCCTTTGATGAGATGATGAATTGAGCATCCCTCAGATCTTGCCTAGCATCTAGTGCAGATGGGAAGAAAAGTCAGAGCCAGAATCAAACCTCTCCAGGTGCGTTTGCTTCATTCCTGCCTTTTGCAGCAGCACTCCTAGCACCACTGGCTGAGAAATTATATGTTCTTGGCTTACACTTTTCATGGCAGCTTTGCACTGGAAAACATCTCTGTCAAAAGCTGCACAGGAATGTATTTCATTTGGAGCTCTGCATGTTGGTGATTGCCAGTTGCTGTGTCAAACATCAGGATCTCTTACAGATACATCAGGAAATTGTTGTACTACCAGGTGTGATCATTTTAGGGCAATTCTGTCTTTTGTGGGCTGCAGAGAGGAATGACAGCAGAGCTCTGACCTGGGAAGTGCTGTTTGGAAGAAGAGCAGTGGTGTTCTCCCTCTCTGGCCCACATATGCTCAGGATTCAGCTTAGGGTTAAAAAGGATGAGACCTCCAAGGAATGTCAGCTGGAGCAAGGGCTGAAAAGATGTCATTGCATTGCCATAACCAGTTGCAGCCATTAACAGCAATCAGCAAACCAGGCCAGAATGGGGAGGAGACTTCACTGTCACATGTGCTGGATCAGGGACAGGCTACATCCCCTAATAAGAGTCAGAACAGGCTCATGAGACCAGCTAAGGGCAAGCACAGATGCCAAGAAGAAGTAAAAAAGGCTCACGCTTGCAAATGTATCCCAAAACAAGAACAGGAGCAGCATGCATGCAATCCCTTTACAGTCAAGAATTGGGCTGAGGGTCAGAGATAAGCAGAGCTTGGGAGAAATGCTTGAGTTTTCCAGGCCAGTGATTTAACCAGTTATGTTTTGGTTCTATTTATCTCTTCACTGATACAGTGATCAGAAAACCTAGGAGTAGAGACAAAGCAGAAGTCCTTCAAACACGAGGAAGAGATTCTCCAGGGCCCTCAGACATGGCAGAAGCAGCTGCAGAGGACATGGATGTGTGAGCTCACACCCTGCTGGGGCATCAACCAGGACAGCTCCCAGCTGGGCAAGTTTGTGCCTGCAAAGAACCCACCCCTCACCTCACTTCCACGGCTCCCTGTGCAGTGAGGGGTATGTTGTACACAGACTGGAACACATCTCCCCTGCCTCTCCCCACCTCACCTGTGCTGCAGGTTTCACAGGGTGGCTCCTTCCATTGCCAACAGCACTGCAGGTGCAAGGAGCAGCTGAAGCAAAATGCCAGCTGAAAGGGCAAAGAGCCATGGAGCAAATCCTCCCTGGATGGGCTGCAGGCAGGATTTCACAGGGAAGTGTTTTACAGTGTCAGGGTCCATTACATCCTTTGGCTCCAGCTGCCTTCTCCAGGTTTCACACATTATTTTCATGAGAGGAGAGAGAAACTAAATGGAAGTGCAGAGAGCAGATTTCCTGCAATTTTTGAGCCTTCCCTTCATTTCTGCACAATGGGGAACCTCTTTTGTTCCCAGATCTCCTCTCCTAAGCTGACATTCCCAATCACTACTCAATAAATGAGGTAAGTTCTAGTCACAGTGCTCAAACATACAACCTCTGCAAGCTGATAAGGTGTTTCTTCTATCATTGTACATTTAAAATCAGTTTAGGAGATGCTCTAATTTTAGCCATAGTGGGGTCCACGTCACAGCTCCTTCTGAATCAAGGACTTGCAATTCCCTACCCTCTGCCCTCAGCATCAACTTTAGCTACAGGAAAGAATCTGTGCCAAGTTTTATGACTTTTTCACAGCATGTCCTATAAAGAAAACTAAATATGCTTCAGGAGCAAGGGCGGGTAACCACAACCCCAGCATCAGTGTCTAATATCATGCATCAAGTAAAAAGGGCAAAAAGAGAGAGGCTGGAAAGAACACTCCCTTCCTCCCTCAGGAGCAGCTAAATCCATCCCCTGCTCACGGTGGGATGAGCTGCAGCTGAAACAGTCCTGGCTGGAGCAATTCCAACACAGCCTTCAAACTTTCCAGTGCTGGAAGACCTCCCAGCACAATTACGCCAATGCTTCTCTAATCTCATGTTAGAAAAATCTCCTTACTGAACCTCAATCTCCCAGGATGTTATTTGTGCCCATTGCATCTTGTCCTCTCCCCAGCGTGATGCAGAGGGAAGAAGGGAATTACTTTATTATTGATCCCCTGCATCATCTTCTCTGGACTAGATGGTCTCTGTTTGCTCAAGTATCCATGTTTTTGGAGCTCTCAGGATTTTTGTTGCCCTCCAAATCTCTCTGGTGCCATAGAGGATTGAGCGAGGCTGAATAGATTTCCATGCATTTAGTCCAGCTCGCTTGGAAACGGAGCAACCAAGAACACACGTAGCAATGCTCCCTCTAGAGCTGTACCCTGCTCCCCTCCACGGAACTGTACAAGCCATGGGATAAAACCCCCTGTCTTGAGCTCCTCTTGTGTGCTGACCAAGGCAAGCGGCTCATTCCCACTTCGGGCTCGCATTGCAGCCCCCAGTGCCGCGTTTGTGGAGAGGGATTCTCCCTTTGGGAGAGGATTTGGTCCCTTCTCAGGGTCAGAACCCGCGGCAGAGGCTGTGCGCATCCTGCGCGGCTCGGGCACAGCGCTAGATGGGGCTGCGCGCCCGCTCCTCATCCCCAGTGTCCCTGCGGATGGGAACTGCATCCCGGACCTCCAGCGGAGAGCAGAGCCCAGCTGCGCTCACCAGCTAACCACGTTCCTGGGTGTTTCACCCAATTTGGGTTTATGGCACGGCGTGAATTCCGGCATCTCTGATCTGTGAGCCTCCAGGTCGGCTGTAGGGCACAGGGACAGCTCCTCTGGTACCCCAGGTATTTAAAACCATTGACATTTCCTAAAGAAGGCTGAGCTGTTTTAAGCAATGGCTGGGGATGTCCCTTTGCAGCAGGAGGTTCCAGCCCAGGCCACCCCCAAGTGTCTGCCCAGGCTGCAGAGCTACAAACTCAGTTTATTTCATCTCTGTAGACACGAACATAACAAAACCTGTATGTAATAATATTTCTATATTTCCCTTCCTCAGAGACAGTCTCCATTGATGGTCTGAGAGCTTGGCCAAGGTGTGGGGACCTGAGGGCTGCCAAGGGACATGAGTGTCTGGCTCTGCACCTGTGACCCTTGCCTGCCACAAATCAGCCTAAATCAGGCTTTCAAGGCAGGGCCAGGAGCACAGGGTAGGTGCTAGATGGGTCCCAAGAGTAGACTTAGAAAACAAGCCTGATAAAACAGGACAGCAGAAGCAATAACAGGCTTCAGACTCTCATGACCAAGCAGGGGAAAACCCCTTGGGTTTTTGAGCAAAGCCATGATCTGACCCAATTAACTGCCTCTGTACATAGGAAAGGACTTGCTTAAAAATAACCCCAGACCTCTCTATCAAGCCATAAAACTGAAAATGATCATGGTAATCTTGATGCTTGACTGCTAGAACAAATCAACCCTTCTTTTCAAATATTTTGCATAAAAAAGGCATGATATGAAAAACTGTGGGAACCTGTACACTTCTTTTTTTGGACAGAGAAACATACAGGAGCATAAACCTGCTCAGAACCCACATCCTTTTCTGTATGTACAGCAATACCGAGCCCTGAAAAACCACACCAGCTGCTTTTTATGAGCATTTGCTCTCCTCAGCAGAAAGGAGAAGCTGGCCAAAGGTTTTGGTTGAGATATTTTGTGGTCATTTTTGTTACAGCAGCACGAAAATCCCAGGCACGCAGTGACAGAGAGCGTTGATCCTGGCAGCTGTGGTCCTGCTGCAGGCATCCCTAAGGCTGCACTCACATGTTCAAATGAAATGTGCATGTTCCTGCCTTCTCCAGCCCACCACCAAGGTCCTGATTCCATGCCTCTCCAGACCTGCTTATCCCAAACCTCCTCCCCACCATATCTCTTGTTTCCCCAAGTCCTTTCCTGGCATTTCTCTGCTGCAGCCACTCAACTCTGCAGCCAATGCCTTCACACCACTTGGGCACAAGCCATTTCCACCTGAAATACTCCAGCTGGTCAGCCTTCAGAAGAGGCCAGAGGGACACCACAGCCCTGTGTGGCACACAGGAGCAAGCAGAGTGGCAAAGAGTAAACCAGCATTAAAAACCCAAAACATATTGAGGGTCAAAAATAAAAGAAGCAGAACTGAAAGGGATACAAGGGAAAAAACAATAAGTAACAATCCAGCTCTTACAGAGTTAAAAACTCTGTAATTGTTTGCAGCTTATCAGCTCCACCAGGTCCTCACATCTCCTCATCCTTAACTCTGCCTGAGGTGGTGGGGAAGTAACTCCAGCTTGCGCAAAATGTTTGTTTTGGGGTTTTTTAAGCTGAGATCAGGTAAAAAAAGGCTGGAGAAAGTGAGAAATTTGCAAGTAACCTTGTTTCTGCTTCCCTCCAGACTGGCTTACGTGCTAAAGGCCCAAGCTGGGGCTCAAAACTTCCTTGAGCTACAGAATAATTATTTTATCTACACAGCAGAAAAGCAAAGATCGCTGAGAAGGAAGCATGTGATGCTCAGCACTGCAGCAGCTCCTTGAATTTCTAATTTTCCTTTGTCAGAGAGATGGGGCAGGGAAAAAAGGTTGTTTTTCTGCCCACCACATTCTAGTTGAGCCTTGGCAGCACCTCCCAATAAGCAGCTCCAGTGCCTGACCCCTGCCCAAGCCATCCCATGCAACTGGAATTGCCTCCTTCCAAAGGTCAGGGCTCCTCACTGCCCACCAGGAGGGAGCAGGAGTGGCTGCACTGAACAAGAAGGCTTTGTTCTCCTCTGGCATATGAAGGAGCTCGGGAAGAAGTTGCTTTTGGCCCAGGCACAGGAGAGGGAGGCTGTGAAAACAAATGACCAGGCGGATGACCCCAAAGGGAGGTAAACTACCTACATTCAGCCCTGCTCAATCCTCCAAGCACGAGCAGCTCTAATTTCAGTTCACAGGCTGGAAAATACAAGTGTTAACAGGCATCAGAATTTCAATCAACATTCAGTCACAGGTGTGCTTTTTTGTTAAACCACAAAGAGGTGATGCACAAGTGGTTGGACAAGAAGAAAAGGGTAAATCAGCTGGAACAAGCAGGCAGCTGAAGAAAGTAACAAAATTTATGGGCCCAGCTTCTCCTCTCTCTCACCTCAAAACTCAATCCTGTCAATTCCTGGCTTTGCACATGTGTATAAATCACAGGAGCAGTTGCAGCATAGTTCATTTAGCCTCCTTCCTTGACCATCAGAGCAGCCAGTGATGCTTGTCACATCCTTGAGAGAGTCAGTCACATGCAACATGGCAATGTGCAGGTCCATCACTAGCACAGAGCTAGGAGCTACTGCAGCTCCTTCCCAGGGAAGGGTGGGGACGATTATATATGTAAAAATGCAGGAAGTTTTGCATCTTGGATTTCAGCTGAAATCCAGCACTCAATACCCATTTGTAATTCACACCACCACAAGGCTGGGTGCTTCAGTCCCTGCTCACAGGTTTGTTTTAGGACAAACAAAATGGCCAAAGCAGCAGAGGATGCAGGAGACTGCCTGTGGCAAGAAAAGCACTGTGTGTGTGCCTTGGAAAGACACAAAAGGCTGTAGGGCATGGTGAGACCAAGCCCTTCAGGGACTCAGTGAATGGGTGGCCTATCTTCCAACATCTGATGGTGAATGGCTCAAAACTGTTTTGACCAGGGTAGACTTACATTTGCCTACAAACATAACCCCGAGAACTACAGAAACTTTCAGATCAGGACCCGTGTGCCTCCTACTGCAAGGAGGTAAACATTTCCAGAGTCAAGTGGCTGCAGAACCAAAGGGGTTGCATTTCACAGTAGAGCTCAGCTGTACCTCTTCACACACCTTCATCCCTTAATAAATATTTTAATCTGATCATATGTCACTTCAGGCAATGGTTTTTCAACACTGCCTAACTTTTCAACAGCATTTTAAAAATACCATCGTGTTCTTCAGTTTTCCTGGAGTTGGGAATTATCTTAACTCCAATAGGCAGGATTTTGCTGTTGGGTTTTTTGTTTTTAAAACACAAGCAAGGTTGTTCCTTTCCAGAAAACAAAGAGCTTCCATTTTAGACAACAGAAACAAATGTTAGTTTGTCAGCATGTATATCCCAGATTTATTTATTAACTAATAAAAGAGGTGGAATACCAACACCTTAAGTACATTAGAACCTAAGAAAAGCAAGAGCCTCCCCAGGCCACGGAAATTTCAGAAAGCAAGATCCAGGTGCTGGTAAGATCAAGTATTTGTATAAAACCTTGCTGCTGGCACACTGGAGGAATGATGTTACAGCATTGCATCCGAGTGGTTCTTAACAGAGGTGTGTGAGCTCTCCCTGCTCTGCTCTTGGCACAAAGAGGTCACACTCACAATACACATTTGCAGCCTCTGGTGCTCTCCCATCTCCTGCTGGACTTTCAACTGCAGCACAAGAGCTGGAGCTGTCAGCACACACCCACCCGCTGGAGAGGCTGAAAGGCTCTTCAGGTCCTCATCAGCATCTCAACAGACCCTACAAGCTCAACACCCAGCTGCGATGCCAGCTGGTCACAGGCTGCAGCCACCTTGGCTGGCACTTCCCCACTCCACACTCCAGCAGCTCTATACGTCTCCTCGTTCAATTTCCTGCACAGAAACCATGAAAAAATTCAGCATGACAACAGGTCAGGCACATCCATGGCTGTGATACCTCCTAAGGAGAGAGTAACAAAGAAGAATTCCAAGTGGAACACAATGTCTTTATCGCAGCTCCCAAACTCTGTTGGCTTTTTAACCGAGCACCATTAAGGCACATCTACGAGGGATGATGCAGACTCTTTGCAAAACATAACATCTGTGACACAGCAACAGAGACACACAGAGCTTTGGTTCTTCTGAAGCACAGACCAGAAGCTGCAGAAGCTTCACCACTGGGGGAGACACACTCTTGAATTTAAGGCCACTGCTATAACCCAATCTGAAATACTCTCATCCACATTAACTTCAAAATCCGGGAAGCCTACGATATAATCAGTGTTGAGATGGATTCTCTCTTCAGGCACCAGGCTGATAATTCCATTGACAGGTATTAAAAAGGTATAAATGAATTTGGAAAGAGTTACCAGCTACTACCTCCCCTTGAGTGCCTGGGATTGCATCAAGGCTTTCAACTGGGCCAGTAAGACAGATAAAGGCCTTAATAAAGGAGAGAGAAGAAATGGCAAACTGAGTGACAAATACATAAATAGAAAGTGGTTTCATCAGTTTATTGCTTTTGGCTGCCATTTCACAGGGGGTCGAGACTCTGCAGGCATGTTCAATGCAGTACACACACCACAGAGAACAAGGTTCTATCAACAAGCCATAAAACTGTAGGAAAACAATCTAATCCTACATGAACATAATCTGAGAATCTGACAGTAAATACAGCATCTCCAAAAAGCCATTGGCATTTACATTAATCAACCTGATTATTTTTAATTTGCTGAATAAAGCAACTGGTGAGGGACCAAGCACTCAGAAACACATTTTTGGTGTATTCAGGACATCCCCCCAGTGCACATGTTGTGAAATCTTCCAAAATTTCACTAATACTAAATGAAATTAGGGTATATTGCTTCCAGTTTAAGTACTAGGAGAAAAGAGTATTTTAATATATTAACTAAAAGAATATTTGTATAAAACTCTTCACACGTGAAATATTTTTAAATTAAACAATATATTATACTTACAAGAAAAACCTAAGACTAGACATTTATTGCTAGTATAAAAATTCATGTTTTTCATGGAAGAGGAGGTTAGATTAATATGATTGTTATAAACACAGTGCCAAAGATAAGAATTTCTGATTTTGAAACTGGATTGCCACCCACAGCTGGCTTTCAAGGACATGTAGGTGCGTGGGATTTAAGAAAGACGAGGTCCACAACTTTCTCCAGAGTTATACTTTATGATCTGAAGTAATTTTACTGCCTTTTAGAGTAACAGTTAGAATCAGTCTCCTGCTCCTGCGCTGTAACACATTAGATCTTCTTTCCATGGAATAAAAAACCCCAAAACACAACCACCCTAATGTTGCATTTCCACGTTAATATTTTGAAACTTCAGAACTACAACTACCATCATATCTTTGTCTGTAACTAAAAAAGTGGGAACATTCACATGTGAAGAGCTCATGACTAGGAACAAAGTTTCTAGGCCAACCTTTGATCAATTTGCTAACAAGCTTTCATTTCCAAAGAAAGCCTTTTTCACATATTGTGGATTGAGCAACAGTCAGTGCAAACAGTCATATCTACTACTCTGCGACTAACAAAATAAAAATGAACATCAAAACTTGCTTACAGATCTGCACAGCTCAGTGTCTTTGTAGTGCACTGGTTCCCAGTCACAAAAACATATATATCTATAGCTTTATCCATTATTTTTTTTTTTTAAATGTGCTGTTTTCAGCAGTTATATAGCTTGTCACTAGATTATACTACTTTCTCAAAGTGATTTTCTTCTTAACTTATACACACTCACCCAACTGCTGACTTAAAAGTTCATAGGAGAAGATCAACAACTTTACCTCTCCCTTCAATCAGATAGTCAGCACTAGAATTCATAAGGGTTATCAGCATTGCAAACTATTAAGGTGACGATATCTATAATTAATTACTTAAAGATCATAAAATTAACCAGTGAAAATGGTAACCTAGTCACAGATTCTGTTATTGCTAAATAATTCATACAAACTGCTGTTTTACAGAACCAGCAATTCTCAAGTCACTCAAAACCAAAACAAATAAAAGGCAGATTTTGTATTAATGCCACATCTTCAACTAGGGTAGCTGAACTCTGCTGCAAATCATCTAGTTAGAAACATTTAGCTGGGAGTTCAGGAATGGAAATGACAAATGACCCAGTTTGAGTTAAAGCCTCCTCCTGGCTAAACCCTCTTCTAGAGTGCTCTGGGCCCAAACGTCCCTCATGACAAGCAGGATTCGAACCCAACACATTAATACCTCAATGATTTTAACATCACTTATGAATGCCAAGGTACTTACTGCTCGGTTGTTGCCACAACAGTTCCTTTTCCTTCAACTCCACTCCACATTTCTCCTTCACACCAAAAAAATGTATTAGCACACAACAAAAAAAAAGTAAATATTTGAGGGGGAAATGCAATGCTCAAGTTCAAGCACACAACTTTCTTTTCATGGCATGCATGAAAAGGAGTCAGACACCCAGAACTGGAACAACAAAGACAGTAGTTCAGTGGAAAATAATACTTGTATGCTCTTGGACAATTCAGGCCAGCAATGTGCGTTCCATGTACATCTGAAAACAAAAAACCTGCTTTTATTCAGACAATTTATAATATTAAATATTTTAAACGGATCTCTTTCAACTCCAAGTCATATTTACACAGCTATTCACAAAAATGTGCAAAGTAAAATCTGACAACACAATTGATTTACAAGTCCAACAAATTGAGCGTGACATTAAAAAAGGCAGCAGGGATTCCACATCTGTTTTATACACACTTTAAGGAACTAAAGATAGCAGAAGGGTTGATTCCAGCTGAACCTCTGGGAACTGGACAAATCCTGTCCATGCTGTACATCAGTCACTAGCTGTCCTTGCTGCAGAACTCACAGTGTATCCCTCCAGTGAGGTCTTTGACAACTTTTTCTTTGATCAGTTTCTGCAGGAGTTTTGTTTCACTTGTCACATTGTGCATAGTTTGTCCGTTCATGGCAGCCATGCAGAGGTTGTTGTAATAGTGCAAAGGTGTGCTGGGCTGATCCAGGTCATATCCAAACCCTGCCAAGCTCACTTCATCACATAAATGTGTGGCCAGAACAACTGCAGTGACACCAATTGTAGGTACATTCTAAAAAAGAGGGGAAAATGAAGTTGGCTCAATTCAAACATATAGTTTTTTATCAGGTTTTATAAACACTTTAATATACACTATATATATATACACTGGCTTTGCCTATTCCCTCTCCTCATTTAAAACTGAAATCAACTAAACAATCAGTTAAAACTAAAACTAAAAATCAATTCAGTGATCAAGTAAAACTAAATACTCCAGGGCAAAACACCAATACAACTTGAGTATTTCCCTTTAATGAGGCTTTTGGCTGTCAACACCAAATTTTTTTTCTGTGAAGGCAAAATGCCCTCTTACTGTGTAGTCAAACTGCAAGTGAACCCTTGCTCCAAACACTCGAACAGCTCCTGACACGCAGTTAAACTTGACAATTCTTGAGGTACACTTATTGCAGTCTTGAGCAACAACAGGCTCTCTAACAGTATTCTTCAAAATATGACCTCTCACTGAACAACCTGTGAAGGAGGCAAATACACTACGATACAACTAGGATACATAGCTTGGCAAGTTATGTTATTCTGATAAATAAATGTAAGAGGATCCTTCAAAGATTTGTGCAATAACATTAAATGTTTTCACACACAGTTCAAGAGAACCAGCAACATGTAACTTCTCAAACTCTTAAGTAAAATAATGAAAAATGCAATGTATAATTAAGCCAGGCAGTTCATCACTCTGTACTGCAGGAGCAAAGGACATGGAGGGAGGATATGCCCATCAGTTGCTACTGAGCACTCTGGAATACATAGCAATTCCACCAGCTGGAAGGTTGCTTTAAACTGGCCTGGCTTCCAGACCCTCTCTGCTTTCCCTGCAGCTGGAGACACATCTGTCCACAGCTGGTGGCTGGTTTGGCTTAACAGGGATGTTCTTAGCACACTTACCATATATCAAATGTGTGCTTTTGAATATTTCACACCAGTCACAGTAGTATGTGAGGGAACATACTCTACTGGAGTGAATTTATGTCTCGGAGCATCTGAATGCCATTTCATGACAGCATGCACAGGCATAATACCTCATCTAAAAAGGTGAGCTGAAATCTTACTTTGATTTTGCACGAGAAAATACAAGAGGTCTTTTGGGAGCACATGATTTCCCTATTAGTTGAGGCCAGCTCTGAAACTGCACAGAGAAAGTAGAAAGCCCAAAAACTTTCTTCACTTTCTTATTCACCTTGTATTTTACTGTCTCCTTCTGGCAAAAGGAATCTTCTTACCTTATCCCAACCCCAGAATTTTGATCGAGGCTCAGGAAACTGTAAAATGTCCAAAGCTGTCTCTTTGATAATGACTGGATTTAGAATCCGAAACTGCTTTGATGGAAAAGGAATTTTCTCAGCAACCTCCCTCCAAAAGAAGAGTCGCACCCACAGAGGCTAAGAGAAATAAAAAATATACTTCAAAGGGAAACTCTGAGACAGAGACAGTAACAAACACAAGGTTCAGAACTCACCAGTGACTGAAAAATTCAGGAAACAGTTTTATGGCTAAGGTGGTTCAGGAATACCAGTGTACAAGTGACAGACCCAAAAGAGGAAAAACCGTCAAAGTATTTGGAATTGCAGAGAGGACAGCAGAGGGAAAAGTTGTTTATTCTGAATATTTGACTGCACTTTGTGTTAATCAGTCAACACATCCACCAGCACCACAGGTTCTTCAGGCCTTCCCCATCACAACTGAGCAGGCAGCAGCAGTTGAAGACATGGGGAAGGGAGCCACAGTTTTCCAGAAACATTAACCAGGCACTCTGAAGCAAGCACTGGATTCAAAACAATGTGCTTAGGCTTTGAAGCGAGGAGCTGCTGTTTGACAGCACCCACCTAGTGATAAATGATAATCTTAGAAGAGGATTTACACAGGACTCAGAAAGCCAGATTCTGATCTCATGCCACTGCAGTCAATTAGATGCCCACTCATGGAAGAAAAAATACTACATCACACTCATTTTACAAGCCCATAAAATGGGTAACATTAAGCAAATGATAAAACTGATAGCTGCGACACAGATCTGTATTTTTTTAACCCAGTTTTATGGAACAGAAGTTTAAACTGATCAAATACAGTTTGCAATGGTTCCTATCCTTCCACCCATAATCTGAATCAGTTTACTACAGCACCAAGGCCTGCACAGAGAGCTGAGCCAACTGAAAGGTGAGTATTTGAAAGAAGTATGTTTGCTGTCCACAGAATCACAGAGCCACTGAGGTTGGAGATCAAGTGGTCCAACTCCCCTGGCTCAAGCAGACACCTTGAGCAGATGCTCAGGGCAGTATCTGTATGGCTTCTGAGAAAGATATCCATGGATATTCAACTCCAAAAGCTTGCTGGACAACCTGTGCCAGTGCTCAGTCACCCTCACAGTAAAACTGCTCCCTTATGTTCAGAGGAACCTTCCCATGTTTCAGTTTGTGTCCATTGCCTCCTGTCCTATCACTGGGCAGCAAGAAAAGAGCCCTGGCTCCATCCTCTTTGCACCTTCCCCTCGGACGTTTATGTGCATTAGTAAGATGTCCCTGAGTCTTCTCTTCTCTAGGCTAAACAGTCCCAGCTCTATTAGTCACAGTAGAGATGCTCCAGTCCCTTAAGCATTTCTGTGGCTCTTCAGTGGACTCCCTCCAATATGTCCATTCCCAGACCAGATGCTGGCTCTCTGCATCAGCAAAAACCAAGGAAGAAGGTGGGAATGAGCTGATCTTCTCCTAAGCCACACAAAATTAGTACAGGCACTCTTTTCATAAAGCATACACTTCCATTGTGCAACTCACTAGGAGAGGATGCTGCAGATGCCCAAAGACAATCACTCTTTCAATCCCCTCAAAACAAATATTGATACAGAAAGGTAGCCTTGTACTAGTTATTCTTCAAAACCAAACCTTAGAACATGAAATAGCCAGACAGCTTGTAAAACAAGTAAGTTAGGAATTCAACTCGAGTTACAAAGCTGCTGGTCATCAAAATTACCACACTGCTGCAGGAAAGGTCACAGACCAACACTGTCTGGCCTCCAGATAATAAATAAACAAACAAACAAATAAATAAATAAATCCGGGAGCAGAAGTTCTTCAATTTGCACAAATTCACAGATTCAGGAAGATCTCTCTACAAAGCATGCTCAGATTATTGAACACAAGGCAATATCCCTGCACACACTCTGGACTAAAGTAGTAGTAGACAGCCATGGTCAACATTAAACAGACCTTCCATACGACCCCATATTGTAAAAATCACAGAATTAACAAGGGAATTTGGAGTACCTACACCAGCACATATTAAACTGTTAAAAAACTTGACAGGCTTTCTCCTAAATCCCTCTCAACAATTTAGAGCATTTGTTCTCCATCTGTGGTCAGAGAAACCTAGCCACCAGTTTTCAACTTGCAGAAATTATCTGCCTACAAGCTGAAAAAGGTGGAATCCACCAGTTCAAAGTTAACTGGGAAACATGAAAACCTTCCTATCAGTTCCTTAGGAATCTCTGCTCTTCTTTAAACATTCAATGAGAAGTAACCTTGTCATTTTGGAACCACAGACAAATGTTCAATTACATGTTAACTGCATGTATGCCTGTTGAAGCAGTACCAGATTCAGTGGCTAAAAATGGATTGGCATTCAGAAATCTCATTTCTATTTTGGGCTCTGCAGACTTGAACAAATCACTTAAACTTAATGTGAAATGAATTCCACTTTAGTAAACACTCAGTATGTCATGCAGCTTGGTGCAAACCACCAATATCTGCAGAAAAAAGAACTGTTACTGTCAGCATGGGGCTTCAACATGAATGCTGACCCACAGTAACTAGGAGAGGGACATTAAAAAATCCTCACAAAGTTATTGTGCTGAGGATCTTTTACATAAAACAGGAAGTAACATATGAATCAGTTTCTTAAGCACTAGAAAACAAACAAAAATGCAAGTACATAAGACTGTCACATTACATACCAAAGTTTCATTTTTCACCATTGCTTGAAGCCAATTGAAATCAACACTTTTAAACAAAACAGCCACGAACAAGCTTGCAGGAGGATATTCATGTTCAGAAAGGGGGGCTCCTTCTGGATAAGTCATCCGTATGGTTGTTTTGTTACCAACGTGATCTGTATATCCTTGAACTGGTGCATCATTTAACCTAGGGGGAAAAAAAAACATAATGGAGCTAAATCATATTTAATAAACAGAGGTTATAATCTCATTAGAATATCAGACACTGAGAAAAACCTGCTATTTGGCCCACAGATTTTTAACAGAACACAGCACAGTGTGTCCTCAGAACCTCCATGTTCCTCGCCTCACAAACCCATCCTGCCCTTATCTCTGGAAGGAAGCCAATTCTACTTCTAGATTAAATGGCATAAGTGCAAAACTTTGAAAAGAGAAGCTTGAACAGAAAAGTAACTTAAAACAGCACTGCAGAATTTTAACGTGTCAACTCGTGTCAACTCAGAGGCTTAAAAGAGGAAGGGGAAGAAAACATACACAGAAAGTTGCTTGTGTTAGCCTTTTCAGATATATACAAACACATACTCACATGAGTATTCCACACAGAAAAGCATTCAAATTATCCCTCTGATGCAATGTAATGCATCCTGTGGGTTTGTATCATTCCAGCTCACCAAAAATTGCAGGTGGTGGCACACTGCTGACAACAACAGCATCACCCCACTCCATCAGTTCTGCAGAACACTGTAAGTCCTGCAAACCTTTGCACATCAACACCTTCACACTGCCAGGCCTAATTTCAGAGAACAGCTAATGCAAACTCTCTGCCCTTCCACATGCTAACAGGTTTGCTTACCTTTGTATAAGAGCTACTGACTCAATGAAATCTTCCCTTTGTAAGAGGAGCAAGCCCCAGTAACAGAACAAGTTGGGAAAATGCTTGGATCGAATTTATTTGTTACTTTGCGTGATTAAAAACAAGGAGGAGAGTTAAAAAAGCAATGCTTAGAAGGCACAAATACAGAGCAGGTAACTCAGATATTAGAAAGTATGGGCCATCACAGAAAGCATACGCTCACCTTGCAAAGACCAGGGAAGATAAGAGGGTGATAAAGTACATAAGCAAATCGTGTACTGAAATACCAATTGAGTTTTATTGTGTTTGAACTACATGTTATAAAAAACCCTTTCAAATAAGGATCCGAACTAGCCAAGGGGAAAAAAACCAGAGGTGAGTCCTCTGAAATCTTAAACATTATTAACTGATAAACCCAGTATTGTCTACTTGTCTGTGATTTCTCTGGTTTCTATCTCATTTCTGTCCATGGGGTTTTGGTTTGTTTCTTTTTTGTATCTCAAGTCCATAAATAATTACACTGAATTCCTGTCTTGTGAATATGACAATTAATTTTGCTCCTAAGTCTTCAAATTCCACCAAGTAAATTTATCAAAAGCACCTTCAGAAATAGTCTTATAAGCTGTGTAAATGTTGGAGATACTCTCCTCTTAAAAGAAAAAAAATAGTTGGCTCATATAGTAATGCTGAAGTAGTTGGAATCCTTAAAAGGAAAATATATACCTTATAACAACATCAAACTGATTCAATAAGTGACCCAGCTCTGATCCATGAAGAATTCCACCACTGCCAACAACAACACAACGCTTACAGTGTTTTGACTTCACATCTTCTGGTAAATCATGCTCGGGTAAGAGTTCAAGAAGATCCTTAAGCTTATCAGAAAACTTGTGAAATCCAAATGGAGGTTCATATTTAAATAAAGCTTCATCTTCATTTATATTTTTCCTTACAAAGGGAGATATGTCCATGCTGTACTTCTCTGCAAACAGCCTGCTCATTTCTTTCCTGGCATGGGAAGGCCGGCACTGTTCCTGCAGTGCGGCGCTGGCATATTGCTGTGCTCTCTAGAACAAAACACACACCATTTCAGTCAGCAAAGCCAGCGGCAGGAACGTACAGAACCCTCTCAGTGAGACCCAACAGATGTTTGGCAAACACAGGAGTTTCTTAATAAAGTTTAAATCTGGAAGTACAATGCATTTTAAAGCATTTACTGCAACGCAGATACCTGCAAAGGAATGCCTCTCCACACAATCACTTAAATCTAGATATGAGGCTTCTTGAAGAATAAATCAGCCTAGTAGAACTGCTAAAAAACAAGCTGTTTAATAACATTTGTACTATTATTTACAGCAACAAATAGAAATAAAATCTAGACACAGATTTTCTACTTGTCTAATTCAGCACAAGGTGGAATTCTACTCCACTGCATGACCTGAGTTCTGTCTGTGGTAGGATTCTACCAGAGACACCCACTGGGTAAAAGTGCAGGCTGGACTTGCTTAGTAACCAGAATGAAGCAACACTTCTTCCATAAGTATGGCTAAAGTGATATTGCAAATGACTAAACCAGGACTTTAAAAGGAATGCAAGGTGGGGGTGTTTCGGGTCTTCTCTCAAAGACTAGTCACCAAAATAAATGACTACAGTTCCATATTGCATAAGAAGATTAAACTGTCAGAGGAAATTACATATTGATCCATTTCATAATAAAAACAAAACACTGCTCATTACGTTTTTAGAAATCTGAAACGGCAAGCCAGTATCTGAGGTAAGGACAAAGAGAAATAGAAAAGGTATTACTTTTACCAATTAAAATAAAATCTTGTTTTCATGTTCTCTGCCCCAATTAACTCTGTTTTTCCTCCACTGTAATTTAAAAAAAAAACATGAGCAAACACAGGGGTCAGAGTCTAAAAATTCAAATCTAGGGCTGATATAGTTCTCTTGTACTGTTAAGAAACAAAAAGTGTTTATCAGGATGCACAAGGAGGGAAGTTGTGCTGCTCTTTTTTCCTTTTTCCTTGTTTTTTTTTTTTCTTTTAAACAAGATTGATCTACAGAACTGCCTCTACCATCCAGAACTTTTCTGCAAGTTTTGGCACAAACACCACGCTGGGGAAAGCACAACTGAGCAACTTCATGCTCATGTACTTTGGCAAGAGTCAGTGTACCTCTGAAAGAATCTCAGTTTTTGAGGCTGACAGTTGCACACCCTATGAGTAAAATTAATGCAAATCACATGAGTGTTGCCCCAAACAGTTTGCAATTAGCTACTACGTAACTAGACCACAGCAATGCTCTTTCCCCACCCTGCACCTAACACAAACAAAATGAATCATGGCACAGCAATAAGCACAGCCCGTGCAGTCTTTAGGTTTGCTTGGCTTAAGGTGTTTGTTCTTCATAATCAAGAACATGCACTACTGCAATAAAATAAAATAAATAAGTCAAATGAGAAGAAAAGGGGAAGTAAAGAGTTCCAGAAGGGAAAAAATATGCACTGAAGATGATGGGAGGTGGGGAAGATACATACACAGTAATGTTATGACTGTCTTAAATCAAGGCTTCTGCTCTAAGTTGGGTCTTAGTATTGAGACATTCAAAGCCAGAAATGTAACAGGTCTAGGCCAGGTAGGTTCTGCTATAAAGTGCAAACAGGTCAAGTAGCCAAGGCTTTGGTAGTGTCTGTTAAATCAGCTTAAAAGTCACATGCAAAACCGTACATGAAGTAAGTAGTTGCTACCTTAGATGAATAAATTAAATAATAGCTTCACCCTCCTGCACATTTGCCCTGTGAGTCCAAAAACACCTGAGCAACTACAAGCCAAAGCAGACCAGGGAGCTGGCTTAGGTTAAGAAAAATAAACATTAAACCAAACAGGTTGGGTCTGGGTTGTTGGTGTGGGGGGAGGGTTTATGTTACTTTTCATTTCCATCGATTTTCTGATCACCAGTGTCATCTGCATTGACACAATAGTAGGATGACATGTCCATTTCAAATGCTGTTCCTAAAGTCACAGTTATGTCATTTTACCCCTAAAAATCCAGTTTCTCTATGCACTTCTGTTGTCACTCCACAGGAACAAAAACCAGAAGTTCTATGGCATGAAATGAAGCAAAATGTATTTTCCCTCAGGGGATAATTTCAGCATCCTAGTTCTTTGCTGTAGAGCCCTGTAACTCTTATATTGTCAATGAATAACCTTTTTCTTATTAATCCAAATGAAAAAAAAGCCAAAAAATACCAACCCTTACACGATCGAGGTCCACATAAGGCATTTTTGTTCTGTCACACTCTTCAGGACCAAAATGCAATTTGAAGATATAAAGGAAGCACCCTCCAACCACAAACAGTATAAGAATTCTAAAAACAAACAGGAGAGTGAGGGGTAGCAGAAAAGAACAAAAAATAATCCTTTTTTTCAGCATTCAATCAACTATTAAATCAACATTTTAAAGCAAATTTAAGAATATTGAAGAACTTCAGGTGAATATTTGCATTTGAATCAAACCAAAAAAACCTATTGCTTTGTTCACTCCAAATCTTTCACAACTCTTCAGAGCTATCTGCAGGAAAATAAGAATATATGCTTTGACAAGGAACCTGTTGCCTGCATTGTATACTTGAAATTCCCCTCTGATGAGTCAAACATCTCTCCTCACATAACAAAACCAAGAGTGACTTTTGTTTCCTTCTTTAAAGGGTCAGTCCATCTTGGATTACGAATTTTCATGCAAACTGAAAAAAAAAAAAGGATGGAACTTCAAATTGCAAGATTTTGGGCCAATGGTGACCACTGAAACAAAACTTTGAACTTGCTGGCAGGCCAGAATGCAGAATTTAGATGCTCAGGTTTATATTTAGAAGCCTAACTTGGTCATTTACACCCCCAAAACATGCAGAAGAAAGAAAAACTGAAAAACCCAACAAACTTTAAGATTGAATAACACAGACTATTTACACCCCCAAAGCATGCAGAAGAAAAACAAAACAACAAAAATCAACAAACTTTAAAATTGAGTAACATAGACTATCTGTATTTTTCATCTACTGATTTCTCATTCCTAAGGAACACCACTCACTGTTGATGTCAAAATAGTCACTTGACTCATTTCATGTCTAAACCAATCTGTAAAAAAATTGCATCATTATTTGGTTAGAGTTTTGGTTGTTGCTCAAGTGTATAGTCTGAACTTCAGAATTAATTATCACTTCCCATGGTCTCCTAAGGACTGGACATTTGATTAAACATCTTTACAGCCTACTGAGTGTCCAGTGCTTCTTGAAACACTTTAAGATGAATACAGATTTCCAATATTTTTTTTTAAAAAATGCCTGTACCGTATGAACAAATAGATACAATCCTGGCACTCAGTTTGCAGTACACCCTTCAAACAAGATGAACTCTGAAAAAACAGCACTGTTCTTGCATTTAATTAAAATAAATTAAATTCTGCACTGACAGGTCATCTAAAACCTTCATTAGCATGTCAGGCTGCAAACCCTGGAAATCAGAAAGCAGGAGACTCAGAGCAGATGAATGAGGCTGGTTTTCATCCACAGAAGTTTAACAAGTATCCCAGATTCAGCTGGGACTGCACCATTCAGGTGCTCAGAACACCTGTGGGTGTAACAGCTTGGGTTTGGGTTTTTTAAGCTGTAAGACCTAAAAATTCATATGGCATCACAGTAGTGAACTTTTTTTGGCGTAAAATATGGTTCTGGATGTACATGAGCACACGGTTACTAATTCTAATTTGATGTCAAGTTATAAATAATGGAGTGAGATTTTTGATGCAGCGTTTCAGAAGAATATACCTCCTCAATATCCAGGGGCCTTCAAAGCCTTGACATTATTATTTTTCTGAATACAAACAAAATACTGAAAATACCTGTGAGGAAAGTAATAGGATCTCACTTTCGCTTGGAAAGGAGGCACTACAACAAATGAGCTCAGGCTCTTTCTTCCAAGTGTTTTCAGTGCTCCAGGAAGAGCTGTGTGCCCAAGGTTCCATCCAGTGCCTGTGGCAATCTCATGCCTTGATTGCTGCATCCTTTTTGTAACTGGGAAGAAGAACTGATCTCTATGTTCCTGTGACAATGACACTTACTTGCAAGTACCTTTTAGAAACCAGCCTGGTCTTCTCATCTTCATGTGCAGCCACCTTATACCATTGCACAGGAGGTGAATGATCTTGTTTCAGCTTCACAGAGTTATTGTCACTCAGCATTGCTGTAAAACAGAAAAAAAAAATTATGATAGCTTTTGCTGAATTGATAGAAGTTCACAGGACAATCATGGACTGACATCTTTGTTTCCCAAAGACGGTGATTCTTAGTTATGTGACAGGAAGACTGAACTTTTCCTGACCTCCTCGTGACCAAGAACACACTCATTTCAGAAGCACCACCAGAACCTGATTCTAAAAATACTACCTGAAGTCTAATAATTGCAATTACATCAGTTGCTGTTAAACATTTTTGTTTAATCTGGTCAAACACACTCCAGACACAGAAAAAAAATAGCCTGCACAACAAGCTCAGGGTATTTAGGATCCTTGAATCAAAATCAAGGCTACGCTGCACTACGCTACCCTGCAGGCTTCACGGATGCTCTCAGCACACAGAACCTGTACAAGCCATCCTTGAAACTGGAACCCCTGTTCCAAACCAACTCCATGGTTTTCTCAAGGTTAAGCAAACCTGTCTCATCACCATTGCTCTGAATCTACCACTGACCTCTTCAGCAGCCCCACCAACACAGCCAGCAACTTCAGCAGCGAGCACCAAAGGGGATGTGGAGGGTATTTTGCCTGGCATATGGCAGGAGCAGGAAGCTGCCAGCACCAGGGCAGTTCCTGTGCACAGCAGCAGCTCCCCTCCAACAAACATGGTCCTCCCTCACACATGGGCAGGTCACTGGTCATTAGCTAATAAGAAGCAGTCTCCCTGCTGACCTTGCGTAAGCTCCCTGAAATTTCTACCAGCACGTTCCAATGATGATTTTGGAATGAAAAATCCAGACTGGCACATCAACATCTCACAGGCTGCTGCCATTAACCAAAGATGTAAGCAAACAAGGAAACACTGTGCTAAGTCTACCCATGAGTCTGCTGGTTTTCCCCTGAAAGGAGAAGGGATGTGGGTAAGGTTTTTTCCTATCCAACCCTGGCAGCACTCCCTTTGATCAGCCAACCATGGAAGGGCGCAGCCTGCTCCTCCAGAGTGAAGGATTTCAGCCCTATTCATTCCCTTTGATCTCAGTGCTGGTCCCTCTCTGCAAAGGTGTTCACCTCTTCAGTTCTCTTGCCAAGAGCTCTGTCACATGAAATATTTAAACAAGCAAGGCTAAGGGAAGGCTTTTATCTAGGGATCACAGAATATTGTGAGTTGGAAGGGACACACAAGGATCTTTGAGTCCAACTCCTAAGTGAACGGCCCACAGAGGGATCAAACCCACAACCTCAGTGTTATTAGCACCATGCTCTAACCAACTGAGCTAAACTCAGGGATGATCTTCAACATTTTCTTTTCCAACTCTTTTTATTTTATATGGTTAGATGACCCATTTGAACCAGCCTCTAGCGCTACCTCAAAACACTATGGACAAACAACTGATGTTCTTAAACACCAGAATGAAGGAGCTGAGGAGACAGAAGCATCCCCTCCAGATGTCAAATCCAGGCCACTGAAATTTCAAGGGCATCTAATTCAGAACTCAGTCTCTCTGCACAGTCATGCATAATTTCTCAGTAACAAATTTGATTACATAGTATGAGGTCAAATACCACAAACCACAGTGAGACAGAGCGAGACAAGGAGAGAGAAAGATCAACAGCACCTGAAGTCCTTTAAAGAGCAAACAACATCCAAGTGATGCTTTAAGGGTGACGTGCAAGTGATAATAACCCACACAACAGAGCAAAGTAAAAAAAGCCTGATGGGTTTCTGCCAGCAGGAAGCTTCACCACTTACTTCAAAAACTTGGTAACTTGGTTATTATGGCATTACTAAGATTCTCAAATTACCCACCTAGTTGTATTTACTAATTGCACAGACTCTGTGAGCTTTCATACCCATTTGCAGACCTTTGTCACAAAGCTGCAACCCCTTAGCAGATATGAAAGCACTGTACAAACTCAAGTCAGTAGCATTATGCTTGTCTCGGAACAGATTAAACTGAAGCCTAAGGGGTAAGTGACACCACACAGTCCCCCAGAACTCTAGCAGTTAAGATGGAAATCAGATAGAGCACCGGTGTCACACACAACCTGTCAATGACATAAGCCAGCAGGTCACAGGGAACCTATCAAGCCTTAAAAGCTCCTCATTTTCTCAGAGCACCACCTCATCTTTACTGGCAACATCTATACCATGGAATAAAAACGACACTGAAGAGCAAAACTGGGTGTTGACACCACCACCCCAGTCACCCACATCATAAGCCCAGTTTGCTCTCAGCTAAGATTTGCAGCAAATCAGTCAAGTCCACACGGGTAAAGGCATCAACACAATTTGTTACAAGGACCATACCCTAGTGTTAGTTATGGATCACCAAGGTGAACTGCTCTACCTTGAGATTTTTCAGTGTCAATCCAGCAGGATTTGTACAATCACCTTTAAATTCCAGGTATGACACACATTCCTCCTGCCATACACAGACAAATCAACTTCGCAGCCTTCATCTGGTACCGTCATACTATGGGACCCAGTACCTTCATACTAACACACCTTGGGACCTCAGGTATCCACAGGGATCATGTTGCCAGCACGCACAGGGAACAGCACGCCCAGTCCATGCAGCCTGTAAGCACAATCACACAGCAACTAGAGGTGCAGGAGAGCATGAACAAGGCCTGCAGATCACTTGGAAGCTCCAGGATCACTCCACATACTACAGAGAGTACACTCCATCAGATCACTTCAGAGGAGGCTGTCTCAGAGCAGCACAAACAAGCAGCACTCAGCGGTGTTTGGGAAAGGGGAGGGGATCTCTCACTGACACGGATGGCTTACGGCAGGGACAGCGTAAAACAGGGCAGCAATTACATCCATCAGTTCCACATATCTCCACAAATACAGCTGGGGAGAAGTGTAATGTGGAACTTTCTTCAAAATGAAAAAGCAGGAAACAAGCTTCACCTCTTTCCACTAGAGAACAATGTGGGTAATAACCCTCGGGTAAACATAAAGAGGTAACTTGATCACAGTCTATAGGAACCTACATCTAATATTTAATACTGAGAAAAAGAAAACAACCTAACACATGCGGGTTTCCTTTCCTTTCACAAGATAAACTTAAACCAAACACTATTCCTCCTCCCCTCCTTGCCTCAATTTCCCTTGTTTTTGCCAGAGGTTACACAAAGTCTGTCACAGCTCCTTTGCTGAGGTGACAAGCAGTGCAGGAGCTGGGGTCAGGTGCACAGTGTGTTCTATCTGCAGCTCCTCTGTGGTTTTCACCGGGTTTCTTGCCCTCCTTTGAGCTTCTTACCAGCTTACCTGCTCCAGCATAGGTGGCCCACAAGTCCCCCATGGTCTTCCTCCTCCAAGCCTCTCCCTCCCAAGTCTCCTTATCAAAGCATGACACCTTCAGATCCTTCCCAAGCTTTCAAACTCAATCATCCTTTCATTGCTAACAATACACCATAATGAAACAAATTCTGCAAATAGCCTCTATCTGTTTACATAAAACATGATAAACAATTTTATTTTTTAAAACCAATAGTGGATCAAGCTTCATCCCAATAATAACTGGAGGCAGAAAATGGTAATAAAAGAATAAAAGAGCTGAAGCTTAGGAGAGTTAGTGGTGCACCCCATTATACACAAAGGACTCTATAGTCACAAGTGTTGTACAGTCAAACTGTTGCCTTACAACTGCAATTAGAGGTATTTTTATCCATCTAAAACACAGAGTATTTCTTAAACATAAAAACAATTTGGAAACATAATATCTTCTGACTTAAATAATTTGTTATTAAAAAACCCCAATCAAACTAGAAAAACATAAGATCATCCTCTAGCAAGTGGTACTCCAGAAACTGCAAAACAGTGAAGACTTCCTCAGTTTCAGAGAATCACAGAATGGCTTGGGTTGGAAGGGACCTTAAAAATAATCCAGTTCCAACTCCCTGCCAACTGTACTCTGAACATTTCCAGGGATGGAGCAGCCACAGCTCACCTGGCCAACCTGTGTCATGCTTCACTACCCTCACAGTAAACAATTTCTTCCTAAGATCCAATCTAAACCCGCCCTCTGTCAGTTTGAAGCCATTCCCACTTGTCCTGTCACCACATGACCTTGTCAAAAATTCCTCTCCAGGCCCTCTTGTAGCCCCTTTTGGTACTGGAAGGTGCTGTAAGGTCTCCCTGGAGCCTTCTCTTCTCCACGCTGAACATCCCCAGCTCTCTCAGCCTGTCTCCAAAGCAGAGGGGCTCCAGCCCTCTGAACGTCTCCATGACCTCCTCTGGACTCATTGCAGCAGATCCACATCCTTCCTGTGCTGGGGACCCCAGAGCTGAATGCAGCACTGCAGGTGAGGTCTCACCAGGGCAGAGCAGAGGGACAAAATCTCTTCCCTCAACCTGCTGCCCATGCTGCTTTTGATACAGCCCAGAACACAGCTGGTTTCTGGGCCGCCAGAGCACAAGGCTGGCTCATGTCAAGCTTCTCACACACCAGTACCCCAAGTCCTTCTCAGAGCTATTCTTCATCCATTCTCTGCTCAGCCTGTATTTGTGCTTGGGATTGCCCTGAACCAGGTCCAGAATCTTGATGAACTTCATGAGGTTAACTTTCCAATGACTTCTGCAGAAGTTAATCCAAATTTTTAAGCCAAATTTTTAACATAGATTTAACAGATCAGGAAAGCTAATGACCTGCCCAGATGTTGAAATTGGAATTGAAATCTATACAAGGAAAGTAAAAAGCCTTTTATCTGAATGGCCCCAATCACCCATAATGATAAAACATACAGGAAAAGTGGGGAGAGAAGAGGAACAGACAAGTTATTCCAAAGGAACGACTTCTGAATGAGAAATATCTTTCTATAACACAATAAACACTGAAATAGCTTCTTACAGAACTTTTGTTCAATGGTACATGACACAAATCCCTTAAAACCACAAGCATGAGGAAAAATTCCAGAGATATAAATGATTTGAGGGAGACTTATCAGGAACATGCTAAAGCATGAGAGACTCCTGTGTTATAATCTCTAGCAATGTATTCACTGTTGGATATTTATCTTCAAATAATCTTCTAATCACCATCCTACCACTTCCTATCCCAAGACATAAAGAGGCAAAAGCAAGGGAGCTGTTGCAGAAAACTTCTCACCAAAGGAAAAAAGTGGAGGTAAGGCTAAAAATTAGACACTTCTGTCAATTATTTCTTCACCTACAACTACATAAATCCTACAGTTAAGATGGTATTTTAACATATTTAGATATTTGATAAACTTTCCGTGTGTATTATTTGCTTAGTGCCTATAATGATTGAATGAAAAAAGCATTTGACAAGATAGCTGTTCCAATGAACAGTCAGTTGATTTGGTTACTTGAAGAATAGATCCTTGATGGCAGAAAAAAGTTTAGCCTATAATATGGTTACAAGCACCTACAATGGGACATTATGCATTCATGTAATCAATGTGTCTTGGAAAATGAGCTTTGATTGGACAGGCTTTTTAATTAGACAATAAAAAGTAAAAACTTATGTAATCTGCACAATCTGCAGTTCATTTGGTCAAGATCTTCCTCCTCAGAAAATACAAATGTATTACTGAACCCTCTATCTGTGCATACAATTGGCAAAAAGTGAAATGAGGAGCAAATGAGAATTTCAGAGCCGTTGACAGACACTCTCAAAGGCACCAACAGGGTGACAGGTGAAAATTGTTTTGCCTGCAGTCATGAACACCAGCAAGCAATAACAGTGCCCTGGAGGCATCATCATTCTTTTCCTTGCCTTATGACACTCTACTTGTCTTTTGTTCTGATTCTTTAATGGCTCATTCCTACATTCTCTTCCCAACATCAACCACCAACTCATGAAATCATTAACAACCTTATGTAACTGTGTCTATTTGCCCAGTCTTTTCCTCCAGGAAGGCAACAGATAACTAGGCTACAGCTTGCTCTTAGCCTTGGGTCATCCAGATAGAACACACAATAAAATCATTCCAGCTCAAATTCAGTCCAATTATCAGCTTAATTACAGAAACTCAGAGTGAAACACCATCACTTCAGCAGCATTCACAAGAAGCTTTTTGGACATTAACAGTATCTGCTAAAATAATGTTATAGGCAAAGAACTCTTCATGAGGTTCTAAATGACAGCTGAATGTTCAAACCAGGGATGCTCTCTTAATTTTACTTCTGCTTTGGCACCCTCTTCTCTAGTCAAGCTTTCCAGACTTTTCTATGAAACCTCTTTGAGGTGCTCTAAAGTGAGGAACAGCAAAAAAAACTAATACATAAACACATGAAATATCATCAAGATGTGCTTCAGCATTTAAAAGGGCCGCTGATGCTTTGCAATGGTCAAAAACAGTATCTGGATTTGGAACTTTTCTGATTCCCAAATGAGACACCGAAAGTCAGTGTCCCAGCCAAGCAGGAAGAAACAGGTGAGTTAAAGCATTGCTGTTGTAAACAGTGTGGTATTTAAAAGATAAGTTTATTTCTTAGAAGTGAAGCTTTTCAGCCCTCCTTGTCCCTTTTTCTTTTGGAAAAAAAAAAATCTTTCTTTTTATTTGAATGGCTCCATTCGCCTATAATGACAAAATACACAGGAAAAGTGGGGAGAGAAGAGGAACAGACAAGTTATTCCAAAGGAACGACTTCTGAATGAGAAATATCTTTCTATAACACAATAAACAATAAAATAGCTTCTTACAGAACTTTTGTTCAATGGTACATGACAAAAATCCTTTAAAACCACAAGCAGGCAGAAACTTCTGCTTCTCAGAAACCACTCTTGTGCACATCTCATGTGCTCCTTTCACATCGCCCCTCCCCACAGACCCACACTTGAGGTAACACTGCAGCACTCCAGCACTTCAAGGAAGAGTCACACCAGCCAGGAAGGGGGGAAAAAAGCACACTGTACCAGCACATCACCCACCACCAGGCAGGAGAGTTCATTGTGCAGAAGCTGAAGGTATTTCTGAGCCTCTGCAAAGAAGCCAAAACAAATTAGGTCTTTCCCCTTACAAGGGAAGTTTGAGGAATAAAACTCCCCTAAAAGAAATGGCCGGAAAAGACAGGGCATGGAATTAATCTTTACTGGGCTAAAGGAAACATGCCAGCAGACTTACACAGCCAAGATGTTTCATATTACATCTGAACTATGCCATAGAATAGCACTGAGCAACTGGTAATTACAGGAGAATGTTAACAGTACAGCAGCATTTTTACCACACTACCATCTAACAACACTCCAAGAGATTATGGTAAAGTCACACTTGAACCCATAGAAGCAAAAGAGGAGAAGCCAAAAGCCTCCCATAAAGAGAAGGCTAAAAAGGAAACTGCAATACAGCAAAAAACATTGCTGGAACCAATTTTAATGCTTAACTTCTGAATTCAAGACTTCAGGACCTAACAGATTGAAGAGAATGCTGACAGGATGGATGGATGAAGGAAGAGCTTCTCCCATGAAGAACAGAGAGCTTGGCTTGTCCAGCTTTGCAAAACAGTTGAGAGTTTGCCCCTAGATACACCAAACATGTAAACAAAGCCAAAAGCAAACAATTCAAACAAAAGCACAAGGCCAGCACACAGGAAAAAGTGGACATAAATAAATAGGGACTACGAGGAAAAGATTCCTGAGCAGCAAAGGAATAGCCTTCCTATAGGAGTAATGGAAAATAACAGACTACACAAGTTTTAAGGAAGTCCTTAATAATTTATGAATGACCTTATGAGAGAGAGTTGCCTTTAACAGGGAAGACTCCTCTGTGACCCAAGAGCCCTACGTCTGAATTGGAGTTGTGTGGTTTTGAAGCACTGGATGCCCCTGCTGAAGATGCTTTAAAATCTGTTGTATTTGAGCAGGTTTTGTTCAGACTCACTTGTAGTTTGAAAACTATGACATGACAAGTTTGAAGCTCTGTCTGAGTCTTATTCAGTATATTAGCCTTTATCAAAACTCAAGAGCTACTTCAGTTTTCCAGGCTCTCTCATATAAACAAAACAGTCTGCCCTCCAAATACTCCAGCTCTACAGCAGCCCTGGTGTTTCACATCAGTCACTTAAGCTGATGGATGCAAAACAAACAAAATCGAACATTTTTAGCCTGTTTTCCTTAGTAAAAGTTTCTGCTACCACTCTTTGTCTTCCTACATCCTGCCCTTAACTGGCTGTCAATCATTGGGACAATTTAATGAAACTCTACCGAAGGTAGGATGCTAAATGCCAAGAAGCTGCAGGAAACCAGAGGTGGGATAAGCCCATTTCTCATCAGCCCAGAGGAAGCAGACAATGCATCAAAATGTTTTCACGCACTAACTCTCCAGCTGCAATTTGACCTTTTAAAGAAATTCCCTGAGTTTGGCTAGCAGAGGGCTTGGGAGACAGCTCCAGGTTTCCTGCTGTGTGATCTTGAAGGGAGATAGTAACCTCGCTGCAGCATGACAGATGGAATAACAGTCTGCAGGGAAAACTATCCTTCTAAACTGCATCTGGCCAGTCCCATCATAAGCTGCATTTGAAAACACAAATCCACTTTAAAAACATAAAGAGCATTCCCTACCAGTTTTCTTTAGAAACATGCACCCTTTATTTCCCCTTTTTCTCAGAATGAGACAAAGCCAGCCGCTTGCCACAGGGAGAGCTGTTTACATCCAGAGACTTTATTATTCATTTCCTATTCATTTCCATAACCCAAGAGAGGGAGCTGCAAAATAAACATCCCTCCTCCATCAGCCTCCTATTCTGACCTCACCTACTGGAATAGGAAAAATAAGAAAGAAACAAAGCTCAGCATTAAAAAAAAAAAAAAAAATAAAAAAAATAAATAAAAACCCAACTAAACAAACAAGAAAAACAAAACCAACAACAAAAACAAACAAAGAAAAAACACAAAAACACAACCCCCCAAAAAAAACAAACAAAAAAACCACCAAACAAAAAAAGCAAAAGAAACAAAAGAAAACAAAATACCACCTCTTTTCCTTTCGCAGTGCTGAAGAAGACAGGAAGGTTTTGGCAGCAACACCTACAGCCGTATCTGTTTTGCACTCCCATCACTCCCAAGCACGAAAAGACAAAACCACCCACAAAAATAGAAAGCCCATCGCACCCCGCAGACGGGCAGAAGCCTCTCAATTTTATTCCAGAGGCACAGCCTTGGACAGTCGCTGCTACACCCCCTCCCTCCTTCCCTCACACCAACACCGCCCCCTCACCCACCCACAGCCCCGCAGCCCGCACACCCCGCACCGTTCCCGCAGGCCCCACGCCGCCTGGCCGGCCTCCCCCAAGGCTGACGGCGCTGTTTCCCACCCTTTTCCCCCCGTTCCGCCCCGTCTCCCCGCGCTGTCCCGCCCCGGTACCTGCTCCGCGGTGTCTCCGCATGGAGCACGGCCGGCCCCGCCGCGAGTAGCGGAGCCGGCGGGGCGGGACGGGCCGGAGGGGAGCGGAGCGGCACGTGGCGCGTCGTAGCCAATGGGAGCCGAGCGCGGCGCGCCGCAGCCAATGAGAGCCGAGCTCGCGGGGTGGGAGGGGAGGGGGGCGCCGCCCGCGCTGAGGGGGCGGTGGCGGCGCTGAGGGGAAGGCAGGGCGGGCATCGCTCCGCACCCAGTTTGGTGTTATAGTCCCTAATAATATATATATATTTTATATTCCCACATGAATGTGTTTTGCAAACCGTGCTTTCCTCAGCAGATCGCGGGGTTGGGCTCCCTCCGCGCACGCACACGCGGATCCGCGCCCGCTGTGTTCCCCCCTCCGCCATCGTCCCCTCACGGCCCTCCCCGCCCTAGTTGCGAGATAAAAAAAGAGACCCCGCAAAATCACCGCGGTTTAGCCGGTTTTATGGTGCCCCCAGGAGTCGGGGGCCGTGAGGGCTTTGGGGCCTCCCTCCGCTGCTGTTTGGGGAGCTGTGGGTTCCCTGGCCGGCCGTGCCGCAGAACGCGTGAAAAAATAATTAAAAATCGTCTGATTCGCTGGTAGGTTCGTGTAAGCGGCTGCTTGGCTTGAAAGAGAAGGGGGACGAGCTTGTAAACCCACCTGGCCGCGGGGACAGAAATCACAAGATAAACCACGAAATAAAGAGCTGGGAAAGCTCTGGAGCAGAGCGAGGAATGGAGCAAGAACAGGGATTTAGTCCTTACAGGCTGTGCTGCCTGGGGAGTTTTTGTTTTTTTTTTTTATTTTTAAGTGTCTGGCTTGTTGCTATGGTAGCTGCGAACTGCTCTGTAACCCAGGCAACTGAGCAAAAGGATGAGATTGGGAACATGGGCAGCTGCTAATATTAGAAATGGTATTACAGTGCATAGCACACTGCAGAGGCCAGGGATAAAAGGGTCCCTGTGGTGGCATTCCTGATGAAAACAAGGATAAAAGTGTCCCTGTGGTGGCATTCCCCATGATAACAGGGTGATGTGGTAGAGGTCCACAGCGCTTTCCTGCCAGAAAAAACTTCTGCACAAGTTGATCTGAGAATAACCACGATTTTCCAACCACTACATATGTTCTGTAAGGGATGGATGAGCACATGTCCTGAAGAATGGGTTAGATGCTTTCAAATTTCATACAAGATAAACTCGGATGTGGTTTTTATCCTCATATTGGTAATTTCTTCTTGCTAAACTGCATCCCTTGTTCTCTGTGGCAGAGGAGATGTTGCTCCTGTGTTGTGTTGGCTGTTTGGTGTTTGGAGTTGTAGTCAGGACAGATCCTTGATCCCTTTTTGTACAATTCGAAAGAAAATATATACAAATCAGAAACAAAATATTCCCTGCACCATTCTTCCAGCCACCGGCATAACTGAGGACAGAAGATTTATTTAGGAGTAGCTCTTAACCCTAGTCCTCCTCCTTAATTGTAAGCAACTGCTCATTAGTTTGGACCTTCAGATGAAGCCAGAAGATGTAAATAAAGACCTCGACTGTACAACTAGGCATGCACAAGGGTGTCACAGAGCCTGTCACATTGGGCTTTGGCCAGGAGACAGCCAGGCTTTGCTAGCAGCTTTGAAGAAGAGCAACTGCAATGAAGATGCTTTGTATTCATTAAAAAAAAAAAATGCAGGAGTGGTCTCAGTGGATCAGAAATAAAACCTTAATAAATCTAAGAAAAAAACCATCATTGTAGCAGATAAACTGGCATCTGGGGGGAGGGGGGGGTGGAAATAGCAGAAAACATTTCAGAACATGCTAATTTATTTCCACGAGAGTGAAGAAATGATCAGGATAGGTTCAGATCAGTTTTCAACTGCTGTATTTCCTGCTGAAAGAATGTCACTACGGCAGCTTTGACAGTGACTTCGTGGCAGCCAATATGTTTGGCTTTGGGAGCTGGCAGAGGTGAGGACCGTGCTGCTGCCAGCTCCTGCTCCAGCTGCATGATGTGGGCTCTGAAACACCTCCTGCTCTTCTCTGTTGGTCTGGGGTTTGGACCTGAGAGGTGTGCATGGCAGTGTGCAGGGAGCTCATGCCACTAGGCAATGCTGGAAGTGTGGAGAGGCAGAGAGGCAGCATCTCCTCAAGCAGTGTATGAGAATAATTCTCATCATGTCTGAGATTTACGGATATGAACCTGGTGATTCTCAGAGATGTTCCTTCTGTAGGTGAACTGGGACCCTGGATGCCTTTCGGTTTCTATCATTGGATAGGAGCAAGACACTGCTGACTCAGACACCTGGGGGACCTCAGCCCTGACTGTAATTAGGTCCATACAAGACTAACATTTTCAGCTTCAATCATCAATTTAGCAATTTTCAGGGGTCTGAATCACGAACTCTGCTGCCTCCCATGTTCCAGCAGTCCTGCTTTGATGGGTGGGGTAAGGTAAGTCACCACTTTAAAAGGATGCTCCATTTAAGTAAATGGATCAACCGTGGCACATCTCTAATGGTGTTATCAAACTGTCTTAGGCTTTGATGTTCATTCTGATTGTTGAATGCATTACAGAATAGTGACACTGTTGTACTACAGAAGAATTTCGTAGGCAGTCCTGCTGTAGTTCATAGAGAAGCATTTTCTCAACAGAGTGCTCTTGTGTGTGTTTGTTGCTAAAAATACATGCTGTTTTCCATAGTAGTTTGAAAAAGTGAAGTCTCTGCTGTGATTAGACATAAATTTTATATCTTCAACAGTGTATATAATGGCTTTAGTCACCTGTCTAAGGTGGGACCTTCCCAATTTGCATGGAGGACAAAGGCACGGATATTTGTCATTTTCATGTCCAATCCTGCTCTCCTACGTGAAAGGTGACTTATTCTGTTACTGGCAATGAAAGATGCTTTGTGCCAGCACAAAGAAATTGAAATGCATTCTTGAAGCAGTTAAATACAAAGTAATGAACATAAGATTCCACTGTGGGAATCCACACAGCCCAGCTATGCTAACAGAGGACACAGCATTGAATATACCCCCTGGCCATGACCAGCACATGAATCTGTGACCTGCCCATCTTTCAAGCTGAGGCAGAAGCCACAACAGTATTAATCTCAGCAGGAAGAGAGCCTCATGTTTTGAAAGCTGATAGGAAAAGTGAACATTCAATTATTATGTATTATATTGCTGAGATGTAAAATACAAAGGCAGGATGAAGCATGCTGGTGAAGAAGTGGTGTTGTATTTTAAAGAAAGCTTAGAGGATCTTCCAATTAGCAGTTAATTCTGTCAATAAATAAGATAGGGTCTCAGTGGATTGAAGTCCCAGAAATAAATAGGAAAAACGCAGTACTAGAACTGCATCACCAGTCCAGCTAACAAAGCAGGGAACTAAGAATCTGCAGGACAGGAAACATAGTTTTAAGTGACTTCAGTAACTCAAATTAAGTTGGCTAAATGTCATAGGAGGGAGAAGTTTTAATATCTAATTGCACTAAATTGCAATTTTAGTGGGGTTTTTTGTATCTAACATTTTAGAAACTGTCTGTGACTGCTAGTTAAGAAGCCAGAAGAAGAAAAGCTATCCTTGGTTTGGTCCTAAAAAGTGTCCTAATATTGACAAAGAACCACCATGTAGTAATAAATGTGACATGCTTCAATTCAACACTTTTGTAACACCATGAAAAAGAAAATCAGTAGTATTCTGCTTTCTTTTCAAAAAAGAGAAAAAGAGAGAAGCAATATAAAACAAAATAAACCTTTCATTAGAAGGAGCCTAAAAGAAGGGATTGTAACCTCTGATGTGTTAAATACAAAATCATGATAAAGGACCAGAAGGAGGTTTCAGGGTTGCAAAAGATACAAAAAACAATAGCAAGTCTTTCCTGTAACAAATCAGAGAACCTGCTGGAGTTTGACTGCTCTGTAAGGCAAATAAATTGTTTAATATACAGAAGAAACATCTGGAGAAGAATAAAACTAGGTTTATTTTTGCATTTGTGAATGGGAGGGATGAGCAGGGGTAATTCCCATACTGGGAAGATTCTTCAAGGGGAGTAATCAGGAAAAGATGTCTCGGATGAAAGTGTAAGAGTAAAAGATGAAGGAACACATTAAGAAAAGAAGCAGCAGCCAACTGCTGAGACCAGATGGTGTTCAACCAGGAGTCTTCAAAAGCTCAGAGACAAAGTGGTTCAGGTACTAACTGCTGTCTCTAATTTCTCACTTAAAACTACCCAGACATCAGGTGAGTGTGCAGAGTTGCTTATGTGACACCAGATTTTTTAAAGGATTTCAGAGAAGGCTGTGGAAGCTGTAGACCTAGTAGCCCATGTCCTTGCTAGACAAATAAGTAGAAATTACACTAAAAAAAAGGAAATTAGTGGACACAAGGAGAAAGTGACATATTAGGGGAAGTAATTATAGCTTTTATTAAGCAAAGTAGTGTCTCAGAAAAACCTTCTTTGAAGAAGTCAACAAGCTCTTGGAGATTCAATTAACCATCTATGGTGATTTCCAAAAGCAATCAGTATCAATTCCTCCTCAAAGGAGCTAAAAAAAATAGGCTTCTAATGGTTGTGAGTCATGGACAAATAATTGATAGGAATGGAGGTGAATGGTGATTTACAAAATGTGCTGATGATACTCAGTTATTCAGGATAGGGCTAACTGAGAAAAACTGTAAATGACTTTACATTACTAATAAAGTCAGTGGGAAAATGGCAGGTGAAAAATCAGATGAATATAAAAAGATAACATGAGAAGAAAAAAATCCTCACTTTACATTTATACTGAGGAATTTTGAGTTGACATTTACGATGGAGGAATAAGGCCTTGAGGTTATGAGAGGTGATTCTGGGAAAACAACTCAGGGCTCAACAGTGATCAAAATGGTAAGTGAAAACTGTTAAGATTGTTGTTGTAATTCAGTAAGAGAGAAATAGAGTAAGTATTAATCCCTGTTGCACCTGCATCTTTAAGTGCCTGTGCAGTTCTAGTATCCCTATTTCAAAAATAATATAGTAGAACTAGAAGAGATTAAAAAAAAAAAAATTAATAGTATTATCAGAAATTGTAGGAGGGATTCCAAATGGGTTATGACCAAATCAGTTGGGTCTCTTCAGTCTGCAATGCAGGGGAGATAATATCACAGCCCATGTAAAATCTTCAGCAGTCCAAATACGGACCAAGAATCAAGATTGTTCACGATCAGACACAAGAACTGAGGTACAGCAGATGAAAGTAGAACTTGCAAGACTCAAACAAACAAGAGGAGCTAATGCTTCGTACAGTCTACAACTGAGCTAGAAGTCTTTGCTTCAGGATATAGGGGATACCAAAACTTTGCATGGTCTTAAAAAGTGAATAAGGAACCATCAAAGACTTTTGATGACTCAGCAAGTTCCTGACTTGTAAGTCACTGGAGCTGGGAAGGCATTTTGGGGTAGTACAGAACGTGTTTGCCCTGTTCTTTCTGCTTTCCTAATCACATTCTATCAACTGCTGTCAGAAACTGCTGGGCTGGGTGGAGCTTTCAACCAACCCGGCATCAGTTTTTATATACTAATTATTTTTACCTCTTAACCCCAGATTATCCAGCTGTTACAATCTCCACAAACCATTTCAGGTGATTAATTGTGTAGGGTTTCTGCACATCCTTTTTGTTTTCGCCTTAATTTTATTCCTGTTTCATGTACCTCAGTACATGTTTAAGCCCGCATGCATTTTTGGCATTGCCTGCTATTTTGAAAAAAAAAATCATCTCATTAAAATCTTTGATGTGTTCTTCCCAGAAGCATTAAAAACAAATGAATACTTGTAGGTGTAGTGCCTTTATCACTTCCAGGGGAATTCAAGGGATCAGTGCAATCCTAAATACAGCTCAGATGGAAGGGGTGATGTTACACACAGTGTGCTGCTCTGGAGAAAAACAATGCATTGCATGGTGGAGAAGTCAGTGGTCTAAAGGGCTGGATGCAAGGCAATTTATTTTTCTTCAACCATCTAATTGGCTTTGTGAATTACTGGGAAACAGAAGAGAAATATTCATACTTTTCATTTTGACAGGTGCAGACAGGCTTAGGACTGTTGGAGAAAAGAAGGATCAGTACAAATACATAATTTGTAATGATGATAGGCCAGGCATGATTTATGTCCTTTTCTTTTTCCTAGAAGAAAATATTTTCATGCAGTTCATAGGTTTTAAGTCTATTAATAATTGTACACAGCCTTAACAGCAGAGATTGTAATATATAAATAATAAAATTTCAGAGAAAAATATGTTAATATTTTTCTAAATGCTCAATTAAACAATTACCTAATGCCACAAGGCACTATTAACAGAGAGCAAGTGTAACCCTAAATCATTTTATGAGATTGTAGATGTCTCAGAGTTTTTTTCTAAGAAATCTGAGAGAAGAGCACATGGAGTGAAGCAGTCTGAGAGGAGAAAAGCATCCAGCCCACTGTGACAAACAGCCTTGGAAGGTTGTCACAGCTCTTCTGTGACTTAGCTGGCCAGTAGATGTACCTTGGCCACAATACTGTCTCTGGTCTGCCACTTCAGGAAATATTAAATACTCTCACATCAGCCTGAGCCACAAGAAAGACTTTGCTGGCTTCTTTCTCATCCTTTGTTCTCCCTTGCCCCAGCCCTTCCTGGAAACGTCCAGATTAAAATAGAAACTGAGTCAATCTAAAACATCAAGCAAAAGGAACAGTCTGTAGATTTGTTTAGCAATCTTTCTTTGAAACATAGGTGAACTTTCCTTTTTTTATTCTAGAACATTTATAATTCCTGTCGAGTTCCAGTAGCAGTTATCTGTAATATCTAATAAAAATCACTGATACAATTTGTCATTTTGTTCCTAAATTTTGTTTGGGCAAATGAGTAGATTTCTTCATAGTGAAGTATATAAGCACTTATCTCTTGCTGGTTTAAATTTCAACACTGTGGTTTTGATCAACCTGTTTACTTAGCATATCCACTGTTACCTTTGGTATATCTGAAGCAGAAACTTAAAAGAAGGATGTTTGAATGGCAGGCATGTACACACCACATACCACACACTTTTTTGTACTACTCTTTATCACTTAAGCAAACTTTCAAGGCACCTTGTCTACAATTTGTAGATAAGCTACTCTGTAGATAAATTATATACATTAGCATGATATGATAATTTGGGTTAGAATGGATTTCAGGAGGTCTCATCTCCAACCTCCTCCTCAAAGCAGGATCAGCTTCAAGGTCAGACCAAGTTGCTCAATATCTTATCCAGTCAGGGCCTGAAAATCTCCAAGGTTGGAGTTTGCACAACCTCCCTGGGCAAACTGCTCTGCTGCTTGAGTGTTGCCACAGAGAAAAAGTTTTTCTGTTTATCTGATCAGAACCTCTTGTGTTTCAACTAATGCCTGTTGTCTCTTCATCCTTCCACCATGGACCCCAGTGAGGAGCCTGGCTCTTTCTTCTTGATAATCTGGTACTGGAGAGCTGCAAGGAGATCTCCTAGGAATCTCTGCTTCAGCCTGGACAAGTTTCCAGTCTCCTTGGTCTCTCCTTACGGGGCATGTGTTGTATCCCCCAACCATCTTTTCTCATTTAAGGCTCTAGGTAGAGGGATAGTCGATGTATTGCCTATGATCTCATTAATACAGCCAAGGCCCAGGCTGAATTATGGCCTTCTTTACTTCCAAGGCACACTGCTGGCTCATGTACAGCTTGCTGTCTTACCATGATCTCATGCCCTTATCAGCAGAGCTGCTCCCCACCCAGCCATTCCCCATCCTGTATAATTGCCAGGAGTTCTTCCTTCCCCAATCCAGGGCTTTCGATCTGTCCTTGTTGAATTTCATAAGATTTCCTCCAGCCTCTGTAGGTCCTTCTGTGTGGCAGCCTTGCCCTCAAGCATGTGGACTGGTCCTCCCGACCTGGTGTCAGCTGCAAGCTTGGGGGGAGTGCACTCCATCACCTCTTCCAGATCACGGATAAAGATGTTAAACAGGTCAAGTCCCAGACAGACCCCTTCTCTACTGCACAGCCTGGAGGAGAGCTCACCACTAACTGCACCCAGAGCTTGATCATCCAGACAGGTTTTTACCCATCTCAGTGCCCACCGCTCCAGACTATAATATTCTAATTGGGATGCAAGAACATTGTTGGAGACACTATTGAAAGCTTGGTAAATTCGAAGTGGCTTCTGTTGGTCTTGCCTCATCCACCAATCCAGTGATTTTTATCATAGAAGGGAATCAAGTTCATCAGGCACAGTTTATTCTTATTAAATCCAAACCTCTTCCTCATGACAGGTGCCCAGAAATATGCTCCAGGAAGACAGGACCCACTCTTTTCCCAGGGTCCAAAGTGAGACTGCACCATCTGTTTTCTGCAGGCTGAACTTTTATCCTTTTTTGAAAATGTGTTAGGCATTTGTCCTTTTTCAGTAGTTGAGGTCTTCCATCAATCTCCATGACCACTCAGAGGTGACAGAGAGTGCCTTGCAAGGACATCAACCAGTTCTCAACACCAAGATGCAGCCTGTCAGGTTCCATGGACTTACCCATGTCAAATTCTCTCAAGCAATCCTTTGACTTGACCCTCATCCTGTCCTGTGTATGTTTAAATGAGATACATTAGTATCTTGCAGCTAAATCATGGCAAACCGATGTTGATTCATGCCCATGCTCAGACACACAAAATATAGCTAATTCAGGGTTCTAACTTTGCAAAGCGGAACCAGTGTCTTCATTGATTGAACCCACTGTGGACTGATAAAAAGCACCACACAAGTGAGAAAACCATACTGTAATCCTCACAGCAGCTTTGCTTGAGGTAAACCAGATGCACAGGGATTAAAACAGTGAAAAGGACGAGTCTAGAGAGGTTGTGGTTGAGGGAACCCCCCTGTCCATTCCTCTCTGCAGCCTCCAAGAGCAGTGCTGCTACCTGGGCTCTATTCCAGATGAGCCAGAGAGCCGTGGCAAAATGTACTTCCTTAGCGTGAGCAGCAGAAATACAACTTGCTTTGGGTAGGGCTGAACTGCCACAGAGAGTGAAAGGATAAAATGCAGAACTGCACTAAGGCTACAGGTGCCTGGCACAAACACTGGCAGACTGATGTAGCTGTTGCAGAAGGGGAAAGTGCTCATTAGCTCTACTTCAGGGCTGGAGGGACTTCTTTTCAGGCAGTGGTAGGATCTGGGAAACTAGAGTAGAAGTGCAGGCTGTTGATTATGTTAGTTCATGGTTTCTCCAAAGTGTTTTTACCTCATATAAAGTCCTAAGTTAACTTGGTCAGGGCAGAACATATATAATGCATAACTGGGCAGCAATGGACTGCTGAACTGCAGTCGCATCTGCAGGGCAGGTCCCAGGAGCTGCCTGAGATCAAAGTCTGTGGATTTGCTTTGGGAAGAGGGGAATTTTTGCTTATGTGAGAACTTGAAGGGTGACCATTGACCTCCAGCCAACCAGACACATCCAAATATGTCTGTTTCTATTGATATATGCTGCATTTTCTCTGCTTTCTGTAAGCCCAAAGGAGTAAGGAGAAGGAAAGAGCTGATTTAGCACTGCCTGACAGATGCAAGAGCAATTACCAGAATCCATCAAGGCTTTTCTCAGCTGCAGAAAGCGTGAAGACCATATTTTGACAATGTGCCATGGGCAGACAGGGTCTTGCTCTGTGTTATGTTGTGAATAAATAGTGCCTGGCTGTGTCAAGAGTTTATGCAGGGTTTTCAGGATCTGCTGAGGATCTGTCACTGAAGAGTTTTTTTATTTCTCTGAAAAGCATAACAAATCAAATAAAACATGCTCTCTGCAGCACAGTTTTACTGTGCCATAATAGGAATCAGAGTGGGGCAAAACAATTAAAAAGCTTGAAAAAGAACAGGTCAAAACAGTCCTATTTTCATACCATGGAGACATAAGGCTGCTCACTGGTGCCCAGAGGGGAAGGACACAATCTCTGAGTGCATGGCGTTATTCATGCTGCACTGGGCAGTGTTGACACATCTCTTATACCAAACATAGAAATCCCATAACTGATCCCTCTTCTCCAGAAACAAGGCTGTTTTCTCAAAGATTTGCCCCAGCAAATGTCTCCATTCTCCTACCTGTGCCAAGCCCAGCAGGGCAGTGGTCTGGGACCCACCATATGTGATGTCTGTGTGCTTCTGTCTGCCATCACATGGTCAGATGTGCAGGTCATGCATGACCAGAGCATCTTCTGCACAGGTCCAAACCATTTCTTTCTTTTCCCTCAATCTCACAATCAGATTTTCTTTTGAGGAGTGTTCATCAAAACAGACCACTCCAAGTCACTGTTAAATTAGATTATTTTGGTTCAACAGCTCAGGGGAAAAGAGCTTCCTTCTACTTTTCCTCTGTAAATCAGGGAAGATGTTACAGCAAGGACCTGTGCGTGTCCATGTCTTGCCCTAATAATACAGAGGCAGAATATGCACTGAGAGTTGGGGGCTCAGCAGTACTTCTAGGGCCCCCCTTTGGAGGGTGCACTCACCTGCCAGCCTCTCTGCTGCAGCAAGACCACCACCACTTGCTGTGTGTGGAAGATGTCTTATCCTGACAGCAGAAATAAAGCTGTTCTTTCTAGAAATGTGCAAATGTTAAATCACACTCACTCACTAATAGCACTGGAGTTGTGCCAGAGAACAAAAGAGATGCCTGGGCCAGGATAAATCAACCCTGAAGACAGAGAAGAGCATTACTTGCCAGCTAGGCTGGTGAGCCAGTTCAAAACCAAGTGCCTTGAGCCAACACATGCCAGTTCTACCCTTCCCACTGCTGCCAAATGACTTGCTTAACATGTGGCATTTCTCACTGAGAAGCAGAATTAGTGTGGTTTAGATGCTGTGATAGATTTATAGAGAATTCTTCTGGCAGAAGCATGTAACCTGAAAACCCAGTTGCACAATTGCTTGGAGGCATCTGTGGACCTTCTCCATGCTTTGGATGCTTGGTGTGTTGTGCATGTCTTTACTTTGACTTAAGTTTGCATTGTCTATTCTTTCGATTTTTGGTTACTTTTTATTTTTATTTCTGTTGGGGGAAAAAAGTCATCTTTGGAGTGCATGTTGTTTCTGAACACTTTCTGCCTCAAGGTTTGCTTGCTGAGAGACAGTGGCTAAGGGCTCCTGGGTCTTTAGATGCTGCCTTAGTGAACCAACAGCACAAGTACAGCTCTGTGGCCAGACCAAGAGGACATACTGCAGATTTAGTCTTTGCTTTCAAGAGGTGTGCTGGTAAGAAACCACCAAAATAATTTGTGGGAAACATGCTGTGTTTTAAAACACAAGCAGAAACATGTTTTGTTATTTTTGCATTGTTTGTTATTTAAAAAAAAACTATCATTCACCTTGCTGGAATATTATTTTCAAGCCTTGCAGTACACCTGTTCTGCAGGAACACAGTGAACACGTAGGATGGACTGATGTACTCTGGGAGCACATGAATGTGGCAGCAGTTCACATTGCCTTGCTTTGCTGAGAGCTCTCTGCCTAACATATAGAAGAGGAGGTTACAGAGCTTCTTGTAATGTGTCATAAAGGCTGTCCATTCCTGCCCTGCATCACAACACCAAGTCTGAGAGAGGGGCCAGGGCTTTTTCTGGCTCTTCCTTTCCCCCAGCAGTGCTGCAGTACCATGCCCTCCACCAGCATTGCTGTTTTCCTGCCATATTCCCTTTTTGTCCATTATCCCTTCTATCCAAACTGCAATTCCCATCTCTCTGGTGGTGCCTGCAGCGCACTCTTCATGGCAATCTGAGCTGAGCCAAGACATTTCCTTCTGTGGGATGCAACCCGAGGTCAACCCAAGCCTTTTTTTATTTTGAGCTGAGATTTATCTGGCCAGGAATCTGTGCGCTAAGAATGATAGCAGAAAATGAGGTCTTTCCAAAACCGATGGGAAATATTAATGTGAAAGAGAGACTCGTTGCTTAAATGCCCTTTTACAGACTTTTTTTCCCTTCTCTAGGAACCAGTGAGCCCTTTCTTAGCCGTAAAGTTAGTTTTTATAAAGAATTCCCATTTTAGGTCTTGGGCAGTGTTTAAAACTTCAAACAGAGCAGCCAGTGCTGCAGAACCAAGGCAAGGCAGTGTCTCTGTGGTGGTGCTGCTGCCACAGCATGGCAGGCGCCAGAGCAACTGAGTGACACTGCGGTTCTGCCTCTGAAAGTGCTTCCCATTCACTTGTCAGGAGGTTTTCTGGCACGACCAAAAACAAGGCAACAGGCAGCAAGCTTTGTCAGTAGGACTTCAGGGATGTCAGTCTGGCCTTTGGTGTTGTAACCCCTTTTAAAGATTATAACTGGTTTAATTAGGGGTATGGACTTTTCTGTTTGCATGAGGTTTTCTTTCACAGAGGCATCCTATCCAGCAAAAGCCGCAAATATTTTAGTATAAATATCTTCAAACATTATAGTATATTTCCCTCCCCAGAATGGAAAAGCACTTCTGTCACTATTAAATACTTACTGCTTGGAAGTTTACTAGTTTAAAAGCAATAGAGAGAAGGCAATGCATTAACAGATGCAAGGGTGAAGTGGCTTCAGAGAAAATCCAGCACTTGCTTACTATCCTAATTTTCAGTTCCCTAATGGACTGCAAGCACTAAGAACATTCACCACTGCTGTGGCAATAGGGGCCAGGGTCAGTCATTAAATAAAAAGACAGATAGTGAAAAGATGTTTTCTGTGACTTTTATTCTGAGTGGCAGATTGGTGGGACAACTCTTCCAGAGCATTTCCTGGAGTAGCTTCTCCCAGCAGTAACTGCACTTGCTGTGGCTATATTGACAAATGTTTCTACCATAGCCAGTAATGAAAAGACGCTATAAAATTCATTGCAAACATCCCCCTTGATTTTAGGAGATGTTTGATGCAATTGCTTGTAATTGTGGAGCTCCTACTTATGGGCCTTCTCACCCTGCTGCAGACTTTGCTACTTGAAGGAGCGTGAATCCTGCCTTAAACGTGCCTAATCCTCTGCTGTCCAAGGAAGCCCACAGCATCTGGCTCAAATATCCACCTCGCTGTGAGAGGCCTGGAGCCTGGATCAGATGAACCTCAGGGCAAGCCAGCATCAAATATCAGATAAACAATGTCAGGCAAGCAGATACACAGACCTTGCCTTAAGCCTTAAGCAAGGTTGAATAGTATTAAAAGATTAGAGTAGAAAACTAAAAATAAAAAAAAAAAAAAGCTCATTTAATTAGTCACTACAGCCTCTGTTGGATACTAATAGGGATCTGCAGAACTGGAGATGAAAAAATGGGATGTTTCAGATGGCTCACACACAAGGGTGGCAGTGAGTCACCTCATCGCTGCTTTTCTTCAGCAGCAGCAGCAAGCAGAGGTGTAAAAATTAATCTGGATTCATAAGCAGTCACCAGTTTGCAAACCACACAGAAGGCCCATAGAATACGGCTATTTAAGTCAAATTCAAGTTATAAATGTTGTTGATAATGTAATTGCATTCTCTAGTAACTATATTCATATCTACATACTTCTGATCACTTACCCATTGTTGGGGAGGGTATTTCGTTGCTTCTGATGAAAGATATGAAGAGTAAGGTGGGTAACTATCTTTGAAAATGAGGCATTTGGCCTTCTTTTCAATCAATATTGCTACTATTTAATTAGTGGTAGGAAGACGGAGCTCAGTTTACTTGCCCCAGCCACTTTTACTTAGCACTAGCAAAAAAGTGAGCTTTTAATAAAGCAGAAATGCTTCTAAAAGTTCTGCTGAAATCAGAATCTAATTCAGCATAAGCACACTTAGTGCTTCCTGTCTTTGCAAATGACATGGTTTGACATTCCTCATGGGTAAGGATGAAGAGGTTTTTGCCTTGAAATCCTAGAAATCTCAGGCCATGGGAGCTTCTCAGCACCATCTTCATAACCCTCCTGTGTTCCCAGATAGGCTGGGTAGAGGCGGGGGCTATGGGTACAGGTCTTCTTTTAACACCTGAGAGCCACAATTTCATTTTCTTTATAAGCTCAAATGACTACAGTTTGTTTTTCAGTAAATCTTCCATAGCTTTTAATTAAACAAAGGTCACCTTAAGAACAAACAAAAATTTAGCAGTTTTATGGCCCTTTATCATCAGTAATGCACTGAAAATGGTGTTTGCACATGTTCTTTTAAGTTACATTTCTCCAGCTATCTTGTAGCAAATTGAGATAAACCAAGGTCTTGCTCCTCCTGCTATCTGCTGGAAACATCACTGCCAAAAATACTTGTAACAGCAAGGCTTAGCTGAGAGACCAATGTCAAATACCAATGATGGTGTCACTCTTTGACACTTGCCTCTGCCTGATGCTCTGTGCACAGCTGGACAGATCCTTCTCTGTTCCCCATTTTGAGGGCAAGATGTGGCATCCCTATGGCCAGGGAGGTTCCTAGTGAAATTGGCTCCTTTTTTCCCCCACAACAGCTATTGTGGGTTTCTATGAAAATAATACTAAAAATAATTCAGGAATAAGCCTTATCTTTATGATTGAGGAAAGAGTTTGCTTTGTTCAGACCTGCCAGGTAGGGCACATGCAGTTCTTTGATGTTTAATTCTGACTTATCTACAGCTGCTTTTTGTCTGCCAGCACTGGAAGAATGCATGTGGAGCTTTCAGTATACAACTGAAACAAAACAATCTCACCTTCCTGATGTGATTTACTTTCTCCTCATAGCTTTGGCAGCATCCCTCTGGTTTTACTGCCATGTCCATGTCTCCTGCATTAATCTTGCCGCTTCCCAGCCTGCACAGACCACCATGTGAGTCTGACCCCGGTTCCAGCAGCTTTCTGCCTTCTGTTGGCCTTCAGCCTGTCATGCTGTACAATGGATGCAGCACGTAGGTCAGGCAGAAAGTGTTTACTTTCTGCTTCCATGCTTTGGCTGTCAACCAGGTGTGTTGAGCAACCAGTGTTGCAGTGACCACCTTACTCTTTGAATCCGCCTTTCCCAGGCTGTGTTTCTGGGGCTATCACAGCAGCAGAGTGACTTGCTGCCACCTCCTCATCCCTCAGTTCACTTTGTTCTTGAACAAAAACGCTTCACCAGGACCTGTTTTCTCTGTAGCAGGACCTTGTTCCAGTGACTGCACAGTGACCTTCTGATAGCAGCACAAACTGACGCGTATTCTCACCTTTCCAGCAGTACTGCAGTCTGTAAAAGGCTCTGCTGACTCTTATCCTCCCTAAATTCTGTCTCCCACATCACCTCTTCCCACTTTAGTTTCGCAAGGCTGAAGTTTCCTTTCTGCACCTGGTGATGTTCTGCCTGACATACCACTGATTTATCAGCATGGGCATGGTCTGCAGGTTTGTGCTGGCCACGTTTATCTGCCCAAGTGCTTTCCTGCCAAGACCAGCAGCAGATATGTGTCTGTTTGGTGTCTGTTTTGAGTGCCCCAGTGCCTGCTTCCATCTCCTCTCCTTCTCATTGCTTGTTTCTATTTCTCCTGAGGCTTTATCTCCACATACCTGGCCTCTTAATAAATCTTTGCTTGTTTTTCAACTTTTCCCTCTGTTTTGGGTTTCTATTTTTCCTCCTCTGTTCCAGAAGTGAGAGATGATACTTGGCTGGAGAGCGTACATTAGAAAACTTGAGGTGGTGCCTTTATGAATCAGCTGGAGAATTCAGTCCATCAAAAGAACCAGGAGGCAGTGAGTGATGGAGTTGCCATTTTCAGAAGGATAGAGTGTCACAGCAAGGATTTTCCCGTCCCTTCAACTACATCCTCTGAAACTCAGATCTATCCCTTAGGAAATGCACTCAACTCCTAATTAATGAAGTCTTAGAGGTTTGGAGGGCACTCACCCATCCAGCCCACTCACTGCCACGTACAGATCTTGTCTTACTGTACATTTTGTCTTACTGATTAACAACACCAATTACCAGTCAGGGCAGGCAACACTGCTTATAATGATAAAAAAGCTGAGATGCCTGCATTAGTCTAATGCAGTGCACACCTGCACTACAAGGATACTTAACCTGTCCCAAACCTTTCTTAAATTGTTTCAGCTTCTGCCTGCAAATTACTGAATTCTGGTGTAATTGATTTAAGGAAGGGTTAAATTGGGTTAAATACATCTTCATTATGTGCTCTTACTACTTTAATTGGGTCAATTTAAAATCAATTTAGAAAAGTAGCACCAACTGGTTTAGTTAATGTAGATTAGAATCTAGATAGGATGAAAGTGCAAAATAATTCATTCAGTCATCAATTCATCATTTTTTATGGCCACGTGTCAGATGGTCTCAACCTAAGTTTAGGGTTTTGTTAAGCCTGGCTATACTGGAGCATACTTGTCTGCTGGGGATGAAATCAGCTGAATTTGAAAACAGCTTTTCCCACCATGCTGCCATAGACTCCAGCCTGGCCAGGCTTGCTCTACTCATTCCATGCTAGAGGTGTTGCCAGCTGCCACAGTGCCAGCAGCCCCAGTATTCTGTAACTCGGTAACTCCCTGCTCCTGTGTCCCACAGTCAGAAAGGGAGGCCAAGGCAGAGCATCACAGCACAGAGACAACACTGCCCATGACAACAGCTAAAGACTAAATAGAAAATTAAATAGAGGAAATATTGAAACAACCTCTCGACTTAAAACAGTTTGTGTTTTTGTGGTAGTACAAGTAACAGGGACTGTATTTGGTTTGAACAGAGTGTGGTAGGAGCAGCTCCCTGACGCCACTGTAGTGCAGCTGAGCAATGTTTTAAACTGGAAATCTTTGTTGGCACGTATTGGGTGGTTGGTATTGCCCTGAACTGGTTAACTTTGCCAGTATCAAGCATGAAAGTGGCCTGATACCTCCTCACCACAGGTTCAAATAGTCACATGTGACAGGCTCAGGCACAGGGCTTTGATCTGACAACCCCAAAAAAGCACCTGCACTGGGTCAAGTCAAAAATGCCCATAGCTCAGTATAAGTCTCCTGGGCAGGTAGAGGGTGATGCTTTCTCTGTTATTGTATTTTGGACCTTGTCAATAAGTGATGTAAGGTTTTTCTGAAGCAAAGACTGCAAACAAGCCAGTGGGCTCTGGAGCTCCTGAGGACCCTGTCCTCTACGAACTGGCTTAATCTCTTCTTAAACTCCCTTAGTCCTTTAATCCCTAACGTATCTCGTGGAAAGGATTTCCGTGGTTTAATGGCTGCTGGGTATGAAATTATTTCCTTTTATGAGGTTAAAGCTGTTTCTTGCCAACATCCTCCAAAGGCAAAGCATGGAGTGCCTGGGTGAGAGCCGTGATGCTGCCACTGGGATGGAGGTGGTTCAAACAACAAGGATCAAGTTCCATGTGCTCAGCAGCTATTAAAAAATCTGCGTGGGAAAGGCATGGGAACCTGGGAAATCATTCACCCAGCGCTTAGGCCAGAGGATGAATGAGCTGCTGGGGAAGGGAGAGGTTGAACCCATTCCACTCTGGCTGGGCATTTCACATCAAAGTCAGATTTGGGAGAGGAAGACAGAATTTCCCAGGTCAAACTTAGCATGATTTTTCAGATGTGTGTTTCTCCACTGAATGCATGTAACCAGAGGAGTCTTTCCTAATAGATAACATATAACTAATTTGTTTAACACAGAACTGTCATGGTTTAAAATTCTCAGGAAAAAAGGGTTTGGGAAAAACTTCTGTGTGATTTTTATCTCTCCAGCCCCAGCCAAACTTCCAAGCTGTAACACTGAAACCTTGTCATAAATCACATTCCCCATAGCTTTCCATCATTCAATGTCTCTTTTCCAATGAAAGGCTTTGGTTTTCCATCCTTAGAAGAGCCAGGAAAGCCACATCATTAGTATCTCCAAGGAAATTACTTCTTTTCCCCTTGGTCAAGCAGGATATAAAGACAACCACACGTGCACTGCCATGAGGACATCCATCTCAGGTGCTTCACAACTGCTCATTCCCAGCCTTGCAAAGGCACCACAAATGTAACCATCATTGCACAGTGTCAAAACAATTGAGCTGGCAGGTGTTCAGGCAAATTTCAAGGAGATTATTTGCATGGATATATTATTCTTGCTCTGCAAAGAGATCACTGCAATTAACTTCTGTATTGCAGGGTAGAGTTACTTTTGTTTTTTACTGCTGTCCTGCACACAAGTACCCATGGAGGGGAAGAGGAGGAAGGACTCTTGTCCCCTCCTACACTTTACTCTGCCTGGTTGGCACACACTGCTTGCAAAGCAGGGTGATGGGTTTGAGGTGGCTCTGATCAACCCTCTGTTTATTGCAGCTGGGTTTAGCAGAGTGAAATACTGCCCGAGGCATATCCGAAAGAGTATTCTTGAATAATTTACATTTATATGTAAATGAGTTATATATATATATAATATATGGTACAAAAGTTAATGCAGCTACTTGTGTCAGGGTCCAGCCTGGCAGTGGGGCAATGGGAGCAGAGAGCCCTTTCTAAAGGCACTTTCTTCCCCTCCATCCTCCTCTTCCTCTTCCCTGTTAAGCACCACCAATGCCATGTCCTTAATTCAGCACTTGCATTTAAGCCCTGCATTAAGCCAGTATCAAATCCCCATTATGTTTTGTTTGGTTTTTATTTTTTTCCCCAAAGCCTCTTTTGTCTTTAAAAATAACCTTTGAGGGCCCTGGTCTGGCCCCCAGTTCTGGCACATTTTAGGTTGAGATGATTTCAGTTAGGTCTAACAAAGGGGTGGGGAGACCTGGGGATTAGGGTTTCCATTAATGAAAAGCAGCAAGGGCCAAATCAGCAGCAGGTGAATAAGCTGCACATCTGCAATATCCTCAGCAGGTGTTGACTCACAGCCCAAAAAAGGGAGACAGGCACCAGGGGTGTCATGGGTAACATGCAGAGAGGTCATGGGAAGGATGGGGATGCAGCCAGAAACATTTCATGGGGAACACTAAAGAAGGCACAGAGGTACCAGGACTGAGGGGCATTGGGAATTCAGGACATCTCAGCTGGGGTCCTCCAGCCTTTGCTGTCCCCTCTCTGGCCCAGTGCTATGCAGAACACTACAGAGCTGTGTTGACCACCAGCCCTCTCTAATGTTCCCAAAGTAAATCCCATGTATTGCTCTTTTCCCAGACCCTAAAACCTCACCTCAGAGTCTGGCATTTTGTCCTAGCAAGTGATTATTAACTCTCTCACTTCCCACTGGGGTACTGGCCAGTTCTGAGTGGCCCAGCCAGCAAGGGCAGAGAAGGGTGGAGAGGGTGGATCTTCTCCCCTGATGGTGTTCTCAGAGCTTGAGTCTGGAGGCTGTGCCAGCATTTACCATTCCAATCTATGGAGCTCATTTTACAAGCAGGAAAAAAATTAATTTGTACCAAAGAACGGCACCTTCTTGACAGGTCCCACCAAGCCAGAAGGGCAGTGGAAAGGGTGGGGTGGCTTGAGAAGGTCAAAACCTTGGGTTCCAGAAGCTTGGGTATGTCACGTACCAGAACCTTGTGGTCAAAACTATCAGCAGGAGGCTGTTGGTCACAAAAATGGCTCAGGAAATGGTACAGCTCTGATATATCCATGGTTACAACCCTGCTTGATGGTTTGATCTTTTTTGTTTTGAAGGGCTATGGTATCTAGATTTCCATCTTTCCATTGAGAAGAAATCCACCAATTTGCTTATCAGAAACTCAAATCATTAATGCTTTCCTTCAGTTCATTCACCCGTGTCTTTTTCAATCTTCCAAGCTCTTTATTACTAATTAAATGAGGTATTTCCTTTTTATTATTAAAATAATCCCGGATATTCGTAATCTGAGGCTACCTGATCCCATAAGATTTCTCAAGGGTAACACATTTTGAGTTTACCTTGTTTTCTGCCTTTAATGATCTGAGTTCTTACGTTGAAATACTAATGGTAACCATCACAGTATGAAACCTCTTTCCAAAAAAATCCCAAATATTTTCAAGGAATTAAACCTCTGGTAGAATCCCGCCAACAACACAAGACATAAACACATGACTGTTTTAAATCCACTGCTGCTTTTTAAAAGGGGGAAGCTGTCACAGCTGCAAAACCAAACACAGAATGTGCAGATTTAGAAAGTTTCAGTTCCTTCACCACCCAGAAATTTGGGGCTAGCTGGGATTTCACAGGGTGGGTTGGTGGGTAAAGCTACACAGCTCCTATTTGTGTCTAAATTCTCCCTAGGGTCATGAAGAAGTGCTGAAAATACACTCTGGTTCACACTATGATCCCCATTGCATTTCCAATGGGACTTGACACTCTTGAAAGCCCACATAGGATGCAACACCACCATGCCCAGTGTGTGTCTGGCTGAAAAACTTTGAAAACCCTTTCATTAAACCACAGGCAAAAGGCTCTGGATGGTTAGGGCTTGTTGGTCCTATTCATCCAGAAATGCTTGGGCTTGGACACTGCTGCTTCTCCTACCAGCAAGATCTTCTGTGCTGATGTGAGAGCAGGAAAAAGCCTCTGCAAAAGCCACAGGGGAGAAAAAAGAACCCCTGGTCTGGGGAAGACCATGTGTGGTGGTTTGACCCTGAACAAACGCCTGGTGTCCAGCAAAACTCCTTCAAGGTCTTTTTCCCCCTCCCTTTTCGCCTTCCAGAGGGAAGGGAAAAAAAAACCAGCTCGAAATTTACGGCTAGAGATAACCGAAAGA
>JAWWEE010000122.1:68477893-68603628 GCA_035221455.1 Xenops minutus
ACTTCGAGGGGACAACTCGTAATCACCATGGTCATCACCACGTACTCAGGGAATAATTTTAAGTCCTCTCCCTGATCTGTGGGGTCCCTCCCCCTCATTCTCCTCTTCTCCTCCTGCACTGACCTTGATGCCTGCGTTGTTGTTAACCCATGGCTGCCGATTTCTAACTGCGCCACAACTTCTTAAATATGTTTTCACACAGGGGCGTAACTTAATGGTTCAAAAGCAGGAAGTTTTCCTTGGAGCTGGCCCTCATTGGCTCTGCTCTGTAGGATGGAGGGAAACTTCCAGAGGCTTCCATCAGAAGCTGATCTTCCTCTTATAAAAAAAACCTAATCAGGGAAACCCATGACACCATGCTCCATGGATCAATGGGGAAGGGAATGAAAGCAGTGCTGGGAAAGGGACCTGGGGGTCGTGGTTGATAGCTAGTTCAACGTGAGTCAGCAGTGCCCTGGCAGCCAGGAGGGCCAACCCTGTCCTAGGGGGCATCAGGCAAAGCATCTCCAGCTGGTGGAGGGAGGGGATTGTCCTGCTCTGCTCTGCACTGTGGTGGCCTCACCTTGAATATTGTATGCAGTTTTGAGCACCACAATATAAGAAAGATATTAAGCCATTAGAGAGCATCCAAAGGAGGGTAATGAGATGTTGAAGGGCCTTGAGGGAAAGTGTGTGAGGAGCAGCTGAGGGCACTTGATCTGCTGAGCCTGCACAAGAGGAGACTGAGAGGAGACCTCATTGCAGTTACAACTTCCTCATGAGAGGGAGAGGAGGGGCAGCTAAAGCTGAGAAAAAATAGGGAAGGTCAGAAGTTGGACTTGATGATACTGGAGGTGTTTTCCAACCTAAATGATTCTATGATTCTATGCATCTTGCAAGGCAATGCTGTCAAGCTTTCAGTGATGCAGTGGTGGATTTAAATAGGGCTGGTGGATCTGTGAGCTATCTGAGCAGGTGACTGATGAAAGCTGAAAACATTCTCTCTTGGTCCTCTCCCTCCAGGGCTTGGTTGCTTCCTGGGTATTTCACCCTTTGAAAGATTTAGCATGAGGAGTAATTGACTGTAAAACACGAATGAGACCAAGTGTAATTGATGCCTGGGAATTGAGTCAAACTTCTTCAGTGCATCATTGCACCTCTCTCTCCTGAAAAGGGATTATCTGGCAGATGGAAACTGCAGTCAAATGGACTGTTTGCTTCCCAAACACGCTGTTTTTCCTGTCAGAGCAGAGCAGAAATGGGTTGCAGCCTGCAAGATACTAATATATGTAGTGCCAAAAGAATGCCATGCTCCCAAGGTTTGCAGAAATAGCATCACACATCCTGGGGGCTTTCTAAGCTGACCCAAAACTGAATGGCAAATGCAACCAACAAAAAGGCAGGAGAGCCTTCAAGCAGGAGGATTCATCATCTTGGGGTCTGGATGGTTTTTGATGGTTCCTTGTGGACAGGAGGTAGGAAAGTGGACTGGAAATCCTCATGCTAAAAGCACAGGCTGTGTTTACAGCTGGCTAAAGAGCTTCTGTGCTGGGAAATGTTCCTTTCCTTGGACCAGCACAGCAGAGGACTCATGCATGATGAACACAGAAATGCTCATGCTCTCTTCTGTCTTTAATAGGACAATATAAATACAATATTCTCTTCTTGTCATGCTGAGCCAAAAAAAAAAAAAAAAAGGATGGCTGTAGTTTGCAGAGTGCTAAAACAAGAATGACTCATAAGTGCCAGCAAACTCTGAAAGTTTTCAGAGTTAACAAAAATAGCATCACATGGCTTTGAGGTGGTCAGAACTGGAGCAGAAATGGACCGGAAATGCAGTTGCAAAATGGGTTTATTTAGAAGCAATGGCTTCTGTGGGCAAATCTCACAGGGCGCTGTGAAGAGTTTATAATAAAGAAGTCTCAGCTGTATCCATTGAAGTCTCAACGACTCTGAGGCCCCCCCTGTGCAGGGAGGAGTGATGTGATTTGTCTGAGATCATGAGACATCTGCATGTGAGCTGGGAGCAGAGCCCAGATCTTGTGAGCATTAAAAACATTTGCTTTAACCCTGCAGCTCTTTGCTCTCACTTAGTGGAAGCTTTGAGTTGCTCCAGCATCATTGCATTAAATCAGTCTGTCACAAGACCAGAGCAGAATAGATTGCACAGAGAGCTGGTAGATGTACAATCCCTGAAAACATTCAAGGGCAGGTTGGATCGGGCTCTGAGCAACTGATGTAGTTGAAGATGTCCCTGCTCATTGTGGGGGGTTTGGACTAGATGGCTTTTAAAGGTCCCTTCCAACCCAAACCATTCCATGAAAGTGAAGGCTGAGATGCTCTGCCCTGACCAGATGCTATGGCACTGTTGAGGTGATGCCAGGTCTTCAGGTAATGAGAAGCGCCACCAAATAACGCAGCAAGGAAGATAGGCAAGTTTCTGTTTCTGACCCAGAAAAATGCTAACCACAGCATGAGAATGGCCACGAGAGCTTAAAGCTTCCCACTGCATTGTTCCTCTGCAGTGCAACACAGCTGGATGCTGCAGGCTGTGTTCCATTTTTGGGTTGCACCAAGGTAATTAATTACTAGTGGGCTGGCAGGTAGCTGTATCATTGCAAAAATGCAGAGTTCAGGAGTAATTTTCTTCCCTGATGCACATTAAGGAGTCATTTTCTTCCCCAGTGCACATTAGGTCAACTGCTGAGGTATTTTGCTGACATAGTGGAAATAGCTTGTCAGTGACACAGTAACCTTCACCCCACCTTAAAGATATTAAAACCAGAAGGCCTGGCTGAAATGGGAACGGCAAGACTTCACTGGTCCTTTCCCCTTCTCTCTTTCTCCTTGGTACTGCTTAGCTCCATGTGTTTATCTAGGATTTCTCAGCCTGTTGTACCAAACAGCCACTGTAGATACACTCTTGGATGGACATCCGCCTAAACTCAGAGCAGTTTCAATCAAACCAGGTCTGACAACTCTATTTTTCAGCTGTGGGAAGTTTTGCTAGGAACTGGGGAAGATATGCCATAGAGAGGATGATTAGTGTTTGTCAGGTACATGTAGCATGCGGTGATTCCCAGTCAACACTTCGAACTCTCAGAAGGAAAAAACATGCTGGGAACATTTTCCACACCTCCATGTTCCCCAAATTCTCACTCATTTGAGATGGTCTCTGAGTAAATACAGAGGTGGTGGTTCAAATGAGGTATTAGCAAGATGTGGGTGCCTTGGGTGGGTGTTTGGGTTTAGCACAGGATTTCCAACTGATTCTGACAAAGATGTTTTTTATCAATTTGTCAGGAGGAATGGGCAGTGTTGAGAAAGGCAAGTCTATTTTTGAAAGCTTTAAGCCATAGGAGCATACACCCATCATGGGTCTTCCTTATTTATTTAATTGTAGGTGGCCATTTTTCAAATGGTTTGTCAGGCAGTAAATAAGCCCCCTCTTATCCATAAGACCCCTTCCCACTAATTTAAGCAAGACTAGGACCAAAAAATTCAGAGAGAACAGCAGATGTTGACACCTGGCTGGTTTACTTTATACTGGCACAAACCTTTTGACATCTAAAATCACCTCAAAAATTGTGGATATCTGAAATTCCTCCTTGAAGCAGAAGCTCAGCTGCAATCTGAGGCCAACTGAAATGCTGGGTTTTGTTATACCAGGAAAACTGTCTTTTGGTTTGATGTGCAAAGCTGAACTGAAACCAATTCTTCAGGACATCTGTGTTCCTTGTGTCAATATTTCTGCTTGCTCATCTGCAAAACCTTATTTTAAAGGAACAATTCTGGCCCAGACAATGCCAGCAGTCCAAGTCCTGTTGTGCAATCCTTTCACTGCAATGAAGAACGCTTTCCTTCCCTGGAACAACTCAGCATTTCCAGGAAGAAATCTCTATCTCATTTTAAACATTTCCATTAAAAAGATATCCATGAATCCCAGGAGGATAAAACATTTGCCTTGCATGGTTTTGTAGGACTGCATGGAACAAAACTCCAGCTGTCAATTTATATTTGCAGTCAGAGAGGCTCTGGGAAATGCAGATCCCTGCGGCACAGCCCCTGGGCTATAATGTTGGGATTAGCTGCAATGGATGAATCCCAGCCTGGCTTCACACTCTGTGGCCTGACCAGGTGGATGTGCCATCAGTCATACACCGTTCATGGAGGTCTCCCATCCCATCCCAAAAATGAACCTGCAAAGACTCATTTCCCTTAAATAGCTTTGTGTGGAAACAGTTTGGTACGACAGATGTTGGCAGGCAGGAGAATAAAGATCCCCAAAACCCCAAATTAATTCCAGTTCCTTGAATTGGAAGTAAAGAAATGGAGGGGTTGGTTTCATACAGAGAGGGAGAGGCTTTTGGGCAGAGGGGGCACACCCTACCACTGCACAAGGGCAGGGCAGCAGTGACCCATGCCCATCCCCTTCCTCTCTGGCCGCAGCATTGCCATGATACTCCCTTTACCCAGAGCACCAGCCCCTCCAGCAACTTGGGAAGCCAATATGAACCGTAGGGAAGAGGAAAGGCAACTTCATTCTGGGCTTCTGGAAAAGATGAACACCACCAAACAAGGGGGAGGCTCTTGGGAAACTGGGGTGCTGGGAATGGGGACAGAGCTGGGGAACACCGTTAAGCTGGACACAGGTTTGGCTTGGCTGGAGCTTCAGCTGCAAGAGCTGTTTTGTGCAAGTCAGAGCAACACCTACAGAACTTCTGCAAGTGAAAGCTAAAGCTCAGAGCTTGTAAAAGCACTGCCTGGGAAGGACTTGGCTTCAAGGGGCCAGCACAGAGACCTGAAGCCACTCGGTGGCAAAGAGTTGGGTCAACGAGAGCCCATGGGTCAGGGTGAAGGGGTAGATCCTGTCTATGCTCCCACCACTTGCTTTGTGTCACCCCATTGCTGCTGGCCTGTTCTGGTGGAACATGTGGAGGAAGATGAGCTTGTCATGATCTGGCTGTACCAGAGATAACTGAGCAAACCCACAGCTCAGAGGGTGGAGTGGGTGCACCTCTACCTTGAAAGAGCTGTTTCAGCAACTCTTTCCTGCCCAGATCCCTGGACCAGCCCCAAAACATGAGGCAAAGAACAAAAGCTCCTGCCTGAGCTTCAGTTACTCTAAAATCACACAACTTTGTCCCCAGTGCTGTTGATGCAAAGAGGGGATGAAACAGGCCCTCCCTGCTGCCACCCCTCACTGGGCACCAGTCTGGGTCCAGCCTCAAACTCCTGCCTGCACTTTTCAAAAGCAGTAATTCAGACTCTGCTGTCTTTCTACTCTTGTAAAAATTCATCTCGGTAGCTTTACCCAAAATCAGTGAAGATCCATTAAGTTGCAGTTGATTCCTGTGGCAGGCCAAGGGCGCTGCCCTCGTTTATAGCATTATTTACATTCAGGAGGCTACAGGGGCTAAAACACATCTCAAATTCTGCATCTTCCAGAAGTCACCCAGGTTCCCAGACAGAGGAAATATGGTATAACAGAAAGCAGAAGATCCCTGTATTAAAGTGTTTTACAGAACATTGATTTTTTCTTTCTCCAAGGGACAGCCCTGGGATTTTTCTGCAGAGCTGTTGTATTGCCAGCATACAATTTGCTCTACTTGACCTTTCAGTTTTAATGTCCCATTAATAATACATTTTGTATTTATTGCAGTTTGTGTTACTGTTCCACTGTTACTTCTTGATCACTCGTTATCCTCTCTGTAGTGCTAGGCAAGGCTCCAAAACCCAAACAACAGCAGCAGTGTTACTACAGCCCAAGCCACAGCCTCACCAGACTCAAGGCAGCTCTGCTGAGGGGGATCATTTATCTTCCCAGAGCTGGCAGGGCACACTGCACCTAGGAAAACGGGAACAGCTCTACATCCTCTCCATCTCTGTGATCAGACCTAAAACTTTTCCAGGGCAATTCGGACAGTCAGCTCTTTCGAGGGATCTAAGCCAGAAAACTGCAAAACATCACTAATAAGCAGCTTGCTTAATTCTGGCTCTGCTGCAATAGGAGCAGGAATGGGCTGTGGGGTTGGCCCTGGCCAACAGCTCAGCTCAGGCTGCCATGGAGGATGGGCTAAGGGTACCTCCCTGACCCACTCTGCACTCCCTGACCAGCTTCGCATTCTGGAAACACCAGAATGGGGCTGAGCTGCCCCATGACCCTGCAGCCAGCAGAGCTAAGTACCTCCATTTCCCACCCTACAGCCCTCTGAGCACTCCACTACACCCCTGGACACCTCCAGCACAGCATTGGTGTCCACTTCCCACTGGGAATATCCTCAGGCCTCACCAAAGCTGTACCGCACTGTAAATCAGAATGGATGTAGAAAGGCAATGCTGAAGGAGCTGGGTGGTTGCCTCACCAGGGGCTTACAAGTGCTCACACAGCTTCACAGCCCTCTTTTCCCTGAGGACTTAAACCCCCTGTCTTTCTCACCACAGGAAAATGCCTTAAATCCTGAAGAAGAGCTAGCTGCAATAGTGTTTTGAGGGAGGCTCTCTCTCCACCCTTCTGGATGAGGCTGCACAAACACTCGGAGAAAGGTTTCTCTGGTCTTCCACAAAAGTCCTAGTTTTCCCTCCCTTCCCCTGGGAACAGAACTGACCTCCTCCCGCCCTTGTCCCAGTGAACAGCATGTTACTTCCAGCAGCGGCAAGGAGTTTCAGAGCAGGAAAACTGAAGCCTTCCTGTGCTGGGCTGGTGGTTAGTGCACTCAGGAGGTGGGTTTGAAGCCCCTAAGGGCATTGCAGAGAGCCCAAAGCAGGTCCCATGTGTCCTCAGTGAGTGTCCTCAGCACTGGGCTCACAGGCACAACTGGCCACGGGTCACTGCCTCTTCCCTGGGTGCACTGTCAAGTCACACTTGCTCTCTTTGAGTCACATCCTCTACAAACAAACAAACAAAACAAACCTCAGGGGTCTTCAGGGTGAAGCATCATTTGTGCAATATAAACTGCAAGGCAAAGCAGGGCCTGAAGATGCACAAAATTCCCACTGTTCCTTTCTGGCTGAGGTAAGTGGTTGCCATGCAGGAAGCTGTGGGAGGCAGGTCTCATTCTCCCCCACCTCACACCAGTCATCTTCACACCCAGAGACCCCAACCTTCACACCCACCCCAGAGATCAAGACTGCCACGTTCAGCACCGAAACTTTCAAAACGCATTTTGGATCTCAGCCCTCATGGGTGATGCTCACAAGTTCTCCCATCTGACCTAACACCAGAGAAAGGTTTTTCTTTTGGCTTGATCCCCCTGCTGCCAGCCAGCTCCGGGAGCATGGGCTGGTCACCACGATCTGACCTTGTGGGAAGTGTCACAGAGGTCTCACGTGTCCTCCCCCTTGCCAAATTCCTCAGCAGATGAGGTCGTTTCCAGTACTTACTGGCAAACTTCAAGTGGTTTGTCCAGAAAGACTGCGAATGATTAAAGATCTCTTGGAGCTGTGTTGTGGCCACTGCCTGGTTACTGATCTACACAAGCACAGCAACCAGAGAACAGCAATCTGGGAAAAGAAACTTTTCTGCTCCCTGTCTTCTAATATTTAACTTTGCTTTTGAGATGAAAGAAAAACTAATTCCTATTTGTATCCATTCTCATTGCCCAGTTATGGATTATTTTTATCATTTATTAACAAGCCTTCTCTTATGATTTATTAAGCTTGAACATAGCTCACGTTCCAACTGCTGTGCAAATAAAAGCTGATTCACTGTTAAAAATACACTGAAAAGATTTGTTATCCCTGTCTTACAGATAACAAATCTGGGTCAGAAGTGGGTGTTTTGTACTACAGAATCATAGAATGGTTTGGGTTGGAAGGAAACTTAAAGATCATCTCATTCCAACCCCCCCACCATGGGCAGGGACACCTTCCACTATCCAAGATTGCTCCAAGCCCTGTCCAACTTGGCCTTGAACACACCCAGGGATGGGGCAGCCACAACCTCTCTAGGCAACTTGGTCCAGTGTCTCATCACCCTCACAGTAAAGAATTTCTTCCTAACATCTAATCTAAGTATCTTGTTATTTAAAACCGTTCCCCCTTGCCCTTATCACTATTTGCACTTTGTGTAAAAAGTCACTGTCCCTCTTTGATAAGCCCCCTTTAAGTAACAGATAGGTTGCTGTTATTAATGGAGATAAAGAAAATGCAGCAGACAGTTCAGAGAAGGGATGGGATGATTCCCAAGGAAGAAGCATTAAGAGCGTGGCCAATGCCAGCACTGCATCTGACTTCCAAACCACCTGCAAAAGGAAATGCTGCAGACATACACAGACTAGAGGGAATCACCTCAAGAGCTGACTGATCAGTGTTAATTTTGCCTTACTTCTGACAGTTTTCAAAGCAACATCAAAGATATTTGAAGAAAGACTTGTAAACAGTGTGGAATCAAGATGAACCTGCAGAAAGCAGCCAGAAGGAGCATAAAGAGTTTTCAGGGCCATCTGATGTGCTTCTTCACTTCTTACTAGTCGAGCTTGGTCTGCCACCAGAGAGAACCAGGTTTTCTCAGCAGCAAAAAATCTACACTGAATTCTTTACTTAGAGCAGTAAGGTACTTACTAGGAAAGAAAAAAGAAAAAAAAAAGGTAAAAGGAAGTCCCAGCTATTAATTTCCATCTTGCTTAAAATATTTGCAGAGCTCCATTCTCACGCTCCAAAGGGGCTTTCTTATCCCGTTCTTCTGGTCTTTCAATCATGATCTTCTCCTCTCTACAAAATCACATCTACTGCCTGTTCTTTGGGGTCCATTTGTCTGGTTTACATAATTACAAAGCAGCAAGAGCCCCATCCATTATTGCAGACTTGGGCAGGTAGGTCACACTCAAAAACCACTGTGCAGTGACACCAACCAGTGCAAGGGGAAGAAAGACACTTTAAAACAGATCTAGATGCACAGAGGTTCATGGTACATGAAAAGAAAAAGAAATTTTCTGGGCACAGGGAGCAGGACTTTTTTCTACTTCAATTTTCCACACACGTGAAGTTCAAGCAAATCAAAACTCCTCCTGTCTCAGAAAGGCAGTTTAGATGATTCCCAAGCCAACCTGCTCACACTAGGGATTAAGAGCAATTGCTGCCTCAGCTGCCTCTTTTTCACAGTATAAACTAAGTTCATTTATATGGCAAAACACGTGCCTTTCTTCAGCCCTAAAGACACGGACCCTCATCTGAGATCGTGTCTCTCCCATGACTTTTGCCCATGAGAAGGAACAGCTACTTATTTCTTTTTTCCTAGCTAAGATCTGAATTGTGTTTGGGACTTTTCCTACAGTGCCAGTTTTTCCAGTACAATCAGAATGGGGTTTTGGATCCAGACCTGTACCAAAATTTTAAAGGCAACTCAACACTGAAAAGAGGAGTTGGCTCATCCTGCCACAGCCTAAGCACACTTTCCAAACAGCCCTAAAGAATCATTAGTGTTAGATAATCTGGAAGCAGGACTGAGTAACAACCTGCTTGTATGAATGAGTTATCTAGGTCAAACTCTTCTGAGAACTAAGGGATGCCACATCTCCAGATAGGGTATGTACCACAGATGCTCTTCACTGCAGGACTGTGAACACCTCTGGGCGATCTTTCTCACCAGAAGGTCTGTACCAGTCCAGACTGCAGCCTGAAAGTAGAGGTCTCTTTGTATGATGTCTGTTCTTTCCCATCTAACCAAACTATATTCTTTCATGATTGTTTGCAGAATGACATTTTTGAGAAACACACAGCAGGTGCTAACACTGGAGAAAGACACAAGGAAACCTTTTATGAAGATTTGCAAAGTGAAACTGGACCCGTGCCAAGCCAACACATTTGTTCAGCTCCAGTGCAACTGGCAGGACACGTGACACAGTTTGAAGGGGCCGAGGCAGAACAGAGGCCATCAGGAAAGCCAAGAGGCTCTTTTGCAATCCCAAGGCAATGTCTCCCACTCTCTGGTCTGATCCTCTTTGGTGCAGCCCCGCTGGAAGTGATGCTCCTCAGCTGGCTAAGGGAGCTCTGGCACAGAGGCAGCAGTGGGAATGATCAGGCACTGAAAGCTGTTAGACAACTTGCCTAGATGGTAGTGAGCAAATGCCAAATAATTTATCTGCCTGTGCACAGTGCATTCTGATTAAAATTGAATGTATTGTGATTTCCAAGGAGGGGGCTAACAGCTCTGGACTACAGGATTCTAAAAGCCATCAGAGTCCAAGTGATGGCTGTTGGCTGCATGGTGAACTCCCCTTGGTAACACAGCCTCATAATAAGGCTTTCAGAATATTTCTTTGCAGTATCCTTTATTAAATATCCTCCTTGATACAGAATATGTAAGCGAAAATAGTTTACAATCTCTGTTTTGGTAATTCTTACAGGAGTCTTCCGTGTAGACACTGCTACAGCAGCTCATGTTGGCATTTAATAAAGCTTTAGCAAAAGTCAGGTCTCTCACTGTGTGAGATCTGTTCCATACAAAAAAGCTGTAAGAGTAGGCATTGGAAAATGCCTATAGAAACCATGAAAACTCTGAATTTCAGTCTTCAGCTAATAAAAAAAATTAACAACTGTGTCACAGACACATTAGTCTTACTAAATGAATAGCAGAATAGGAAATGCATCCTCTAAAGCTTATACAAGTCATGGCAGTGCACCCCAGTACAGCAAAAGATAAGGGAATGCCTCAAGCACGGACGCTCCAATACAGTGTTGAAGGTTAAGCACAGCACTGCACAGCTACACCTGCCAGTTTGGAATGCTATTTCCAGTGCTGGGAATTTGTCATGTTAATGGCCATGTGGCAAATGGCACCACCCACCCTGATGGGATTCTGCCCCACAAAAATTAAGACAGCATAAACAGATTCTGCTTTGACTTCTGTCTGTCACAGCTGCTGTACGGCCTGTCTGCCTTCTGCATTTTATTATTTGCTGTGTCAGCCAATAATCTCATTTTTTACAATGATGAACAGTAAATAAACATTTCTTTGGATCAAAGGATAGTTCCCATACTCATGAAATAGATAAGGCTCATTGGGTATCCATATTAACAAGCCTATTGGCACAGGGAAGATGACTGGGGATACAGCACATGCCCTCACTGTGTAGCTGTAGAGCACACATAGCCCTTACGGTGAACATTTCAATCAGAATCCTTAAATTATCACCAAAACATTATTTCAGGGGTTGCTTGAGGTCAAACAAGCCAGTCCCTCCTTTGACAACTTTTCCAACCACCAGGCACGCTGAAGGGGAGCGCAGCTCATCGTGGGCACCTGCAACAGAATTCAAACAAAATCATGTTAGGAGCTCCCCAAAGGTTTCTCAAAGGTCAGTGCTGGAAAGAAAGAATTTGGTCCAAGAAGCCATCTGTTCCAGAAAGGCTCTGCCACCTGCTGTTCACACTGAACTGGGACTTCTGGGAGCAAGAATCCAAAACTCTTCCTTACCCCTCCTACAACAATGGTTATCTTATGCCAATCTTTATTGTCCAAGCAAAGAATTAGGCCACACATTACTAAACTTTCCCTGTTCAGAGTGGAAAGACAACACGTTCTGGATTCCAAGAGAGCACGGATTTGACCTTCCAGAGAACACATTTTGCTGATTAAATAGATCACTAAAAAAATACGTGAGGCAAACCCAAAAAGATTCCCGTCATTGTTGCCTTTTTCCTTTGTTAGAGTGAATCCTTTTAATGTGGTTTTTAAATCCTTCTGGCTAGATAGGAAGAGAACTTTTCACTGGAGAGACATTCCACGAATTCCTTTGATTTTGTGGTTGCTCACTGTAGCGAAATAATGTCACAGAAATTTGGAAGCACTCCAGATGACATGTCTGGCTGGGATTGTTTTGCTGACACTGTTTTTATAAGCATCCAGCCTGTTTTTCAGCCATCCTGACTACAGCAAGCTGGAATTTTATCATTAGAGCAGTTAGAAGATTGGAAATAAAATTGTTAAACTTTTAATAAGTTTGGTTAACTTTATTCTACTGAGCAAAATGTAGTGAACTTTCTATCAGGCAGAGGAGGAGATGCCCCATAGCAGTGTGCTTGCTGCTCTGATCTCAGCTACAGCTGGCTAATTAAATAGCTGCTCCTAAATGTGTGTCAGCTGAAGGAAAAACAGCCTCTTTGTGAGACTGTTAAACAGGACAGTCCTAGCTGCCCTGCTTGGTCATGTGATGTTAACAAAGAGTCATTCTCCAAGCAAACAGCCCAGGGGATCTCACTCGTGATGCAGTGTGCTCCCTGACACCCAGCCCTGATCAGCAACCTGTGCAGGGCAGCCACGAACCTTCCTCTTCCCTTCTCTCTGCTCAGGCCATCAGCCTCGAGGCTCCCTTGCAGGGTCTCTGTAACAGTACAGTTGAGTTACGAGTTACACTAAAGCAGATTAGATCCAGGCTGCTGCAATCCCCTTTAGGACTTGGATTTCCAGCATGGTGATATCATTAATTCCCTCTGCTTTGTGACCAGTGCAGTCTTCCTGACAAGTCACCGTGCCCTTCTGTCAGTGTGCATGGCATGTCTTTATTTGTAATATTACCCAGAAATTACATTTCACTTGGCAAAAACCCTCGTGGGATTTCATTTCCAAGTCAGTGTGCAGTATGACATAAATCCAGAGAGTGCAACTGTGCAAAAACATCCTCTTCTCTTCAATTTCACCCCAGATTTACACTTTCCTTTTAAGATTTTCAGTTGAATTAAGTCAATTGTAATCAGTACTATCATTAAAACTCAAATTATCTTGCCAGAAAAGGTATAAAGCAGCATTAACAAAAAGGAATTCAGTGATAAAAGCATCTCTGACAAAGCAGAGAAGATAATTTTGAGAGCAGAAACAGCAAAAGACAGATCTAGTAGTCTGTTATAAAGCTTTGCTATAAAAAATCTTAACAACCCTAAGGTTTAGTATAAAAATGCCTATCTAATTCTTAAAGAAAGGAGTCACAGACCCCACAAATTATATGTGGGAGCTGACTTCATTTTAGCTGACAGACTTTGATTAAAAACACCTGGCATGTTTTCCTGGGCCAGGGTTTAATTAAAATTTTAGCCTCTGGCATTTTTTTCTAATGCAATTATGCTTTACTCAAAATAGTGGAAATTTATGATGAAGACCAAGCATATGTGAAATGCTGCAGCAAGAGATCTCAAACTAAACCACTTACCCATCATTGTTGCATCTTTCAAGAACTTGTAGCTGGTTTCAAATGTCATCTGTTGCAGAGGGGAGGAGTTGGACTGAATTCCAAAACGATTCAGTGGTTTATAAATTCCTTCAAAACACATGTAATCTGCCACAAGCGAAAGGTGCCGAGGGTCGACCACAATCCCTTAGAACACAAGAAAGAGCAATCATCAGAGCATTCAAATGTGTGGGGTTGTTTTTTTTAATAAAGCAGACCTAAATTAAACCCCTTGAATCCAATCAACATGCAGAACATCTCCATTAACAATCTTCTGGCAGTGTGTATTTGCCTTAACTGCTCCCCTCAAACATCCAAGAGAGGCAGACCTATAATACAAAGCAATTTCTCTCCAGGGAAACTGAAATGTCCAGAATGCTGTAAGGCAGCAGAGTTTCTCTACACAACAACAGTAAGGTCTGCACCATCTCTGTTTATGCAGAAGGGGATCACACATCCATCCATCTGGGATGGGCAGAGCTCTATCCCCTCACCTGGTGGCCTGGGCCCTGCAGTCAGAAAGGTTCTGATATTCTCTGTGCAGGATATCAGGCATCCACAGAAAAGCCTGTTTAGCTCTGATTTCTAAACAACGGTGTAATGGGGGATCATTAACAGCTCTGTCAACATTTACCAAGCAGTTCTTGAACAACTTGAAGGTCAGACCATTCTGGGCTGCCAGCTGGCAGATCTGCTTGATACAACTGCTTGCTAAAATTCCCACTGTATTAATCTTCCCTCTCTTCAATAGTTTAATTCACAGCAAGACTCAGCTCACTGAAAGGCAATTCAACATGCCTAACTTGAGCAGCCTAAGTCAGGCAGCCTCCCCAGACTGGACTCTGAATAATCTGTGCAGAGACAATGCAGAGCAGCTTCTGGAGGGAAGATATAAAAACTCAGGTGCCTGGATTCCCATCATTAAAAAGCCATAATAAGGAAGGATGGATCCTGTTCTCAGAGCCACTACACAAGTCTAACAGTTGGCTTCCTCAGACATCAATAATTAATTTGTCTGGACCTTCCAGCTTGCAAAAAAATATACCAGAATAGAAAAGCTGTGGGGAGGGGGGGATAAATTCAACCTCATCTAGCGTATTTTCTATTGATTAAAAGAAATCTAATAATTAACTAACAAGGTCGTTACAGAAGACACTGTAATGATCCAAATGATGAAAACCTGCCATTTAAAAATATGCACAAAAAAGATGATGCAAAACCATAGCTGTAAGCACTGTGGCTGCATTTTCCCATCTTAATGGTATTAAAGACTATCTTTCAAAATTAAGAAGAAACCTTACCATATACAGCAAACACATCTTTTATTTCCTTTATAATCACCCTCAGAGCTGATTCAATTCCGTAATTCTTGGCCATGGCATGGATATCATTGGAATAAAGTCTGTTCAGGTCCAAAATCTGAAAGCAGAAAAAACCAGAGATGCAAATTAGGACAGTAGCTGCTCTGTACTAAGCTAAGATGGCTTTTCTCTTCATTTCTCATGAGCTTAAGTAGAACCAACAGTTACAGAACAACTAGGCAGCAGCTCAGAGTGAAACACAGACAAAAATGATTCCAGGAATTTATGTTTAAGCAGCATTATATACATAAATACTGAGTACTGGAATCAAAACTGACCACAGGAAGAAAATTAACTGAAATTACAAAACGCAAACTAACAAACCATCCCAAGCAGCAGAGGAACATGTTAAAGTCTTCCAAAGACCACAATGCAATGCCCAGTGTGTCTCAGCCAGCCAGGACTTTTAGCAAAAGAGAAGATGTATCTTAAAACAATCCTGTATTTGTAGAGTTACAGGCCAGATGGGGTAACAGAACTATTCATCTCCAAGCACTGCAATTCATTTAGATGGAAGAACTCCCCCAAGTAACATTTAGAGAGACAGTAAGAAGCATGGTGTGAAATCATCTGCCATTAGGCACTGGCTGCTGCACAAACGCTCATTTGCAAGCTGCCCTTGAAAAAAGGCTCTGCTGAGCTCTGAACACATGTGGGATAAAAAGGAGGAGGAAGAGAGTTTCAGAGCTGAAAAGGCTTCCCCTTTCACCCCTGATAAATTGAAATGGCATCCATCATCCACCACCTCCCCTAGAACACAAAAGATCATTCCAGTTCGGGATTATAAATAGATCACACACATCAGAGTATCGGAACAGCTCCGTCATGTTTATCCCTTCAGTGTGCAGAATGAATTCCTTCTCTCCTTCTTTATTGGTGCTTTCATTCAGCAAGCACCTCGTGATCCCCTTCACCTCATGGATCACCGTGCTGCGTGCCAGGGAGGCGAGCAGGGAAGAGACATCGAAGTACACCTTGGTCAGTGGCAGTGCCAGGGAAACCTGGCAGGAAAGAAACAACACAGGGTAAGGAAGTTTGAACACCAGGCTCAAAACCCAGCCTACTTCTGAGGCAAAAAGGAGACAAAGGGAATCATCCTAGCTGTGTGTTTAGGGACCTAAATGCCTGACTGGAATTAGAGCTGAACGATGCCAGCACAAACTCCCCATCCCAGGATCAGTCATTCACGTTGCTTTCAAGACTTACACTGACGGTTTTTTGGGGGTGGCTTTTTTGGGGGAGAAGAGAACTATCAGTTTGTTGGGGGTTTTATTTGTTTTTTAAGATGTTTAGATTTTTTTCAAGTCCAGCCATCACTTTTGTTCATGCACACCTACACAGCAGTCTGTCATATATTTAAAGATTAAAACACAATAAAACTGTCAAAAACTTGCTTTTAAAAAAGAAGTTTCATCAGGCATATTGAAAACTAGAAATTACTCAAAATTGTGTGAAGAAGGACATTTGTAGTGCCACTTTCTGTATTCATACAGGATTGCTGAGACAAAACAGCAGCACTGCATGGACAGATCCATTTGCTATGGGAGCTACATGCAACCACCCACAGATGATCCAGGCACCACCACCTTACCTCGCACCAAAGTTCATTTTCTGTGTCAAAAGTGTAGTTCTGTATGGATGGGTGGCTGTCCAGAACAGCACCTACTCGCACCTCTGCTGCCTGAAGCAATCGATCTTTCCCTTTTTTAGTCTGAGACATGAAGGAAAGAGACTGAGACTCTTCACCCTCTGTTTTATTTTGATCTTCTTCAGCACCGGGACTCTTTTCTTCCTTTTCTGATTCAGCCTCTTCATCTTCTAGATTCTCATCAACGTTTTCTTCCCCATTCTCTTCTTCGCTCTCATAATCAACCTGCAGAGAAACAATGTTGTATTTATCTGAGCCAGAACCTGCACAGAAACACGACAGTTTAATTCAGGAATATTCTTCACTGCTGAGGATCTCACCTATGGCAAAATGAAAATACAATTCTACTGGGGAAAAAAAAATAATACAACAGATTCACTTCAGTCTCTATTTCTTTATAATCTCGTCATTATTCCTCAGCACAGTCTGGGATGCTGCAGGTTATTGGGACTGTAGCACAATTTAGTTTTCTCCCCCTAAAAAGTCTCATCGCCTCCCATAAACCAACTCTGAAGATGGGATTCCCTCAGGATTTTCAGCTACTCCACCCTCTTGCTGAAATCAAAGCAACCCATGTTTTAAGCAGTAATTATGAAGCACTAAACCCAGAGAAACATGCAGAGCCAGGGAGAGTATTTATTAAGAACCACAGTAAAGTTTTGAAAACAATTAATGGCATGAAAATAGCAGGAGGTAAAGTTAAGGTGAACTTTGATTGCCAGACACATCTACTCAATGCCTGGAGAACAAAGCTTACAAAGAGATCTAAACGAAAACTCATCAGCACAAAGCAGAGACTTTTCTATCTCCTCGTAAGAGGGGTCTGGGGTTTTTTCAGCATTTTGCTTCAATGGAAGTTTTCCTTCCAAACTCAAGCCCAGCAGAGGAAACAGGCAATTCAAGAGCAGTGCTGAGCACCTATAAAGTCATTACCTCTTCTTCCTGGTTCTTCCTCAGTTTTTTTTCTGTAGCATCACCATCCCCTTCATCAGCTTCTGCATCAACGATGTTCTCTTCTTCCTCTGCTACAGCTTCCTGAGTATTCTGTGTCTAGAAACCCATGACAGACCAGAAAAGTCAGCGTGCCTGCTAGGAAACATCAGCAACATCAATAGGCTTTAGCCAAACATCTGGAATTTAACAATCCCTTGTTCAGTGTTCTACCTTTAAGGACAAAGTAGTTGCTATAAGCCCACTACTACGAAGAAATGAAATTGCACTCAAGATAATCTCAACATTAAACAAGATGAGTGTTTGCAAGGTGGATGAGCCATCAGCCTGTTTATGACAGCCCTTGATGGGAGAGGAGTGGCAGAAGGGACATGCAAAAGCCTTTCAATGAAAAAAGGACCTTCCCAAAAGTTTTGACAGCCACTGCTATAACAGCACGTTGATCTGGGAGCAAAGAGAATAACAAGCTTTTGTCTCAGTGAAGCTAAAATAAGAGGCATTTTCAGCGTACAGGATTTAATTGGGACTTAAATTAGGATTTAATACACAAAAACTTTAATTTCCTTGTTAATTTTATGAGAATGCAAAGACAGTTTATGCATGAAGAAAATATTTAAGTAGCAATTTTGTATTCATGCATTTCATGTACACTGAAACATGCATCTTTTTCTAAATTCTGGTTCTCAAAAACAGGTTAAGGAAGTGAGGCATTTTTCAGGAAACATTTTTCTGTACCTTGTATTGGTCATCATCTAAATCCTTCCGAGTTGTCTTACGAGTGCTAACTTCACTAAAAGATGCCATCTTTGCATTCTTCCTTTTAATTGCGTCCAGAAAAATTTTAAAGAACCTGACAGAAGAAGCAACCCAGAATGTCAAAGCTCAGCAGTACCACAGTCAACCTGAAGTTGTCAGAAAATTAATTTATTTTGGTTAAGAAGCCAGTCAACTAATAAGAGGACAGATTCCCTGCTGGATACAAAAGTATTTTCAGGAAAAGGCAAATAATTCTTTTTCTCATCTCTTTTCCATTCCTTTAGGAATCAAAAGGTTGGAATTAGCTCTCTTACTCTCACAGATGTAGCCATGCATCCAAACCTTAAAATTATATGCTCATTTGGATATAAAATCTGCACATCAAGTTGTCCTTCAGAAGAGATGGTTCATAATTGGACTTTTTTTTTTTCCTAGACCAACAAGCACATGCAAAATAAAGCAACCCAGCTTGAACTCATGTGGCCTGAAGGAGGAAGAAATCAATGAAGCCTTTTTGCAAAACAAAAATAGCATTCAACAGACCCTTATTATCAAGTGCTCTACTTTTAACTACACATATTTGGTCAGACACAGGCATAGAAGCAATGGGTAAAAAAACAAAGGGGGAAAAATAGCCATCCTATTCTAATTTATTTTTTTTTAAATAGTAAAAAATAAGGTCCAATGGGAGCATCAAGGGAGACCTAAAGTATTGAAACATTTTTGCTGGTAGTAAGTGCTTAAGCATCCAAAGCTAAGGAAAGAGATGTTGCTTATTTGGCTCTTCTCCGAGTATATCAGACATGGGAAAGGTCTGCCCTGATACAATTCTGCACTGTCACCATGGACACAGATCCACAGTTTTATTCAAGACATAAAAGCAACTGTGCAAATGCCTCTGGCAGCACATCCACAGGAAGCTGGGGCTCTGAAAACCATACCAGCTGTAATAAACAACATGCAGAACCCACGAAAAGGCAAAAAAAGAGCAAATATCAAAGTACCTGAAAGCAAACTCACCTTGTTTCCATGAAGTGCAAGATCTGCCTGGGCTTCACACACTTCTCCTCTTGGTAATAGTCATGGGGCAAGAAATGGAATTTGATTTTGTAGAGGCGATGCTTGTTCTGCTTGCACTTCACATGCAGGGATTCCTCTATGTCCACTTTCTGCAACACCTAGGAAAGCCCCAAGTGAAGAGGTTACTTCTTTGATGAAGACACTCCATTTATCCCTGCAATTCCATTACTTTCCGGCGGAGACAGAATGACACAAGGCTAACTGGCAACTTCTCTGGAGGTTTTGTGGCAGCTCCTGAGGAAAAGGACTCTGATCTGTCTGAACCATTACCCTTCCTTTACCTTCTGGGGTTTGCAGCCTGTGACAATGTTCTACAGGTGAAATTGAATGTAAGTCTCATACAGCCACAGTCAGTGCAATTCACTCCAACACTCCACTTCCTAGCAGGTACAACAAGTGCAGTAGGTGAACAGAAAGGACCCTCTCACCTTGTGCCCACAGTTAAACCTCCAAAAATGGAAACTTCTACTAAGCCAGACCTACTGATGAGCTCAAATTTGTATTGCTGACTCTCAAGGGATGCACTGTACAGAGGGCTCACCTCAGCTAAGCACACTCTGGTGAGCTGTTTCTTGAGCTGCTTCACCTTCTTGAGAGCTTTCTTGGTATTGAGCACAGGAACACTCATCATTGGCGTTTTAATATTTGCACTGGCCACCATCAGTATTTCCCGCAACCTTTAAACAAAGAATGATCTTTCAAATAAGGCAATAAAAGCACTGTGCAATCAGATAAATATCTAGTTCATTCCATTAGGCACATGCAGGAGCTGCCAGTTCTACCAAAGCTGAATCCATCAAGAGCCGTGGTTACCCCTGCACTGCTCCTTTTCACGGGTCTGGTTCCCCATCAGGCACAGCACAACAGCAGCTCCACTGCCTCAATTAGATTATTCTCCCCAGTTATAGGAAGAGAAAAGATATAAATTGTTCCAAGAACAACTAATGAAGCCTGTTTTGTACAGATGCATAATGGATGTTTCCTCACAAGTTCTTCCCCTCCTTCTCCCTGTTTCTTCTCTGAAGTAACACAACCACCTCCCTAAGGCATCACACATGAGGCCAGGTCAGCACCCACATTATTCAGAACAAACTGATGATTTGCTGCATATCAGATAAGAGTCAGAGGCACTCACAGATACTTTTTTATCTGGAAAGCGAACCAAAATTAACTGTAAAATTGCAAAACATTAAAATAGTTCTGAAAAGGCAGTTTTCTATTAAACTAAAGGATCATTCACCCTCAGGATTACACTTATACCTGCCAGTGAGACTACACACAATTATGTATCTAAGTGCCTAAAATAAAGGACTCATTGAATACTGTTTTCTCACCTTGGAATACCCAATGTTACATTCATTTCACCTCTGCCAGCAAAGTGAAAGGTGTTCAGAGTCATCTGTGTGGAAGGTTCCCCAATACTTTGAGCTGCAAGAAGACCCACAGCCTCTCCTGGGTCACAAAGAGATCGCTGCCACTTTAAATACAATAAATCCTTTAACCTGAAGACAGGAAATAAGAGGTTTAGCTCAACATACAAAATAAAGAACTCAGACGAGACTGAAACACTGCTCAGTACAATAAAGTTACGTCTTTCAGCCAATTTCTCGTGGTAATTTATGGATAAATACACTCCAGAAACTGTAAAATTCTCTATCCCAGTCAGATCTGACAAACACAGCCCATTAACCCAGAACTGGGGCCTTGGCCAAACCATATTTGACTTCTGCTGCCAATTCCCAGAATGTCAAAAGAGAGTCCATTTACTCCCACTTGCTCTTCTTAACAGCCTTGATGACTCCAAGGTGTGTCAAGAGCATGTCTGGGCTTTTAAGGTTACTCTAAAGTATTATTTAGTACATAGAGGGACAGCTACACATTGCTGTTTTTCCAAAAAGCCTTTGCCAAAGCCCTCAGCAGCATGGAAAATTCAGGTTTGGAAGAAACAGATAGCCAGGACCTCCCCACTGCACACTAAGCACACTTGGTGTTCAGGAACCATTCTGAGACCCACTGCTTTGTTTCACAAAAGCCACAACAAAAACAAGACGTGGTAAAGACTTTTCAGTTTTAGGAAACTCAGTTGAAAAAGGCATTTTGGTTTTTGGCTCAGTGCAGAGAAGCAGACACAGAAGTTTTTACCTATCAGAAGAAAGTGCTGAGTGCATATAACTTTGGCTGTTCTCAGATTCCCATTTATTGATATAACCTTCGACTCCATTTTCAAATGTTTCTGAAACAGATGCAAAATAAGTATCTGGACGCCAAACACCAAGGCTTGGGTCAGGACACCTATTTGTCTTCTTCAGATACTTTCTTCGTTTCTTCTCATCTAGCTCATACCACATCTTCAACAACTGGAAATGAAAGGCGACTTTTAAGAAGACTGATTTATCCACAGTGAGACCACAACCACCTAACACTGCTTCCACAAGCACCAGTGAAGGAGGAAAAGATAACCTGTGTAAAATGTAGGGGTGTATGTAACACAGCAAACAACTCAGCTACAAATATGGTGTTCTCCTTTTCCTGACACTAAACACTTTTGAACCCAAATGATTTCAGGATTATTTACAAGCCTGGAATAGTCCAATTTATACAACCATAGGAACTACTCCAGAAGTAAGTGAAATACAGCCTCTAAGAATGATTTTAACTTGGGAATTAAACCCCATCACTTAAGTCTTTACTTCTAACTGACTATCACCTTGCCTGTCCAAAGGTGGTGTGAAAAAGGAGCTTCTCTGATTTTCAGTTCTAAAACTCCAAGTCCAATTGTCCAGCACCTTGATAGGTTTTATTTCTCTTCTTCACTTTGCTAGTTTTTCAAGTAACATTTCAAATGTTGCATTTCATGAAAGAAAAAGCTCATACCAACTTTAAAAAAATCAATACAGAAAATGAGCTAAACATATTTTACAAGCCTTGCTGTTTTATGAAGGAGGAATTGGCTTGTGACATGGAGATCTGTCCACTGAGCTTTATAATATACTGAGAGATAAACATGTATCTGCATCTACCTCTCTACTGAAAGAAACCAGCAGGACCTGTTTGCATCCTGTGTCCATGCATACAATCTTCATTAGAAGCCACACCCCAGAGATCAGTGCCATGATGTACAAGAGGCTGAAGCCAGAGTATTTTTTGGAAACACTAGGAAGGGCTAGCTCAGCCTTCTGAGCTCTGATATTTAAACAGGCTCTCATCCAGCTAGCAGATAGCTGTCCATGCATCTGTATTTATGAAAAAACCCCATGCAACCCACCATCAAACAAACAGAAACAATCCCCCCAAAACCATCCATGAACAAGAGCTGTTTTCTAAAACCAGATTTATCTCAGTTTTTTCAGCCCCTGCCCTGGCACTAGAGCCCACAGACTTTAATAAATAAATCTCAGCTTCATCAGCCACAGCTCACATGATTCCTTCAAAAATTAACTTGTTTTAAGTAGACTGTGAAACACTTTGGGACATACAAAGCAATTTAAAAAAAATACTGAATTCTCCAACTTTTTTTGAAGGGTTTGATCAACTCATCTGCTCCTGTGGTACCTGTAAAGTAGCAGGATCTCTTCCATTTTTTATTTCACCTCCTGGAATCTGTGCTTTCACACTTGCCATTTTCTTTTGGGAAAACAACAGAAAACCTCCTTCTCTTTGCACAGACTTTTGGTGCCTGGCTCGCCACTTTTTGATGGCTTTGAACTGCTGGTTGGCCTGGTGAGACTCCATCCTGGTTAAAGCTTCATCCAGATAGTTTGTCTTCTGGATTACCTACAGGCAAGTTATGTGTGTGATTATTCTTCTATGCTCACTGTAGCAGAAAAGGCAAAGCAAGCTGAAAAGGTCATCTGCAACCACTCAAAAGTGTTTTCAACCCAAGTGAGACAAAACTCCTTATAACTTTATCATTGCCATTCTATAATAAATGATGATACTGGTAAAAGGAAGTTAATCAAACTTGACAAACTGTAAAGTCAAGTCATTTTTGTTGAATTCAAGTACAGAGTTAAAACAAACAGAGCTTGGTGTTCTGCTGAAAATTAGACTGCTTAAATCACACTGCAGACTTCAGATGTGCTTCCATGTTTTGAATACAGTGATAGAAATAAAAATGTGTGTTAGTCCAAGAATGACTGAGAGAAACAACTGTTGCCACTGGCTCCCTGACAGACATGCCAGATGTTAACCATGCATTTCAGCCTCCCCTTTACCCCATATAAATACTTTAGATTTAGGTATTCTACCTCATAGTTTTCTGCAATGAAAGGAAACTGCTCAGGTTGTAAGAATTGAGTTTTAGGGATATCAAGCCCATCTTCTCCATACAGAAATTGCACCACGCTGCCATCACTGTCTCGTACAGTCAGGTCATACTGAACTACCAAGCCTTCCAAATGTTTTATGATACACCTATTCCAGGGGAAAAAAGAAATGGGGAAAAGAAAAATGCTGTTAAGAGGCTACAAAGCAAAACTGATAATATAAATCTAACACAAAAAATACTCCTTACATTAACCTCTTAAGTGGACTTAAGGGCTGAAGGGGAATTCAGACACAACACTAAGGTGAAATGCATAATGATACTGGTAAAGCTTTCAGCTTGTTGCTCTCTCCAGTTCCATTGGACTGACCTGACTTAAAATGAAACAGCAAATTACTATTTCTCCTACCACTCTAAGAGCTGTCTGAAAGAAAGGGACATCCTGCCTTTTAGAATCCCCCACTACCCTCTGAAACAATTAAAAAGTTTCATCTTCTATATACTGGAGGTGTTGCTGTAACAAAGATGAGGGTCACTCAACAGGGCCAAGAAAATCTAGAGCTGCTAGTTCTTTTATCTGTACCTGCACCAGGAAAAAGATTTCTCCAAAAGGAGAAGTTGCTGCTGCTATGTGCCAGAGATAAGTTAGAGATAATAAAGTACCACTTGTTCTAGTCCTCTAGAAAACAGGAGTTAGAACAAACATTCAACATTCAGACAGTAAAGACCTTTGTAAAAATCAAGTACAGTGAAATCAATCTAAGCAATACAGGCAGTTCTGGTCTACAGCACTCTTCAAAAAGAAAATCAAACCAAACCAAACCAAAACAAGACAAAAGTCAACCAACTAAACAAAAGGACCTTTTAAAGGCTCCAATTCTAAACCAAACCTCTTACCTTTGCAGGTACCCAGAACGGCTGGTTTTGACAGCTGTATCCACAAGACCTTCCCTGCCAGCCATGCAGTGAAAGAAGAATTCCTAAATACAAGCACAATACCATCAGCATTCTGCTGAGAAATACACCAAGACTGGCAATTTATGCTCTTCCTCAAAAGCTACATATGAAAGTAGGGTTAAAAAGTTAATTTATCTATAATTGTTGATATGCTGTATTAAAATATCAAGACTTAAATAAACTTCAATATCAACACAAAGTGCTATTAAACTTACAGAAGGTTTGATCCCAGTGAGAAATCTGCCAGTAACAAATCCCCCTGAGCTGGGGGAAAAATCATAAGGCTGGAAACATGGCAGTGATTTCCCAGATGCCATCAGTGGGGGTCTTCGACCTTCCAGCTCAATCTGGCCCAGCAAACAAGAAATCTAGATGTGGACAGGAAAAAAGGAAACATCACTTTTCCATCCAACTTTTTGCTCACATAAGCTTAATAAACTTACCTGAAAAATATAGTAAAAAAGTGTAAAATGTTCACTGAATTCTCTGTAGTTAAATATTGTCTTGTTCATGAAAGGTTCTTGCTACTGAGGGGAAGAAAAGGCATGAAGATTTCATCTGATCTTTTTAGTTATTCCAGCCCCCTGAGTTATCCTCAACAATTTCATTCTCATTCTGTAGGTTTATTTTAATGCACAGAGATGTGAAACTAAAAATACTGTAAATAATTTTTTTAGGTCCCTACATTACCCTCCACCACCTCTCAGCAGTGTATCCAAAAGAGAACAAAAATCTCAAACCAAAACACTTTCTCTCTTGAGCTTTGGTCCTTCTCTCTCATCAGAGGCAGAATTTTAGATGGCATTTTTATACAATGTTTCTTGCTTGGTGTCTGTTTTGCAGGAAGCAAAATGAAAAAGCATCCTTGCCATTTCTACAAAAATCAAAGATTTAGTCGCTCCTGTTCAGGAGTGGGAGAAGGAAAAAGGGGTCAATCTCCAACAGAGGTCAGGAAAAGTTCTTCCTCCTACAGTAGGTTTGTTTGTATAATCTGCAGCATTCCTTCTAAAAAGCAGGTCTGCTGTTTCAATAAATCCTCATGTACTGAGAAGCAATTCAAAAATATGTTATAATAAACAGTGACTCTCCTCCATCACCCACTGAGGTCTTTATTGCATTCTTCTAACATTTTTCCATGCCAAAGTCCAGAATAAAAATCTTGCTTTGGTATTAGATATCCCCACAAGAGCTTCCCAACAGCTTATATTCTAGGACAAATCACATCAACATATGGAGCTGCTGAGTATTCTGGCTGTCATTACCTGCATTGTGTTTACAGTGGATCCTTTGGCTCCTGACTGTACCATCAACTGCAAATTGTTCTCTGGAAAGCTCCTGTGGAGACCAAGGGGCATACAAACCTAAAGAGTTATGAGGGAGTGAAAGGAACAAAACCAAACATTAGTAATAAAATAATAAAACAAAGCAATTCCCACTGAAGGCTTTAACGGAGTGAGAAAGTAAGTAATCACAAGCATTGCTATATATAATTTTAAAGGTATCTTAAATATTAGGCCACCTTCTCAATGAGGGAGGACAAGCCTGAGGTGGAGAGGCAGTTTGTGAAGCCTCATGCTGGAGACAAATGGAAAGCTTCAGCCTTCAGGAGAGTCAGGAATCCCTCATCAACTTAATAAGAAAGTCTCCAAACAAGATTAGTATGCACAGATGCCTCGATGCCAACCTTGTTAACTTCATTGTTGTAATTGTTAACTTCCTCCTTGAATTTCATATCAACCATGTTAAAATCCCTCTGGTCTTTGCAGAGATGGGCATCCTGCCATTTCCCTTGGACCTCCTCACATGATGCTGTTTCTGGCAGATTAAGAGCAGCTCTGACAGCCTGAAAATAAAATATGGGAGGGTTTTAGGTGTTAAGCAGGCATGATTGAATAGGACAGGGTTTCAAAAATTTTTAATCATGGGAGAAAAAAAAATGTGCAAAACAGACTTACCTCAATACCACCCTGCCTTGACTTTTCAATGATTTTTTTTCTTTTATGGTCTGCTTCAGGTTTAACCAAAATATCTTCAATCCCTGTCAAAGAAGAGACACAGAACACAATGATCTAAAGTGAAAAAGAATTGAGGAAGGAACCACATTTAGTGTCAGGAATTTTGAGAGCAAAGAGCTGAAAGAAACTCACAATTAAAGTTATAATTCTGCAGTTAGACAAGAAAAAAAAAAGAGTGGCTTTTTGATGGAGGTGTAGGCCATCGAAAGAGCCATGCAACACCAAGTAAGGGTGCAAAATCAGCTCCCTAACTTAAGAAGTCTTAATTCAACAGTCACTAAAAAAATTCAGTTGGTGCACTTGAACAAACAGATGTCTTATGAGCTAGCCACATCAAGCTGCTCTTATTCCTCCAAACACACCAAAATTCCTGTGAGCCGAACATTGCTCAATCTGCCAGTTCCAAACTTTTTTAGAAAAAGGCAAAACAAAAACACAGCCCCTTGTGATGACAGGAGAACAACTGAGCCAATTACAGAGTGGAGCCCCAGCTCCTGTGAGCTGTTTGTAAGGAGCCCTGTCAAGGTCACTGAAATGGTCACTAAAATGGCTGTGTCAAAACACATCCCAGACTCTGCTCCAGCCCCACTTCTCTTTTTCTGATGTTTTAACTGCCTAGTGATCCCAGGCTCCTTATCTTTTCCTAATTAGGTTTTGCACCCTGGCTCTCCACGAGTATGTCCTGTGTCTTACAGTTAACTAACTACCTTCCTCACTCCAAAAGATACCCTTCTCTTTTCCTTGGCTCACAGCAGTCTGTTGGTTCCTCACTATTGCTGCCTATCAGTTGATTTTGTCTCCACATCTCTTGTTTGCAAAGCTGTAATGAAAGTCAAACATTTACCAAAAGTTTTACAGAAGAATGATGCAAGACTTGATTAACAACCCCTCAAAATTCTTTCATCTTGCTTTATCAGTTGTTCTGCTTTCAGAGAAGTAAAGATAACAGAGATTCACAGGAGGTTTTAAACTAAACTAAATTTCAATACAAGACATCTAGACTGTGTACAATTTGACTAGGATGGACAGAAGAGAGAACTTGTTGGGCATACTACAGAATAAACTTTAAGCAGCAAACCAGCAAAAAAATAAAAGATCAAAAAAAGAGGTTGGCAAGGAGCTATCCCACTCAAGGGCAGTCTTGCTTTACAGAATTAGCATGTGTTATGCCCAGAAATGTCTGTTTTACACCTCAGGAGGTGTTGCAGTTACTCACCCATGGTAAACCCCCTGTACAGCTGCAGGTAAGCAGTGAAGAGGCGTCCCAGGCATGTCAGCACTTTCCCACTGGTTCCACCCCCATAGATTTCATAGCAGCAGTGCACCAGGCCATAGGCAGAGCTGCCAAAGTGAGCTTTGTCCAAGACTCCACACAGTAATTCCCCATTTCTAATAATAACCTGAAAAATAAAACAAAGCCATTCAGGAAAACAGACGTTTTGATCTTATTATGACCTCTACAGGTTTTTCTGTGTCATCTATGTGAAAATAGGTTTAAGTTTAAAAAGTTCACATATTGGTGAACAGTTAAATATGGTCAGATTATCTGTACTTCCAGAATTTATAGGAGAAATAAAACTTCTAACACCATGTCTGTTTTTCCACCTATGAAGTCCAAAAAATGAAGACACATGGGCTAACAAAAACAGACGGAATCTGCATCAGTCAGGACCAGAAGAGAGTTTTTCCTGACCCCCAGGCCTATCCTTTAATCACCCGCTTCTGGCAGCAACTGTTGCTAAATACCTGCTTTCAACTTTGCCATCTGTCTGCTGCCTTTCCCATGCCTCTACTGTACACAGGATTTTAATACAACACAGCCCACCCCAACCTCTGCTGCCCCAGAGTTGCTGCATACCTGAGATTCACACATTGAATCGAGATTTAGACATCTGTTTGCAGGTCCCTTCACCCAGGCTCTCCCACCAATCTTTGCTTTCCCAGTCAAGTTCAGTGGAATGTGGTTGTCTGGAATGACGTTTATCAGCAATGTAGAAACAACCTATGAAGAAGTAGGAAGAGTGGCAGGAACTATTTATTTCCTATATTCCCTCCTCAACATAAAGAATTTGGCACAGAGGAGACAAGCAACATCCTGTATGTATTTTCTCCACTGACAGTGAAGTTTTAAAATCTTGGAAATCTGACAAGAAGGGATATCCTCTTGCTACTCTAGCCTTTGAAAGATCAATGAGTTGAGACACATAATTATTTAGAAACATATGGAAGCAAAGATTTTTCCAATAACTAGATAGATTAAAATTAAAAGAACATAAAAAAGAGCTGTCTGTTGGGGTTTACATGAAAAACTGGCAGAGAATTTCCCCTACTCTACTATAAAAGACATGATACTTGGACTGAATGTTAAACTCTCTCAAATAACAAAAAATGGAGCACTCACTTGGGTTTCACAGCTTTTACATCAATCTAATGATGATCTCAACCAAAAAGTCAAGTACCAGAATATTCACCTACAGCCTTTAAGTTCAGAGATTAAAAAGCATTGACTGGCATAACCTAGTTTAACATGATCAACAAATTCCTTCCCTGCTCCCATGCCTGTCACCTGCACCATCTGCAACCCTGTGCAGAGCAGTACCCAAAAGTACTATCCTAATTCTGTCATTTTAAATGGAAGGTGACCATCACAGCTCCAGAACATACACCAAGATCTATGTGGTGTTGATCAGGAGATAGGATCTGCCTTTTCAGACACCCTCAGCAGCCCTCTTTTTAGCATCAGCATTCTGCTTACTATGGAACCAGCAGCATTCTTTAATCCAGTACATTATAAACTACCTGCTTTCCTGTCCATAATGGCTGTGGTTTCATAATGGCAGGAGGGAAGATTTTAATTCTTCCTTTCTTGTCTGTCAGTCCTCGGTAAACGAGCTCCATATATTGCTCTCTGGTGAAAAAGCAGCCCCGGATTGTCATGCTGACTCCAGAAACCATGTGGTCCTGGATCAAGCCAGGAAGTGGCTTCCCATCCTAAAGAGGTGACAAGAAAGAGGACTGAGTGGTTAATAACTCATGTGCTACCAGCTCCCAAAATTATTCCCTCTGGATTAAAGCACTGAAGTAATTTGCAAAGAACTCATCGTTACAGCACAACTCAACTAAAGCTCCTCTGGACACTGACATTCAAAGGAACAAGATTAGATGTGCTGGGCCTTCTTCAGGTGAAGAGAACCACAAGTGGAGAAAGAACAGAAACCACGAATAATTCTCAAAAATTAATAAACAGATTTCTTTTTTTAATTTCATTAGACAAACCAAAGTGATTTCACACAGAATACATTTATCTGACAGTTTTACTTGCCTTTGGCACGAGATACTGTTCATCAGTGAAGGCTAAGGTGTAGGCTTCTGCCCTACCCAGCTCGCTCTGTGGAAAATGGGCATTCATTTCATCTCCATCAAAATCAGCATTGTAAGCCTTGCAGTTGGCATAGTGAAGCCTCAGCACTTTTTCTCCAGGCAGGATTCGGGCCCGGTGAGCTTGGATGGAAGGTCTGTGGAGAGTGGGCTGGCGGTTCAGTAACAGGACATCTCCATTTTTAATGTGTCGACAAACCTGCAAGAGAAGTTTGGTTGCTGCCTACAAGGTGTTTCCATCCATGCCTCAGAAAGGACTGCACAACCAAATACAAATACACACACAAAACATTTTCTTTGTAGTGTTAATGTTCTGTGCAAAGCTCAGAGAGAATCAGGACTGCTTGCCCCTGAACACCCCCTGCTCTCCACCAAACCACACATTGACTCCCACAAACCACTGTGATCAAACCACTAAGTCATTTATCCAAAGCCCACTGGGCTGACTTGATACCTGCCACAATACACCCAGCCTGAAACATCCTAGGATAAGGTAATAATGCAACCCAGCAGCTGGAGCAGAGGATCTCTGAGTTATAATTTCAGGCATGAGTAGAATCTCTGAGTTATAATTTCAGGTTGAGTATGACACAATACATTCTTACCCAGAACAGGCTCTCAAAAGAGTCTCATTTTAATTTTTCTATCAGTAACACCCATATATCAATTTAAATGATTATCGACAGGAGGATGGGAAGTTGTTTGCACAATCTAAATACTGTCATATTTACCTCTGTGACAGGTTCAGAGAGGACTGATATCACAGAAATACTCAAGTCTTAAATATCAAAACTACTAAGCCTCTACTAGACAGATCCAGCAGATCAACACTCCCACCCAACTTGGTGTCATCTGCAAAAAGTGACTGAGGGTGCACTTTGAATTGCTGAGAATTTGCTGAGGAGTACAGAGAGGAAGGAGGATGCAAAAGCATGAAATGAAAGCAATATTTTATCTTCCACATTGCTAAACGTCCCAAGAACAGTTAGCTGCAAGAGACTACTCCTCATCTTAGCAAGGTGAATACCACACACTGCATATTAGGAGTAAAATTTAGGATGGAAAAATAGGGTTTAGAATCTGAAAAAGCATCACATTTTTCTTCCCACCACCCAACTCTTTCTCAGCCACACACGACAAGATAACCCTGTCTGGGCAGTCTTGGTGAGTGAGACAGTACTATTGCTTTTAAAAAATACCACCACAGGTCCAGGAGGGCTCTGACAATCCCTCTGTCACACTCACAATCTTCAGTCCTGACTGGGGTGCTCCAGAAGAAGGAGTGAGGAGCTGCTTGGCGATGGCTTCTCTCTGGGTCAGGCTGGTGGCGCTCAGCACCGTGCGAGACCCGTCCTCATTAATGACCATGGAGGCCCCAGGGTGAACCTTTGGGCCATTTATGACAGCCTGCCTCAGCTCTTTGACATTCCAGGGAGTGACTGGCTGAGGGTAAGTCAGTTTGGTAGCAAACACCTAGGCAGGTGGGAAAAGAGGTGAGAAATAACACGTTGTTCAACTTTGGCTTAAAACTGTAAAAGCCACTGATAAAACAGTATCAAATGTTAACTCATACAGTGCAAACATAAATCACTTTAAGCTCTTGGATGCATCCCCTCAGTGTACTCTAATACCAAATAAACACATTTCTATTTTAAATTCTTCTACCATTAGAATAGAAAGAATGTTGTTCTTATAATTTTCTATGGCAGCACAAGAAAATTCAATTTAAAAAAAGGCAAGATTTTCAATACTGCAAACTAACCCACAAATACAGTGAAAAAGCACAGTATGTATTTGCTAATAGATATTGCTATCAGATATTGTTCCACTATTTGCTAATAGGCAACCAGAAGAGAGGATACAATGAAAAGCTCAAATTCAGGCTCTGTGTGGTTAAAAGTCATTAAGGATGGATGAAGTTGGTGTTGTTATTAAGGCCTTTTCTTAAAGGTTGCCACAGTTGTACAAAATGCACTGCATGAAGACCACAAGAGAAACAGGATCTACTTATAAACTTGCACCAATTCTTAATCCCATGAAACAAATACAGCTTCTTGCTTTAGTTTTTTAAATCCTTTCTCAGATGTGGTGTTCACTGTAACAGCAAGAATTTCTTGCTCTTCAATACTCCTTCCTTAGTAACACACAGTAGTAATATGCAGTAGCTCAGTCCTCAGAAAGAAACACTGCTTTATTTATTCTCACCATGGGAATGCCAATCTCATTGGTACCAATGTACATATCGGGGCAAATGACGGATCGAGCAGCAAAATCCACGCGCTTTCCCATCATGTGCTTCCGGAACAGCCCCTCCTTCTTCTCCAGCAGCTTTGGGAACAGAAGGCAATGATTTAAATGTGGAAGTATGCAACACCAGACAGAGTCTCCAGATACTACAGTGATGAATATCATGAAAATACCCACAGACTAACCGCAAATAATTCACTTTTTTCTTACTCTGTCAGCCCCTTGTTTTAACTCTTTGGGACACACAAAGACCAGAGTTCTTAAGATTCTGCCTGCTACTCACCTGACGAATACCAGGGTATTTATCTGTTATCAGTTTGTCCATGTCACTGTCAAAGACAATGTTGACATGGCTCTGCAGACGGATCCAGGTGTTGTAGAGCTTATCTGCAATGCTCTGCCCTGGAATCGTTGACAGCACAGAACGGTCCAGAGGTTCATTATCCCCTCCCATCTCCTACAAAAACAGAAATTAGAAACTTGGGCTTAACAAAACTTATCTTCTATTTACTAGGCTGAAATTATAGTATTAGTTAGAGTATTAAATATAACAAATGAAACATTTACCATTATTTTGCACCTCATTAAAGAAACTAGTTAAAAAAAAAAAAAAAAAAACAAAATCCAAAGAATTAACACTATAAATTTAATTTTCAAGTTATTGCAACCAAGAGCCTCAGACAGGTCTGCTGTCAAACTTTAAAAACTGGTTTAGATGGGAGATCTCCAAAATCCACAGCTACATCTACCAGTGGCATTTTAAAAGATGATTGCTAATTGATCATCTCGCGTTAAGTGACAGCCCTCTTTCCAAATTAGATGTTACTGGTCAGTCAGTGTGTGCTACAAATCACTGTAACTAGAAAATTCTATTCTTAGACAAAAATAATGTGAACCCAAGTGCTTCTATCACCTACACCACTTTGTTTCAGTCTAAATATCTGTATATAAGTCACACCTGAAACGCATTAACCTCCTGTCAGTCACACATTTGAGAACAGATCTCCATCTAGTGGCCACAGTCTGAGTAACCAAAAATGTCTCAGTCCACTATCAAAGAACCCACAATGATACAACTGATGAATATGAAACGAGGCAAACTGACATACATTATGATTTCCCAATATACAACCATGTGAACTCGTCAGTAGCAGAAAAGCATTGTGACTAACTAATGTTACTTGTGAAGTTTTTGGTTCTATTTAGACATCACTGGTCAAAAATAACCACAACCACAATTGGCCCTACTAGACTTAGAAGAACAGTGGCTTTTTTACCCCCATCACTTTTCATCTGATGAGACACTGGCAAAGTTTTATCGTGAACTGTTTGAGCTGTATATATTTCATTATCCAGAAATAGGAGCCCCTTATGCCTCCCACACAATAATCTAACACCAAAACCCATGACTAAAAGAACATGACCAGATTTTTTTTCCCTTTGCACCAGGTAGACGAGAAGAAAGAGGGGATGGGGAAAAAATAAAACAGGTATGGAGAACGTCACCACCAGCACATGCTCCAACAGCTCAGGCAAAAATTGTCACTGGGGCAGTTTAAACAGGAGCAACTCTTACTGTTTGAATTTCTTCTGTCATTTTTATGGGCTGACATTGCTCTTTTGCCATGAAAACCAAGAGTTTCCGTATCGTTTGGGCATCTTTCATCACAGCCTGCAGGTTCACAGTCTGGCCATTGGTGAACAGTCGATCTCCAAGTCGATTTACGGGACGATACCTACAGTAGATCAAAATCACTTTACAAGATTGAAGCCACTGAAAAACGGCAGGATAAACTTCAAACATTCTAACTTAAGTCTTTAATACGTGAAAAATAACCCCTGTAAACTAACAGTGAGAACTTAAAAATCCAAAAACTCTACTGGGACAGTCATAAAAGAGGAATGATCCTTAGCAAGAAATTCTATCAGTACTACAGTTATAATATTCTACAATAATTGAAAATACTAATTTTTTTCCATAATTAGTATTTCAATCCTCTAAGAAACTCATCTCAATTTACAATAAAAGCTATCATCAGTTAATGCTATGACTTTTTTCTTTAACATTCCACTGACACTTCAGCAGACCAGTGTCTGTACTATAATTGTTTGCATCTCCAACTCCTGTAAAAAGCATATGTGCTAACCCCTATGATTTCTACAAAACCTTTTTGGGGGAAATTTTACCTTGAAGGTGGAACCACAAGTAGATCTAAAAAAAACATGTCTGGACTGAATCCTGAACTCTCATGGGGATCCATCCCAGGGAAGAGATAACGCAAAAAGAAACCTAAAAAGACACAATAGAAATATAAACTTATTCTCACTGCTGTTGTTTGGGAATCCAAATCCCCAGATGCACTTGGTCAATCAAGTCAAAATAATTTGCTAAGTTAAACACTAGTGAGCTTGTTTAAAATAAAAACATTCAGGAAGTTTAGAAAGACTTGCCACTCTCTTTTTGGTCACATCCATGATATTTTAGACACAACTCTGGACAGAAATGTAGATTAGAGCAAAGGGAAAAAGGAAAACAGCAGGAAGAAAGTTTCCAGCTACTAACTGTGAGTGATGCATGAAACTGTTTTGCTTTTTCCTGGCAACAACTGCAGACAGATTCAGAGTACAGGCAACTCAAAAGAAGAGACTGATAAATAAGTTCTCATTCTTTAGCCAGTGTAACTGGGAGGAATTGCAGCACCACAGGAAAATCACACTCTCTGTAAACAACAGTCATGATCTGTGGGGAGCCACAATTTGAGAATACATGATCCAACTACTCCTTGAATCCAGCTCTCTGCATTCACCAGCCACCAGTCCTTCTGTCACAAAACCAGCCTTGCAGCCAGGAGCCCTTAAGGCAGAAGGCAAAGATTTGAGAAGGAATTAATACTGGAACGTTTGCAGACTTTGTTCAGTAAGTGGTACAGAAAACAAGTAACATTGCTATTAACAACCATCACCTTCATTCTTCCACAGAGCCAGGATGTATTCCTTGGCAGTCATTGGTGTCAGGTATCCTCTCTTCCCTAACTGGCTTTCATCAATAGCTGAAAAATAAAAAAATAAAATTAAAATACTAATTTAAAAAAATCTCAAGAGTTACTCTGAAAGGAGTTTTTTGCTTACAATGGTAAGTGTTTCCAGCTAAGAGAGAATGGAAATACATAGAAAACATACCAGCTGACATCTACATTAATATTATCATTTAAATGTTTGCTTTGGGAATATGAAATTAACTAAAGAAAGGGCTTTCTTAGAATGGAAAAAAAAGGAGCCATTTCTGTGATGAATGGATATCTATACAAGTAAGTGGAAAAAGATCCAACTTTGACATGTAAAGTGTATGCTTCATTTGACTAATGGTGAGCTGGACCCCTCCTCATGATGATCTCATCCACTGACCAGAACACAAATCAAGGCTCAGCCTGCAGCTGGGGAACATTTCAGTGGGATTCAGGTACTACCAGTGAGCTCAAGATTCCCATGAGATACTCAGCTGCACCAGCCAGCAATCCATCCATACTGTAAGTTAGAGTCTGGCTAGCTGTACTTTGGAAAGGAAGGGAAACACATGGCTTTGCTACTGAAGAGCAAAAAGATCATTTTTTAAAAACAAAGCCAAAGATTTTAGATCTCAATTTCCACTTCTCTTGCAGGCCAGCCTCCTGTGTCCCAGGGAAGCCAGAGTATACAACTCAATGAAAAGCAATTCTCTGGTGACCTCAGATAAAGGTTCACTATTCATCTTTTGGCTACGGCCCAGAAATCCAGACTTTTCCACACTGAAGCTTCAATTCCCCATTCTCCTAGAAAAGCTTTCCATCCTTTAGACAGAAATGCATCAATGCCAAGGTTAAAAGCACTCCCTCTGAGATTCAGCCATGATACAGGCTATGGAGAATGCACATAACTGTGTGATCCATCCCATTTCAGAAGACAGGGTACTTCACACTGTGTTTCTTCAGCCACAACTCCAGAGATTTGATCTAGTATTTAAACCACAGAGTAGCAAACAAACTCTCTGTGTAAACCTTTTCTAAGGGCTAAGTTAACACACATAAAAATCCAATTCAATTCTATCTCTTTGTTTAACAGATCAAGGATACAAGAGGAAAAAAGAGAGTAAAAATTGATTCAAACACTAATAAAGCCTGGAAAGTGTCATCTGATTTCTTTTCTGTCTTTTTCTTTTTAAGAGGAAATTCTTTCATAAGGGTTAGGATTGCCTGATTTTCTTTCTGAAGCAGTCATCTTCCTCGTAGTTAATTTTTTTCTCTGGTTGCTCTCCTTAAAAAATCTAGCAGAAAATCATCTACCTGCCAAAAATGAAATGCCCCAAACCCACCCTGACATAGATTATGCTTTTGTACTTCTCTTCCTGACACACAGACACTTGAAGATGCAAAGCATAGAAGACTTGCAAAGAGAAATTGGGTACTCCCTGATTTCTGAGCTTACTCTTTTATTCACATTTTTTATAAATGAGTCACAAGTGCTTAGTCACTACTAGGAAACTGTGCCCCTTAAATGCAGGGAAAAAAGTGCAAACATATTTAAGCAGGAGAAAAATATTTTACCTGCTGGTTCTTCCAGAATGCCTCTCTCTCCTGACTTATTGTGCACTGTGGAAGGATAGGTTACTGTCAGCTTGCTGTTATGCTCCCTTCTCACCAATGATCTTCTGGATCTTAAAGGGAAAAAAAAACAGGAAAGGCAGATAAAAGTTAACAGAAACACAATATTTAAGTTCACACTAGCTGTTTACTTCCTCATGTAGTTAAACTTACTTGCAGTTTGGGCATTTCTTTGAACCCATATGTGCTTTCCAGAACTGTGCTATCAGATTATTTCGACACTCACATACATTTTTGACCTGATAAAGAAAACCAACTTAGAGATAATCAAAATACTAAAAAAAATGAAAATAACAAGATTAAATTAAAACATGTTATATGAAGAATTCTTTAAACATGACGCAATTAACATTTGCTATCAACAAGAACATTATTAGTATCAATGCACACACATCTTTGTACTGATTTAATTCATGCCTTGATCGCTAGTGTTCATCATCTCCCCATATCTGCTGAAAACTTACACCCCTCAGTGCTCACCACCCTCCTGTTTAAATTTAATATTCTATATTTTTCATGTCAGTACTGAAATTTAAAGCTTTTCTCTAGTGCTGACTTAAGAAGGTAGAAGAATGATAAAAATCACTACTGTGGTTAAGCTTAGTTTTGGAACAAGTGATTAGGAATTAAACTTGGCTTACAAACAAATCTGCTCGAAGATCTTAGACGTTTAAATATCTTCTTCACTCATATTTGGCTTCACTAATAATGTACACTAAACTGTATTTAAATGGAAATTAGAATTCAATTAGATAAGTCTTTCCAAAAATTCCACTGTCAGTAATTCCGCAAGTTTGTTGGATACATGAGTTCTCAAAATATGTTTTGCAGCTGAGAACAGCTGGAGCATCACACAGAGAACTATCAACATCTCTAAGTAATGTACTGACAGCAGGATCCCATTTCTATATGGTATTTACACCATCAAAACATTTCCCTACATGTTTTCCAGAAACCCAACATTTATACTAACAGGAAATAAGACCTTTTTTAGGTTTAATTTCAGCCATTTCACTCAAAAAGCCCTCTAAACACAACACAGTTCAGAACTCGAGGACAAAATCTAGTGCCTACACAGTCAAAGACAGGCTTTCCTCTGCACATTACTATTTTAAGAACACAAACCCCAAGATCTCAGGAGAAGCACTGATGGTACTTACATTTGAACACTGATCTCTTATTTCAGAGCTCTGTAAAATTTCCTGAACGTGGTGATTTAACTCTTCTTCAATTTCTGAACCTGTTGCGTCTGCACATTGCTCTAAAAACTGAAAGGAACAGGATAAAAGGAATTGGCTCAGCTTTATGGATATTGGACCATGAATTCCAGAAGGGATGGAGCAATACACAGTACTTGCCCTGTTCAGAATGACTTCAAGATCATAGACAGCATGAAGCAAGCCCTTCTCCAGAACCTTCAGCTGACTCAGCAGTAAGTGAACCACAGCCCGAGTACATGTCAGCATGTGACAGTTTAAACAAGAGCCTCGGATTAGAAGGTATAATTTCTGGAAAGAAAAGGGGAAGAAAAGGTTACCCTGGTAGATTTACTAGCCAGCACAGTAAACAAGTAGATAGATTTGTTTGAACTTGGAAACAGTGCTATTACAATTGAGAAATTAGACTAATTGTTAATCATAAAGAATTGGACTGGGAAAAAAATTTTCAACCACGCAAAGTCAAATGCAAAGCATGATATATAGACAAATGATCTGCAGGCCACCTACATAACAGATACATGAAACACCTGTCACTTCTACAGCTCTTATACACCACAGTGACTACAACTCCCAACAGCCCATCCCAAAAAGGACAACGTGGCACCCAAAACCCCACACCAGCAAAATGAAACATTCTGGTCACAAGTACCATCAGCGTCCTTCAAGGTTCTTCATACAGCCACATTCTCCTCAAGGTTTGGGAAATTATCAGTAGGTTTTATGATTTAACATAGCTCTGCACACAACTCACTCCAGCTGCACACAGCCTCAGTGTCCTGAAGGCTTGGAGTTAGTGCTCCAGGATTTTAACCCTTGCTCAAATACAAGTATTTTACTTCCAAGCTGGAACAAGACTAGAAGTGGGATGTACCTCATCTAACTTAAAGTCTGGGTTAACTCTCCATTAACAGCCTGTGCAGAAGGCAGCTACTGTAAATGAGAGTGAGATCAGCACCTCAGGAGGGAAATTCATCCCAGCTCAGGTTTGTTACAGGCTGCATGAACCTCCCCCTGGAAAAAAACCCTCTACTCAGACTCCAGAAAGACCTAAAAAGCACAGATTATGCACCTAAGTTTCAGAATACCAAAATAAGATAAATCCTACCCTTACAGCCACAAATCCTTTTATATTTAAGAGATGACCCTTTGGAAAAACACCCACATGAATCACTCATGAGAAAGTGCAGTCTGACTGTCCCCTGTAGTTTTCAAAACAAGCTTTTAACACCTGACCCCAGAGATGCACAGCAAGTCAAACCTCTGCTCTATGACAGGGATCCCACATAAATGTAACAGTGGTAAAGCCATGAGAAGCACATGTGTCTGACTTCCAGATGCAAAAAATCTTCCTGACAGCCTTCATTTTAAATTGAAAAATACTGACAGATTTCTACACAGCTCAGTCTTTTTGAACCCTCTGCTTCCACCAAACTTAGAACACTGTGTTCTTTCATTTACTTGGCACACTGCTATGTCATTCAGCATATTACTGGACAGGTTGTTGGGTTCTATCCATGCTGGTCCAGTTTTCTGCAATAAATTATCTGGGATAAGAGGACCTGCTGGGCAGAATGGAGAGCACAGCTATTTGGAGCAGAAACAAACCCTGAGTGCCCAGGAAACACTTGGAGAACCTCAGCTGAAAGCAGGTAGTTGTTCATGTGTAATAGTTGTTTAAAGGTAATGATAATTTTTACTGTGCATCCACTTAATTAAGGCATGAGACCCTACAGTCAATCATACAGTTTAGTCATCAACATTCCCCCTCATCTCTTTGTCAATGTGGAGTAAAATAGTTACACCAAAGTGTGTGTTTCCCAAAAGGTCTATTTGTATTTAACTACTGTGACACCACAAACCTTTCCTACTACATTTGCTGTTACTGCACGTGAGAGGGGAAACAGATCTTGGCACTCTCACTATTTTCAAGGACTACAACTCTGTGACAGTAGCAAGAGAGGACTGAATGGCACCTACATCAAAGAAGAGGGGGTTGTAGACAGTCAGGGGCAGTTCTATGTGCCCAAAATGACCGGGGCAGTTGCTGAAGTTCTGCATGCAGGTCGCACACACTTCCTTGGAGTCCGGAGGTCCCAGAGCCAGGTCGTAGAGCCCATTGGCAGCCGGACTGCCCACGTTATCCAGGTACTGGGGGTTTGTGATGGGCTTTACACTCAGCTTCCTGAGGGTGGGAGGGAAGAGACAGGATCAACCAACAGCCACATGGCATGCACTTCAATGGTACAGCGTTCAGTGTCTGTGTGATAATTTTAATTGGGGAAAACATCGTTTCAAGGGCACTTTGCTCTGCACCACCACTGATTGCATTGAGCACAATCGTATCACAGCAAGTACCTCTCTTACACCTTTGTCCAGTCTATTAAGAAGTCACGTAATATTAAGAGGTCACCTAATATTAAGAAGTCACACATTTAGTTCCTGGATTATTTTTTTAATTGATGGAAACATCTTTTTGGGGCGCGCATGCAACGGGAATTTCTGTACCAATGACCCCACCGTTGCCTGAGCGCACCCGTTCATACCGCAGCAAACATTTCTATTACATCTTTACCCCTTCCATCAAAAAGTCACGCAGTTTTGTCCGTGAAGAGCGGGGCGGTTTGTACAAAACTCAGACGGCCCCATCGGCCCGCAGCCCGCCCGGACTACACATCCCAGCATGCCCCGCGGCCCCGCCCGCCGCGGCCCGCCGGCGCTCCGCCGCGGGGCATGCTGGGACTGGTAGTCCCCAGCAGCACAGCACGCGGTTCGGGGGGTGGGGGGTACGCGCGCACATAGCGCCTCACCTGATCTCCTCAGCCGTGTACATGCCGAAGGACACCCCGACCAGCCGCCGCCACGGCACCACCCGGGGCGGCTTCATGGTGTGCACCGACGCTCCTCCGGCCCACACCGGGCCCGCTCGCCGCTGCCGCGCCACGGGCAGCACCACGCGCTCCGCGCCGCGGGGGGGGCGGTGCCGGGCGGCACCACTGCGGCGCGGGGGCGGTGCCGCCCGAACCCCCCTCGCCGAGGGAGTGGTGCCGCCCGCGCTCCCAGCGGGCAGCGCGCAGCAGCAGCAACATGGCGGCGGGGCGCGGCGTGGCCGGGGGCTGGCAGCGGGTGCTGTGGCTGGGCCGGCGCTGCCGCCTCCCGGGACCGCGGGACGGCTACCGGTGAGGGGCTGGAGAGGGAACGGCACTGCGGCCGTGAGGGGGTGTGGGGAGCCAGGCGGGAAAGGCTGCGCCGGCGGCGTGCGGGCCCTTGCAGTGCGCATGCGCGAGGCCGCGCGGGGCCGGCATGGCCGGGGCGGCGTGAGGGGAGTGAGGGGAGTCCCTGCCCTGCGGCCCTGCCCTGCCTTTGGACACCTTTCCTGGGGCTCTTCCCTGCCTTTGGACACCCTTCCCTTACCTGCGGCCCCGCCCTGTGTTTGAACACCTTTCCTGCGGCCCTTCCCTGCTTTTGGACACCTTTCCCTTTGCTGCGGCTCTTCCCCGCTTTTAGACGCCTTTCCTGCGGCTCTTCCCCGCTTTTGGACGCCTTTCCTGCGGCTCTGCCTTGCCTTTGGGCGCCTTTCCCTGCCCTGCCTTTGGGCGCCTTTCCCTGCCCTGCCTTTGGGCGCCTTTCCCTGCCCTGCCTTTGGGCGCCTTTCCCTTTCTTACGGTACTTCCCTGCTTTTGGCTGCCTTTTCTGGGGCTCTTCCCTGCTTTTGGACGCCTTTCCTGGGGCTCTTCCCTGCTTTTGGGCACCTGTCCCTTTCCTGCGGCCCTGCCCTGCCTTTGGACACCTTTCCTACGGTTCTTCACTGCCCTGCCTTTGGACCCCTTTCCCTTTCCTGGGGGCTCTTCCCTGCCTTTGGACGCCTTTCTCTTTCCTGGGGCTCTTCCCTGCCTCTGGACCCCTTTCCTTTTCCTGGGGCTCTTACTCTGCTCTTGGACATCTTTCCCTTTCCTACGGCTCTTCCTTGTTTTTGGACGCCTTTCCTGGGGCTCTTCCCTATGTTTGGAAGGCTTGGAGCCTCCTCGGGAGAGAGTTTGAGCTGTTAAGACGATTCCTAGAACTGAGTGTCAAGAAAAAGCATTTTGAACGCATTCCTTGCAACTTTCACCTTACGGAGATAGGCTGAGGAAGTTCGAGCTGTTCAGCCTGGAGGGGGGAATGTTGAGTGGAGAGCTCATAGCAACCGTCCAGTGAATGGAGAAGCTGGAGAGGGACTCTTTGTCAGGAACTGTAATTATAGGGCAAGGAGTAATGGGTGCAAATTGAAAGAGAAGAAATTTAGATTAGATATTGGGAAGCAATTCTTTACTGTGAGAATGGAGAGGCCCTGGCACAGGTTGCCCAGAGAAGCTGTGGATGCCCCATCCCTGGAAGTGTCCAAGCCCAGGCTGGATGGGGCTCTGAGCAACCAGGGATAGTGGAAGGTATCCCTGCCCCCTGTGGCAGGGGACTTTGGAACTGGATGATTTTTAAGATCCATTCCATCCCTTAACATCCTATGATTCTGTGAAATGAGGAGGTCTCACTCAGAGTGTGCCTTAAATGAAAGGGCCCCACTTCACTGGGTACTGTGTAGGCAAAATATAACTCACCTCTGGGATGGCAAAATCACACCTAATTAGTTTATGGGACTTAGAGGAGCAGCTGGAATTACGGCACTGCACATCACAGAGCTGTGAATGCACCTTAACAGCATTTCCCTCAGGATCAGGGTCAGAGTGGAGATAGTAACAATGCAGCTTTTCTAGTTACTCATCCCTTCTAAGGTTTTAATTAATCCTGACCTGTAGTACAGAATTTCATTTATCTGCTTTTGCTGCATTAATGTGAGTACTATAAATTCAAGACTCTTCATTGTTTTGTAGGTGCTCTTCGAGTAGCACAGCTCTTGGCAAGACTGTGGACAGTTCAGAAGGTAACATGTCTTCATTACTTGTTTCTTCCATACGATATTTTTTAATCTCCAAAGCAACCTGGTGTGTCAGAAGGTAGAGAACATGAACACCCTCTTTCCTCTGCTTGGGTTTCCTTTCACCCTGCCTTCATTGTGCAGAAGTTTCCTGCATTAATTTGGTTCCTTACCTCATCACCACCCAGCTCTGCAGTCCAAGAGCTTGAACACAAGACACTTGAGCTCCCTGCCAGCCTTTCCTACTACCATTGCAATAAATTGTGGCCTACATTAGACTGAGGTTTTCAGCTGGATCAGCTTAAATCATGAATTTTCATAGAAGAATTAGGTTGGAAAAGACCTATAAAGTCACTGAGTCCAACATTTTAGCTGTAACTGCCAAGGCCACCACTAAACCATGTCCTCAAATGTCACATCTTCACATCTTTTACATCCCTCTGGAGATGGTGACTCCACCACTGCCCTGGGCAGTCTGTTCCAATGCATGACAACTCCTTCTGTGAAGAAATCTTTCCTTATATCCAAGCTAAACTGCCCCTGGTGCAACTTGAGGCCATTTCCTCTTGTTCTATCACTTCCTTGGGAGAAGAGATTGACCCTCATCTCACTACAACAATGAAGCCAAGATTTTCTTGGGCATCATTTTGTTTCTAACAACCGTTTTAATATTGTTTCTCCTAGTAAGTCAAGAAGAAATTGTGCTCCCCCGAAGGAAAACGTGGTAAGTGTTTACTTCTGGAATGTCTCTTGACTTGGAAGCAAATCATTGTTAGACAGCTAAGTGTAGTGTCTGTCCACCAAATTTGAAAAAGAAAATTCAGGTTCCTGGATTCTTGGATGCAAAGTCCCACTAGTGGTTTTCCTGCTGACTGGGAGCTCTGGGAATATTCTTGACTTTTGCTCTCTGTGCAGACTGTATGTGTTTCATTCTGACCTTTCTTTTAAAAACACAAGAACTGCACTCTTAAGCTTGGTTCTGTCCCTTTGGAAAAGGTCACATTCTCTAGAAATCTGTAAAATCAGGTTCATTTGGGTGTCTGCACGTGGGTGTGTTTGTTCCAGCAAAATAAAACCTGATGGCTGGACAAATAAATCCTGCTTAGAAATTATGCAGCTGAACAAAAGCTGTTTTATTGGGAGCACTTAAAATGGAATTGCATGACTGTACAGCAAAAATCAAGTTCATGGCCAAATGGTGTCTGCATGTAAACCTAAAATAAGACCATCTTCACCTAAATGCTTCTATTGGCCTTTCCTTTTTTGCTTAAAACAACCAGAGTCTTAAAGATCCACAGTCACAGGAGTCCTGAAAAATACAGTTTTGTGTTGGTTTATTTTTCTTGCAAAGACATGTCTTGGAGAGGGCTCTGAGAGGAGCATTCTTGGGAATTCTTTGTGTCTCTTCCCCATGTTTTTTCCTTGATAATATATTACAAGGGCAGGAGTCACAGCTGGAAACACAGATGCTCCTCTGGTTTTCCTCAAAATATTTTGTTTTTCCTGGGCTTGTTCCAGAGCTGGGACCTTTTTTGCAGTTGAATTTTCCCTCCCTTTGCAAAAAGTGTTATTTTCTAAGTGCAGCAAAACCGTTATTTCCTAGAACTGAAAATCCTTGTGGCTTTTCGCAGGATATTCCTGTGCTTGTTCTCCATACAATGTAAGGCATAGCATTCCATCTTCAATGGAGGATTAACCAAAGCTCCTTTGTTTTTAGGGGTAAGCTGGCAGTGCTACAGACCTTGGCTTCTACTGTGAACAGGGTGAGTGGCTCTCTTGGTCATGGACATGGGACTGATTGCCCATCTCCTGCAAAGCCTTGTGCTCAGGAGTCTCTTAATTCTACTTTGACCATAAATGAAAGATGGAACTTTTACATCTGGGTTTTACGGGATTTTCACTTTTGCTCCACGCATTTTGCTGTGTCTGTAAAGCCTCATTCTCATGCTAATTGAGAGCTGCAGTTACCAGTGAAAACTGCAGTACTTTGATAAGACTTTTGCTAACGTCAGGAGCCAGTTCCTTTTCCAGTTCAGCTTCCCAAACCAGAATGCCCTTTCCCACTTTCAGTCCAGAAAGCAAGCTTTGCAAAGTGCAATGAGTGTCTGCTCTTGCTGGGCAACAACTGAAAATGCTGTGATCCCATTCTTTAATCCTGTCCATCTTGAATTCCGGGAACTGAATCAAAACCTACAAGTCCCCTGAGCTTCCCCAGACTGTTACAGTTAGGATTCTTCTTGATTTGCAGGGTGCTTAATGCTTGCCATGCATTGTTTTCATCATGTCAGCCTGCATGTGTGTGTAAAATGGAAATACTTTTAAAACTATTTCCAGACAGGCTAAGCCTTTTTGAATAAGAGGAACTTTTGTAAAATGTGCATCAGGTGGTGATTATAATGGAAGTATTCATTGTACCTTAAATTCCATGAGGCCTGTGCACATATCTGTAAGCCTTTCAGACCTGGGTTCTTCTTTCTACAGGACCCTACTGCTGCTCATTATATGTTCCAGGATGACCCTTTCCTTATGCCAAGAAATGCAGCCAATTCTGTAAGTATTTCCTTTCAAATCCTTGATAATTTCCCCCCCCAACCTTTGTCTAGGTTGTGAAGACTTACCTAATTGGAGCCTGGTTTTGATTACAAAAGAAAATGAAGTATCAGATTTTTTCCAGAGTATTGTGTTCTCTCTGAAATGAGAGATGCTTTTAAACTTGAAGCAGTACAGGATTTCAGTTGTCTGATATAGAACTGTATCTCTTGACTGAACAAGAAGGATGTAAAATACAGTGTCATTTAAAGAACAGGCATACTGGCATGAATACCACAATGTTTACCTGGAATTTTGTCTCGTGCCTGTGATTTTGCTAAGTTGAAAGCAAAGCACGAGTTTCAATTTGATCCCATCAGAATGTTCAGAGTTACAGAAAATGTTTCTCTTTTGGCCTTGTAATTTGTGTTTCTTCATCTTGTTCTCTCTTATTTCTGTGCAGCGTCTGTATTCATTGTCAAAGGAGTCTGGGAAAAATGCTGCAAAATACATTATTAAGAACTTCCCTCAGTATTTTGACAAGACTTTTGCAGAGCCCAACGTACCAGTAAGCTTTTTGCTTTTCATTGTATTTTTCCTTTGTCAGTGAAATCAGCTGTCAGACTAGTCCAAAACTAACACAGAAGGATAATTTTATTAACTGTTGCATACAGCTGTGAAAGTAGTACTGTGTTTTGAAGCGAACATTTTTCCTTGGGAGTTCCATATTATATCACATTCTTGAGACAAAGTAAGACGAGCAGTGTTGTTAAGGTGCTGACTTACTAGCACAAAAGTGAGGGGTGAGGACATGTGTGGTCCTTCATCACCAACAGGACTGCTGTTGTTAGGCTGTAAGTGTATTTAGTGAAGAGCAAGGATACTTGGTTAGTGTTTTAATGATCGTCGTGAGCTCAAACCTTGTCTAAACTAACTGGCACTCTTTGCTTTTAGTGCTTGATGCCTGAGTCTCTTACACCTCAGACTGAAGGAGTGAGTGAGGAAGCTCTAAAGGAGCGTATCAAGCTCAGAAGGGTCAAAGAGTCTGTGGACATATTTGATCAGCTTGTACAAGCAGGTATGTGGTCACCTGCCAGATTCTTCAGTAGAGCTCTGCTTAAATTGTGCCAAAAGTATTTTAGTAACTGACACAGGCTACAGGGACAGATTTGTGACTGTGTTTCTGCTTTTCACAACTGCCTCTGGTCTGGTGAAGTGTTTCTGTAGAGTTATTGGAGAATAACCCAGTCTTAGCCACTAACACTCTCCCACTTGATCAGGAAAACTGTACCCTTTCAGTGGCTTCAGCAGAAAAACAAATACTGTAATTCAATGTTAAAGTTGTCTCCTATGGTGAGTGGGTTTGTGGCAGTACTGTTGACACACCCAGGGTTACAGACTTGCTAGAGAATGTCTTTGTGTTGAAAGACAACAAAGTGGTGTAACTGGGTCCTCAGAGGTTTTCTGATATGGCCATGGAATGTCATCTTTACTTCCTCTGTGACTGTCACAAATCCTTATTTTCTAAAGGCACCCCTCCGTCTCTGGAGACCACAAACAGCCTTTTAGATTTGTTATGCTTCTGTGGAGATGAAGAATCTGCTTCTGAAAAGGAGGAAGAAGCAAAAGAGGATTCGGAAGAACCAGGGGTATGAAAAACCTGTTGATCTCTATTTATTTCATACGTACTGGGAGGGTATCAAGGTGATGTCAGGTTTTATGTACTGTTGACAGCCTGCCTGGGAGATGGTGTGAGGTGGGTCAGATGCAGTCAGCATTCCCAGGAAATAAGTCTTATAAAAATCTGGTGGCTGACCTAGTAGCAACCGCAGTTGGTGTAAAGCTGAACTTAATAGCTGAAACTCTGTCCTGGCTTAGTTCTGCTGAGCTGTGCTTAAATAACTTTCTCCCTGACAGCCTGGTTTTTATAGTTCCCTGCAAAGAAGACCTCTAGTAACTCAAGTGTAGATCACCTAATTAATTTTCTTCCAGTCTGAACGACATTGACTGGATTTTAATGAAGTTGAGGGCTCCTTGCGTGACATCAGAGTATCCAGTTGCAGGGGATAGTAGTAGATATGTTGTCCCTGGAAAGACTTGAGAAACAAAGGGTTTTAAAGAGTATCTGCTATGGTCTAATGATTCCCACCAACTCCACAGATACATGCAATTTATCTTGTTAGTATGTTTAATAGTATAAGTATTAATCTAGTTACTGCTTTGTGAATATTGTAATAGAAAATACAGTAGGAATTATTTTTACATGGCCTATCAAAACCCACATTTGATATCATATATATTGCCAGTGAACTTCTGTGTTGTTACCAACTCGTGTCATTTGATGTTTAGCCACAATTTTGAACTCTGAGAAACTTACTTCTACAAAAATCTCTCCAGGTGAATGCTTCAGAGCAGAAGGCTCCAAAGAGACAATTCCAAAGAGGTTTACAGTCATCTGGCCCTAGATGGAGGTATAGAAAATGTTCCCAAACCCATATTCAGTGGGTTGTGCACACACATCATTGTTATTAAAACAGACTTTTATAAAAGTTTTTTTAGCAGCCCATATTCATGCGTGTTAGTTGTTAAATACATCTGTGTTTGCTGATCTTTTAAAGTGTTGATGGAAATCTGGTGATTGTAGAACAGCTCAAAGTATTGCCAGTAATATATATATTTGACTGTCAGCCATTGGGGGGGCAGCCCCTGATTTTGCTCTCTATGTTGTATCCTTTTCCTAAAGTTACCTGTTATTTGGTTCTGTGATGTTCAATTTGTTTGTTGATTCTAGGGAGAACAACCATGCTGAAAGGATATTTAAGATAATGCCAGAGAGGAATGCACACTCCTATTGCACAATGATTCGTGGAATGGTGAAGGTAGAATTATTCTTCAGTGCTGGGGGATTTTTCTCAGGTTGTGAAATCTCACACAGTGATAGAGATTGTTTTATTGTTTTTTTGCAGCATGGGGCTTCTTCTAAAGCTTATGACATGTATATAGACTTGCTGAATGACAGGCACAAGGGTGAGTTTCTCCTGGTTTTCTTTTGTGATCATCTAAGTACCGGGACGCCGTGTTGGGGGTGTGAGTGTTTGTTCCATGGCAGTGATGATTGGCGCAGGGGTACGGACCTCAGCTGGATCATGGGAGCTGAGTGCAGACTGCTGGTTTCAGTGCAGCTGGCGTGTGGCTGGCCCACTGCAAACAGGTTTGCATGAGACTTTGCCAAAAGCTGAGCCATGTTAGAACAAGCTCTTTTCGTGTAGGCTTGTAAATTGTCAGTTAAAATGATAATCTAATGTTTTTACAGCTGATGTGTACACCTTCAATGCACTGATCAGAGCAGTCCCAAACCTAAAGGAGAGGTTCGTAGAAAGATGGGAATTAGCCAAGGTAAGGAGGGTAGAGCAGAAGAAGTGGGGAAGGGGCAAGAGTTTAGGGTCTGAATCTGCTTTATCATTAAAAATTTGCAGTTGTTAGAAAAGGAAGAGCTTTGTCCCAGAATATTAATCTCTGCTGCAAAGGAAATTCTTTAGTTTAAACATAAAAGCCAACTATGGAGAAGTGGTAAATGTACAAAATCCAGGCTTGCTCTTGCAGAATGGTTTGTCTTGTGAGAACATACCTCATCCAAGAACTGCTTGGGCAGAAAGTAATTGGGGAAATTATGCTGGGAGATAAAATAAACAAACCATTTTATATTAAAAAAAAATCTTTTAATTCATGTTGTTGTGATGAAAATGGAATTTTGAGGGATGACATTACAGGCTTCAGTTTTAATGACATAACATCAATAAGGACAAGTCGTATGTAACTATAAAAATGTCCTTGATATTCTAGACGCAATTCTCCAAGTTCTAATCTGATGTAGTGTTGTAGCCTTGGGTTTTGGTCAAAGTAATTAAAAAACAGACAGTATTCCCTTAATAGATGATCACTTAAAGCAGAGTTGTTCACTTGAGGGGGTGAGAAGGATTAGGTTGAGGAAATGTATGTATAACCTGCCTGAAAGCTGAACTGTGATCCATAACACGTGAAACACTAAGGATTTTGGTATTTTGTTTCAAGGAGTTCCTGACTCACATGGCTCAACAGGGAGTGCAGCCAAATCTGCTGACTTTTAATGCTGTACTGAAGACTCTGAGAAGATGTGGTGGTGTGGGCAGGAATATGGCTGCATTGGTAATTAAGGAAATGGAAGCACTTGATATAGGTAAGAGAACCAGAACATTTATTATGTTCAGTGGTCATTATATTCCAGTTCCACCTCCAGAATAGAATAGATAAGTAGCACACAACACAGGGATTCTTAATTGCAGGGAAGATGTACTTCACAAGCCACCCAAGCCAGTTCAGGTCTATATATCTACATATCTACAGAAAAAAATCTTTTGGTCTAGATCATGTTTTTTGGTTTCAAATAAATATTGCAAAACCAAGAAATATCTGCACAACTGATTTGATGTCCTGTGGAGTGTGCTTAGCTCCAGTAACATGCTTGTTGATAGGCTAAACATACATTCATGAGCAGAAGGGAATCTAGCTAAGAAGTATTTGTGGTTTTAGTTTAGAGCAGTGAAGCTTGGCTGCTCCCCCATAGAAATAGGATGTTCTGGCTGGTGGTGCACTCAGATACCATCTCTCCCAGCTGTATGTCCATGAGGTCTGCTCCAGCATGAGGGTGGACAGGGAGAGATATTAAGTTCATGCATGCCTGACTGGAAGGGTAGAGACTGAATTAGTGCTTTTGGCATAAAGCTCAGATGGGAATGTTGGAGTAACTTCAATGTTTTTGCTTTCCAGAGCCCAGCCTTGCGACGTACAATCACCTTCTCTCCATGTTTTACAGAGGCGGTACGTGTGGTATCAGCTTGTCCATTAATGTGTCTTCTTTAGCATCTGCTTTAAATGCTTTCCAGATGGGATGGGTGGAGGCAGTTATTTTGTGGATTAAAAGAGAAAGTTTTGTGTGTCTGATCTTAGTGTTAACATGTGCAGCCTGATTCTGCTTGGGTGAAGAAAAAGCTACAGAAGGTTATAAACTTGTACAGAGAACAAATGCTATTCAGTCTCTGTGGAGGCTGGATCTGATCACAGTGTTACATGATTTCATGGACTGTGTCACTCACAGGGATGAAATTGCACAGGGATTCTTCTGCCACAGTTCTGTGCATTGGAGCCATTGTGAAAAATAGCTGTGTTAGAAAGCAGGAGCCCCACTGCTCAAGATCCCATGCTTAAAAAATTTTGGCTATAGGAAAAGGCAGTGTAGTGTATAACTGTAGTCCTTGTGTTCTAAGAAATGTGAAGGAACTACTCTGGAGTCTCTTTAGGTTTGATTGTGGGGGGTTTTAGTTTTGTTTTTGGGTTTTCCCCTTACAAATTTTTTGTTTGCTTATTAAATGCTTTGCTTTTCCCAGTGCAGCCTTCTAACAGACAGACTTCCAGGTCTGTTTGATTCCTTGCTAGAAAGTGCTTTTATCTTTCTGAATCTGCCCTGTTGTGCTGTGAAAATCTGGTAATAATAGGGCAAATCTTAGAGCAAATAAAACTGCAACTTGTGTGGAGCACCTTGGGATTCATGAGACTTGTTTGAAATCACATTGCATGTTTCCATTTCCATGTTATATTTGCAGGCTGATGCTCTTCACTAAGGAAGTGCTTGGCACAGCTAAGATGTGTTGTTGTCTCTGTCCCACAGTTGATACTCCCCCATCAGGCATCGCCTCTGAGGTGTTAGATGAGGTTGAAAAGAGGAGTTTCACTCCCCAGGACCCTGATGATGGTAAGAACTTCCACATGTCTGACAAGCTGTGTTGATTAAACTTGGGTGAAAAGATACTTACGAATTTCAGGTAGCTTTACTCAGGAAAAATGCATGCACCTTGCTTCTCAGTCCCTTCTGATACTCTTTGGAGACAAAGAAGGACAGATTTCAGTATCAGAAATTGTGCTGTGCATTGGTGCACTGACTTCTGTGTGGAAGGAGTGCAATCCATGTGAATGAGCATTTGAACTCCACAGAATTAAGAATATCCAAGGCTATCTACAAGATTAGGTTAAGGAGGTACATCAGGTAGCAGCTTCATTAAATCATACATGTCTGGTAAATGGCAGGTTTTTGGTGTGGTGTGAGTTTTTCTAGTCTAGTTCTTCCTGATCCTTTTCAGATAATCTCAGGAAACAAAACTGAAGTGTGGGCCTGTAGAAGAGATATGTTCTGGACATCCCACATGTCACTGGCTCCTTCTGCCATCTCTGTGTACACAGCTTTCCCCTGGGACATTCACAAGCCTTTCTGTATATTTGGAAGCAGATACAGCTTGCATCGGACATGAGTTTGAAAAAGGAATGTCTGTAGACAAGGTGGTGGTAACAAAGTGTTGGAAGCCACTCTACCAGCTGGCATTCCTGTATAGGATAGGATGAAGAATCCATTTCAGCACATGCCTCAGGAAGCCAGTGAGGATTTGATAGGTTTCATGTCTGTTTGAAGGCCAGAGATTAGGAGATTAGCATATTAGGTAATCCTAGCTTGCTTTTTTTGTCTTTGGAAAGAATTCTGGAAATAGAATCTTGTGCATCTCCTTGGCTTGCTTCTGGCCTGCTGTATATGTTACACTGTTTCTTTCTCTGCCCTAAGCTGTTGCCAGAAGGATATAAAAACCACCCAACTCATGCCACAGCAAAGTTTCTACCTAAAAAGTGAGATCCCTGCTACATTGTCAAACTTAGCTACAAATTCAGTTTTTAATTGACTTTGTCTGTCCTGTGGGAGGGTAGGTTAATGAGCTTCTTGCTCTTGAGTCTCCTTGGATGTTCGAAACTAACACTGTTTTCTCCTTTTCAGCCCACTTCTTTTCCACTGCCATGCAAGTGGTAAGTGCCTCTTCCTTTCCATCAGAATTCCTTTGAGCTCTCCAGCTGTTTAAGAATTGCCTGTGAGTTTTCCACCCTGTCATACAAGGTTTAGCTCTCAATATCTCCCATTTTCATCACTTCTTGTAACTTTCCCTCATAATTCTGCAGTTCTTGGCTTGATCTCTTCCAAACTGGTACCTTGTATGCCTGTCATGAATGTGTGAAAATGAGTCTCAGAGGGATTGTTTTTGTTTTTTTTTATATTTGATACCTCTAAAAGGTAACTGGTTTGTTGCAGTGCTGTGATCTTAAGGATATCAAGCTTGCCTATCGGTTAAATAAGATAATGGACATGGGAGACAACTGGAAATTCTTGGATGTGGATCAGTTAAATGGCTACTGGTGAGTGAAGTGCAGCCTGTATTCAGCATTTTGTGTATTGTCAGCTTGAATACAAACTAGGGTTTGAACATTGAACACCAGCTGGTTATTGTGTGTGCAGTTTGGGAACTGAGTCCCTTTTAAGAACAGTGATTCCTTAGGATTATTAGTTTGTGACCTTCAAACTGAGATCTGTTGTCTTGGAGTTTATCTCAATGCCCATCCAACAACTAGACCAACCATTTGTATTTTCTACAATCCATCATAATGCAGTTAGGATGACAGCTTGGGAGGAAACACCAAAATAGCATAATTCCTTAGAGCAGGGACATTTTCCTAGTCAATGCACTGGATCAAGGACCCAGCCATGTACGGTGAACTTGGACAAGAAATGAAGTTAATGGAGTTCAGTTCTCCAGAGGCTGCATTTGAGACAGGCTCAGGTAGCTCAAACCTGGCATCAGTCAGGGAGATTGCCTTTTTCTTCTCTTTTTGGGATCTTAAAATGCAGTGGTCTAACTTCTGATTATTTCTGCCAGTTATCCAGTGTCAGCATTAAGTTCTCATAAAAAAAACGCTGCTGCTTTTCTGATTGTGTGGAGTATTGAAATCACACAGTGAAACTTCCCTGATCTGCAGTACCAGTCTGATCAGCACACCATCATCTGCTGGTGCTTCTCTGTGGTCTGGTTGATCTAATCATTACTGAATTAGGACATCTTTTCTCTCCTCCAGGTCAAAATTCTTTTCGTTGTTGTGCATGATGGAACAAATTGAGGTTGTGTTGAAGTGGTACAAAGAAATGTCCCTTTCGGTAAGTGTGTACTGGGGTAAATGAGCTTGAGAGCTTTAGCCTGGAGAAATGGAGCAGTTACACGTGACTGAAATGATTTTCTTCCTTCATCAGTTCTTCTATCCAACTCCTAAAAATATATTGGACCTCCTTCAAGCACTGGATGCTGCCAACCAGTTGGAAGTGATCCCTTCAGTGTGGGAAGGTTAGTGATGGCCACATGGCCAGTTTGTTTGATAAATGTCCGGAGCAGTGTGAACTGAGAGCTAGTTTGGAAACTTCCCATTGCTCACACTAGCCATGATAAGGTACATGAGAATGAGGGATGATATTCCTTAGTGCAATAGTGAGGTTGTATTAAAGGCAGAACCAATAGCACAGACTATCCTATTGATCATGGTTGTGTCAGTGTCTTGGAAAACTGAGTGCTTACAGAGTGTAGTACTTCAACCAACAGCCTGGCTTTAACATGTCTAAATTATTTTCATGTTCTTTGCATCTTAAAAAGAGGAAACAATAATGCAGATGCAAGCTTTAGCACACAGAAGTCTCCAACTGTCACCAACACTGAGGGGACAGATGGTTCTTTTAGGGTTCCTTGGCAGATTGATGACAGCACTAATTTGTAATTACAATGTAAGCTTTATTTTCTTAACAGGATTTTATTATGCACATAACATAGAATCTGTAATCAGAATAGCACGGGATTTCTGTAGGTAGAGTCAGTGTAGTGCAGTTTTACAGGCAGTGTAGGACAGAATTACAAAGCACCACTTACCCTATGGTAGTTAATCATGTGGACTCTGCAGGTCAGATCCAGTCTTAATCCTTGGCTAAGATTTAATCTAGCTTCAAAAAACATGTAAACTAATACAAGTCAGTCCTCAGAGGAGGCAGACACTGGTGAAGGTCATCCTGACTGCAGGGGCTTGTGGGTCTCACTGTCCAGCAGCAGTTCAGATCCACATTCCCTCTTAGGATTGGCAACTGCTTGATGCTACAGACAGTGCTTGGTGCTGTTACCTTCCCTCTTCTGTGAGGGGGTCATCACCAGGTTGGCCAGTGCTGGGGACCTTAAAGGCCATTATTGAGGGGAATAGCTGGTCTGGTACCCCAGAATCTCGAGGGAGGGGAAGAGGAAACCTGTTTGGTTTACGTACTTGGTGCACAGAACCTTCAGGACTTGATAGTGAGGGGAAAGGGAACTAATCTGTGACCAGCTCCGTCACAAGCAATAGCTCTTCACCTTATTAAACGGTGTTAATTGTGCTGCCCGTGTTACCAGGAGTTGGGAGCAAGAGTATTGGTCATACTTACCATCTACTGCCTTTTTCTGAACAGATGTGAAACAGCTGGGCTTTATCAGGAGACAAGAGCTGTTGGAAGAGTTCCTGTCTTTGATGAGCAGGGACCAGCACCCAGATGAGGTAAGGAAGCTGATGTGGTTTAACCCCTGAGAACACCTGAGCACCACACACCCCCTTGCTCATTCCTTCCTAGTAGGATGGATGGTGGAGGGATTTGGGACAGTAAAAGTACAAAAACTCAAGGAGCTCATTCACCACTTCCCATTGCAGGCAGATATTCAGCCATTCCTAGGAAAGCCAGGCTCCTGGAAAGCTCAGGTGTAATGGTAACTTGGGAAGACAAATGCCATCACCCCAAATGTATCCCATTTCCTCCTTTCCCCAGCTGTGTGTGCTGAGCATGACCTGCCATGGTCTGGAATATCCCTTGGGTCAGTTGGGGTCAGCTGGCCCAGCTGTGTCCCCTCCCAGCTCCTTGTGCACCCCCAGGCCACTCACTGGTGGATGGGCTGAGGAGCAGAGAAGGCCTTGACACTGTAAACACTGCTCAGTAGTAACAAAAATACCCATGGTACCGTTTTCATCCCAAATCCAAAACACAGCCCCATAGAAAGAAAGAAAGAAGAAACTATCAAGAAATTTGACCCCAAAACCAGCACAGAAGCTCAGTGAAAAGAGTAGACATCTCCCTGTTTCTATATACAGCACAGATTGTATGGAAATGCTATATTACTGTCCCAGGTCAGTCCTGGAGTTCCAGTTCATCTGCCATTGCAGATTCCCAGATTCATGTGAGCTTATCCACTTCTGTTAAACCTTTGGATTGTCTTCAACCTATAGAGAAACCTCACAGTAACACAGAGGAGGATCACTTCCTTAACAGGGTTTGGAAAAGTGATGCAGCCCACCCAGCCAGCCACATCTCTGAGGAAGCACATGGCAGAATTCAGGGATTTTTGCCAAGGATTTCAGTGCAGTAACTGCCTTCTCAAGCTGCAGAATGTTAAAGGCAGATGTCCCTGCAAAGCCACCTTGGATCTTGCTTAGTGAGGATAGTTGTCCTGACAGAAGTGAGAGATTGTTCTGCCAGGAGTAACCACTGTCAGTTCACAGATTTAAATCACATACGGAGCAAGCCTGTAGGGGAAATTTCACTGGAATTGTTACATGAATTCTGGAGGGTTTGGGATTAATAGCACAGTATTTTCACAGATTCAAGTGGCGTTTGCCAAGTGTGCTGAAGACATCAAAGCTGTCCACGAGCCAGCCGGGAGAGAGCAGATCCCGTTGGAGTGGACAGGCAGTGCTCTGAGCAATGTCGTGGTGCTGTTTTCCAGGGCTGGGAGGACCCACGATGCTTGGTAAATGTGGGCTGTTGGGAGTTCTGGGCTTGCTGACACTTTGACTCAAGGTTTAATCACAAAAATCAAAAGCTAATGATTTTTTTCAAAGCCAGTTGGCTTTGAATCCTAGTGCAAAGGGAAGGGATAAATCCTCCTGGGAATGTGATGGGTTTTCTTAATGGTGGTGTTCATTCTTGTCACCAACGTACAGTTTTCTGTCTCAGAAATGGTTCAGATATTAATGTAGTAACTGGTGTAGAGCTTTGTACAGCTGCTTATGGCAAGGTGGGGTTTGATTATCACTTCCCTGAGCACTGCTGGTTGCCCACAGCTTCCCATTTTCTGATTTTTAGAATGTGGATTTCAAACTGCTAAAGAGATTAACTAGCTTAATTAAACTTTTGATAAGAATTAACCCTAATTAAAACTCTCTCAAGAGACTGTTTTTTACAACTCTCCAATGGCTAGAATTTACTGTCCTACATGCTCTTAACTTGAAATACAGGTAAAAGTACCCAGCCTCCATTCTAAGCTTCTGAGCTGTTTCCTGTAAAATACAGATGTTCCCTTTGCACTGATTCATTTAAAACAGAGAAGTGGCAAGTACCCTTCTCAAAATATATTGTAAAGAAACTTGCCACCAGGGACACTTATGTATTCTGGACTTGTTTAAGATACTCTGTGTTAAACTAATCAATGAAGTTAGCTGGTACAGATTGCAAGAATGTGGCATGTGATCCTTTCAGATCTATGGGGAATATTTCATGAATTTGAGCTTACCTGTGTTTGAATGGAGGCTCATCCAAGAGATTTAATAGTTACCTGTTCCTGTGTTGTGTGGGGGTTTTTAAATTATTGTTTTCTTTTGGATAGGAACATGATGGAGCATTTCCAGCAAACCAACAGGATTCCCACGTAAGTACTTTTAGGTTCTTCAGGTACTGAGTCTCCCCTTTGGCTGAGACCCTGCGTTTCTTTTAGGGAATCATGGAATAGTTTGGGTTGAAAGGGACCTTGAAAGATCAGGTCGTCCAACCCCCAGTTACAATTGACAATAGTGGTCCATTTGCTTCCAAAACGTGAGTGTGTGTCACTGTGAGCATGGCTGTTTCTCCAGCAGGTATATTCCAAGAACTTTCTGTCTCAAAACATGTTGAAAATGTAAAGTAGGAGGAGATTACAATGTCAGAGAATGAATCTCTGGGCTGTGGAGAGCTGATGAACTCAGCAGTACAGATCAGTCTGAGCAGGACTCTTGGGAACATCTGGTTTTCCATGTGCTCAAAAAAAATCCAATATGCTCTTAACAAAGTGCAGGTGCTTCAGAGGTGCCTGATTTCTGAAGACAAGTTTGTCAAGTCAAATTCTAAATCTTAGGTGGTACCCTGTTAGGCTACAATAGTCTGCTTGTCTCAGGATTTTGGGGGGGGAAATCTGTTTGAAGCAGAACTTCTAAGGAATAATAATGTGGTTTATTTGAATGAGTTTTTTTAAATAAAATTACAAAACTGGAGCTTGCCCAAGTGAACAGCACGAGGATGTTGGTATCGAGGGGCACACACCTTGTGGCATTCTGTGCCTGCCCTTTTCTGCTAGGACAGGAGTTCCCAAACTCACCACACTGGTACAGGGTGAAGGCTGAGGTGAAATTCCAGGCAGAAGCAGAATTGGGCTGGCTGAGTGAGCTGAAAATGTCACCTGCTCTCCCTTTTTAAAGCACAGGCTTTAAATGAACAGCCACCTCACCTGTGATCCCATGAGCAGTCACCCTGGGCCTTTCCTTTTGCAGTAACAAGGCGATGGACGAGTTCCTGAACTGTGCCAAACAAACCAAGTGCCCAGAGGAGGCAATTAAGCTGGTGAAGCTGGCGGCATCCCTCGGCCTGCCTTTGTCTCAGAGGCTTAAGAGCAGAACAGAGGAGGAATTTGAGCTGTCTGAAGCACAGAAGTAAGTTGGAGCTTCATGTCACTGCTGAAGGGGTACAGTAGAGACAGGGTGTTGGAGGGGTGGTTCCTGTGGAAAGGCTTCTCTGAGAAGAGAGCAGAGAACTGTCTCCATAATGATGTTGCTGGTGTGTTGACTCTGGGACTGAAATGGCCCCTCAGTTTTTAGTTCCATGCTGTGTCCACCCACGAAGGGAACTTTGCAGGATGGAGTAACCATATCCTACTGCTCAGACCTGCTATTACCTTTCTTTCCCAGAATCTTTTCCTAGCTGGGCCTGGCTGCCTAAGAGACACTGCTGCAGCCCAGTGAAGGCAGGGGGTGGCACAGGAGGGCCCTGCATGTGGCTCCCAGGATCTGAGGCCCATGGTCACCCCTTGCCACTGCTCACTGCTGAGCTGCTGCAGCCAAGCTCAGATGATGGGCTCAGCCTTCTGAGACCACAGTTCGGAGCCAGTTCTGGTCCAAGGGAAGGAGTAAAGAGAAGCCCAGCACCCCTGACAGCTGGCTCACCACTTTGGGGGTAACTCAAGTTGTCTGCTTTTCCAAGAGGGTGTGGGTGTGCCTGTGAGGACAACAGGCATCAGGAAGCCTGTCTTCTCCTTGGAGGGTGTTTGCCCTGTGATTTAGATTTCTCTTTTCAAGCAGAAGTGACAAGTTTTTACAACTCCTGATTTCTGAACTGTTTTACATCCCAGGAAGACGCTGGAGAGTATCAAGTGGGACGGTGACAGCAGCGACAGCAGCGACAGTGACAGTGACCGTGAGTAACTGTCCCTCTTGCCTTCCTTGGGAAAACTGGGAGCAACCACTGCTGTGACCCAGGAGGCCTCTGCAAGAAGTAGAATTCCTGAAGGAATGACTCCTGGGACGTGCTGCAGCACTGCTGAGCACTGGGAGTGTTCCGATACGGGACCTGCTTGGCAAGACATGTTGTCCTTGAAGCAAGCAAGAAACTGTCCTGTTAAATCTTGGTCACCTGGAACACAGCAGGGACTACAACAACCTCCTCCAGAGCACACCTGCACGGGCTGGCTCCTGCCTGTGTGGACTGAGGGACCCAGGGGCTGCAGGGACCACGGTGCTCTGTGTCCTGGAGGCTGCTCAGCAGGGGCAAGACTCTTGGGCCTCCTGTGACTTGACCCTGCACCAGACTATCTAAGTTTAATGAACTACTTAAATCCCGAGTTACTCTGCAAGTAATGCAGTACTGATCACCTGTGGCGTTATTCCTCACCATTTTGGTGTTTTGGAGCAGGCTTTGGACTGCAGATGTACAGTACCACACTGTGTACAGCTGGAGACTGTCTAATAAATGGCTGACATTGAAGCTGGCTGTGTTCTGGTAATCCCTGAGCAAAGAGTGGCGATGCACAGTGTTGCTGCTGCTGCTCTGTGAGAGAGTAAAGTTCATGCAGAGTAGGGCACTGAAGCCAAGGGGGTGATTGAGAAGAAAGATGGCAGAGCTGTGCCATCAACTGGCCCTCACAGCGTTGTGCTGCTCAGCCTGAAGGGTTTTCTTGAGGTAATTACTGTGAATAAGCAAAGGATTGCTCATGAGAGAACTGCACCATATTCTAGTGAAAGTAATTAACAGTTGATTCTCTTTGTGAAAAATAAAACCTTGAAGGGGATGATGCTGCAGGTGTAGATCCAAGAGAAAAGGCTTTCAGGGGTGGTGATACGCTTTGTGCTTTATCCTATCAATTTAAAGCTGGAGCAGCAAGTAGACAAAGCCTTGGCTACTGATTTCAGCAAGTTCTGAGTAAGCTGATCAATCTCTCTTCACTGGTGGCAAGAATTAGGGGAAAGGTAAGAGAAGGAAGGAAGGAGCTTGGTCTTTATCTGAGCTCTCACGGTTGAACCAAATTTGGCTTCCAGATAGAAGTATCTGGTGTTCCAAACTACAGCAGAGCAGGTCTGACAAGAACCATACCAGGGCAGAAATTCACCAGTCTGTGCTCTGACACCAGCTTCTGTCTGTGTATCCTGCACTCAAACATGGATTTTTAAAATTTATTTTTTAAAGCTGTATGAATCATTGACATCAGTGAATTCCTGCTCCTTGAAAGGAGTAAACCAAAGCTCTTCAGGTCATGGAAAAAGGCTGAGCTTGTACTGCCCCAGCTGCAGTTTGTTTAAACAGGAGACTAAACAGCAGAAGCAAGTGGTTGAAGTCTTGTTTTATTCAGCTGACAAAGTGGCAAATGATTAATGGCAGGTTACAAACATTATTTTGGTTGGATCACAAGCCCACTTGGTGAGATGGGGAAACATTAATTCTTACACAAATTGTAGGGAAGCTTCCTGAAGTTGGTTGTCATGACAACTCAAACCCAGTAAAAATACAACAGATGGTGAAGTTAAATACAGTGCAAGGAACAAGACAGTACCCGTGCTTTGATTTAATGCTTCCAGCCCTGCCAACAGCTCTGTTTGAACCCTCAGGAGAGATCATGGGATTTCCTTCCTGCACAGAATTGCTGAGCTGCCTCCAAAGCTACAATCCCAGCTCACTGCACTTGAGTAGTTCCCAGCCCCACAGCACTGGCGTAAGCTGTCAAGATATCCACAATCTGTTTGGTTTCCAGGGTCATCCGTGCTTCGTTGAGCCAGTCGTGTGCCACCCTCCTCGACTCTCCCCTCAGCTGGTTGACAAATTTGGCCGCCAGCTCCAGGTCTCCGTGCTCGATGCAATAGGAGGCGTAAGACAGTAACTTAAACGTGTCGAGGTCGTCAGGGCTGAGCTCAGCTGGTGGCTTCATCTGCTGGGGGTGGAACAGCAGCAGCGACTGCAGGTAAGACAGGAAATACTGGTACAGGCTGTTCCTCGTCTCATCGATCATGGCCACTCGCTTTGCCAGTTTTTGGACTGTGTAGAAGCGTGCTCTGAGCGCCTCCTCGCTGTACACGCCCCGCGTCAGGGACTCCTGCGGGAGGGCGGCTGTTAAGGCTTCCGTGAAGGCGTTGTCGGAGCAGCTGGCTTGGATGGCCTTCACTGCACTGCCCAGGGGCTCCGTGGGACTGTCCCCCGAGGCTGTTCTCATGCAGTACTTGAGCGCTTCCACCGACAGCCACAGCTGGTGGGCCTTCCTGGCTTCCTCCTCTGCTACTGCGTGACCTGCAGGGTAAGCCAAGAAGGGACTCTCAGCTGTGGTTTTGAACACAAGTAGCAAAAGTCATCCCTCTCCACCCACTCTGCTTCCCAAAGCATCCCCGTCCCTGGCACCTGCTCTAAAACAAGACTGTCCCACAATTTGGAGCCAGAACATAACAGCAGCTTGTGGGGGAACCCCTTAGGACTCGCTCATCTGAGATTTGCTGGGTGCTCAGCAGTGTGGCAAACCCAGGCCCATGTGCTTCATCCCTCAGCCTGGGTTTAACCACGGGGATCAATAAGGAAATGGGATGTCAGTGCTCACTCTCGACTGCCTGCTCAATTCCCTTCAGCCTGGCGTAGGCAGTGTTTATGTCCAAGGTGAAGTTGTCGAGCTGTTCCTGAGTAAGGCGTCTGAACTGCATCTCCTGCTCACTGAGCTTCTCCGTTAAGTTCTGAAACAGAGAGGCACATGTATCAGACCAGGGACAGCTGCTTAATTACATTTTTAAGATATGTTTGTTTACATCTTTAAAATCTGTTGTCCTTGCTACAGACAATGCATACAGAAACTACAATGTATCAGAAAATACAATATACCAGTAAGGAACCTTACTGAGGTGAATTTAAGTTAATGCACTTGTAACTGGATAAATTTGTCACCTACAGCAAAAGCTTTTAATTAAGACCAGTCTGACCAAAACCTATGCATTGAGGCACTCAATATTATCTCTTCTAGGTAAGCTGGCCTCCCTCCCCAGCCCCCATTTCAATCTTGGAACGTGGTTCAGGACTCACCCTGCAAAGTATGTGCTTTGCAAGGGTTTACACATCCCTGTAATCCCCCCGTGGCCTCTCCTCCCTTACCTGCTCAAACTCCACCTTCAGATCCTGCTCCTGGATCTTCAGCACGTCCCGGAGGTGGTCGGTGTGGGCAGCAGCCTGGCGCCGGAGCTGCGTCCGCATCTCGCTCTCCATCACCTCCCGCACCTCCTCGATCTGCACACACACGAGTGCTGTCACTACAGCCCTGCTTGTGCCACTGCACCACACACCAGGGGTTACTGAGGGCACATCGCATGGCAGGGGCAGTGACACAGCCCGTGTTTCATCTTAAAAACCTGCTGAGGTCCAGTTTTATAGCTGAGTCTTTCCCTAAGGATGTCAAGGAATAGCTTCATGGTGGACCCTTAGTGCAGCTGTCACAATGGTACATGGAAAATACAGTAATGTGTCAAATGAAACAGCAGGTGTTTACAAACCAGCTTCCACACAAAACACATGTTACATTTTCCCTGCATGCTGTAATGCTGTTAGATGCAGCTTAATAAAACAGTAGTACCCCTTTTACCTGATTTTACCTGTTCTGTATGAAACAGCCACTTTAGACAGTCACAAGGGAGGTGGTATAGATTTATTTAAGAGCAGTTGAATAGTTTTTTTGCTTTCTGCTGGTTTGGAGCTTTTTTTAAAGGATTGTTTAATTTCCAACCTTCCATTAAACACAGAGATGACAGTTCAAGCAACTTTTAAAAAACAGAGCTCTAAATCAGTATCTGTTCCTACAGTGCTTTACCCTGACAGGCTACAGGTGAAATCCTTAGTTTCCCTCATGTCAATGGCCAGTGTTCAACCCCATTTTCAAAAAGAGGTGTATTTGGCACAAGTGTCAACCTGCACTATAGGATCTCAAAAGATAAAACATTCAATGCCCAAATTTCTACGTTTGTAAGTTGCACCTGCCTCATGTCAAAGCAGTATTAAAATTCTGGGGTTCTGTAGTCCTTTAGAAAGAAATCAAATCCCAAATCATTGTCAAAGAGTGGAAGAACATGGAGGTACCTCCTGGGGGTAGAACAGAGGGATTGCACAGCCTGTAATGGCCATACTGGGTCAGATCCAAAACTCAAATCCTTCCCTGTGAGGGTGGGCAGGCCCTGGCACAGGCTGCCCCATCCCTGGAATTGTTCAAGGCCAGGCTGGACAGGGCTTTGAGTAACCTGGTCTAGTGGAAGGTGTCCCTGCCCATGACAGGAGTTTGCAATGAGATAGTCTTTAAGGTTCCTTCCAACTTTGATTTATTATGACCTACTCATCCTATCTCCAACAGCAGACAAGAAACATGATGAAGTCCCTCCCTGTTTCACTGTATGATTCCACCATTCTAACTTTGCAGATGTTTTCTTGCTCAACACCTTTCCATGCTTAGCCTGGGGGTCTCCCCCACCACTCAGAACACCCCAGTTGCTCCTCTGTGCATTTCCTCTACCTCTTCTACTTCCCTTTTGAGCCAGAGGTTCAGCCAGGTGTGTTAAGCCACTTTACCTTCTTCTCCTGCTCCAGTTCAATCTCGCTTTTGTGACGCTCCAGCGCTTTGGCCACAGCTGCCTCAAACGCTTTTTTATCTTCAAGTTTCTGCTTCTCCAGGGCTGTCTCGATGTGCTGCTGCTCCCTCACCCTCTGCTCCGCCAGCTCCCTGTTCAGCTGGTCGATGCGCCGGTGGGCGTGGGCGATCAGGGAGTTCAGGTCGTCTGTGGATAACTGCCCAGCTGAAGGAAGCACAGGGAGTCAGGGGAGCTGCTGCCACGGGGCTCACCCACCTCCCACTCCAGTGCTCTGAGGCTCTGTGGGGTCATGACCAGTGGGCTTGTCCTAGGAAAACTATCTTAGCACTTCAAGCCCTTGACCTGTGCCACTGCCCACCTGACACCACTTGCTGAAGTGCTTTCCTTCTAGGAGAGAAATTACCTTAGTTTCTTCCAAAATATTCCAACCTATGATTTACACTCCCATATCTGTGCCACACTCAAGTAGAGAAGACTGATGACAACTCTGTCCATTCTTGGTCTTTACACCACCGCGTATTTCCCTCTGTGCCAGCCCAGAGAGCAGCAGGGGATGTAAAACCCCGAGCAGTGGCACCTCCAGTGAGTACAAACGCACAGAAGTGTGAGCCTGAAGACACTGCAGTCAGTGTGAGACAGCCACAATTACGTTCTCAACAGTTCTCCAGACCAACTGCTCATGACCAGATTGCTTACCCCAGTTTGTACCTTTCAGGTTTGACTGCTCAAGGAGCAGCAGCATTCACAGCCACATTGTATCTGCTAAGTAGTTTACTCTGTTCTGCTGGGAGAGGGAAGTCATGCACCACACAAAGGTGAAGAGGACAAAGGAAGAGATGGCCTTCACGGGACCAGAACAAGTGACAGTAACTCACCTAAGTCAGTTATCTCTGCAACAGAAAGGAGAGAGGTTGGAAAAGTTAATGCACGTTCACTACAGCAAGGCAGTCATGCAAAAGTAAAACAGAAAACTAAGAGCTTATCTACAGTGACTTAAACATGAGTCCAAGTCTTTCAGAATTCAGAAAGAACAGCATGTCAAGTATAAAAGTCTCTGCATTACAGGCAAGATGTAGCCCAAGACACCCCAACCACTAAAATCACCCCTGGAAACCCAGAGATGCACACAGAATTTCAGCCAAAGCAAGGACACAAGTCTGAAGGAGGAAGGTGCAACAGGACACTGGAAATTTTAGTCTGACATTGCTAGGTTCTTACAAACAGAGCAGTTTGTAAAGAAACAAATTCCCAAGTGGCAGTGAGAGTCAGGGACCTCAGTAAGTCAGCCCCATGGGCATTAGTGGGTCACACCAGGATGAAACAGAGCACATGGAAGGTACCAGGAGCTTCCCTTTCCTCCCACAGAAGGGCAGCAATCACAAAACCCAAGATGTTCTCTTTTTATCCTGTGCAAGCAAAGGCAGGTCCATCTCCAGGGTGTCTAAATAAGTTCTTTTATTCAAAGCTAACACCCCAAAAGCAAACTCCACAAACTATTTGCTAATGTAAAATGTTTTCCCTACATATACTGGGTGTGTGGATGGCTGTTTTTTAAATGAAAACTGACCATTCTGGAGAGCTGGTGTACTCATTTAGTCAGGAAAATGATTTTGTGGACTAAGGTCCACATTTCTAAGACATAACATAGCATTAAAAAAGAGTGTTTAATTCTTCATTGCATACTTCAAGAAAAATCATTTAGGCAATATTAACACCAGTTTGTTTTTTTCAAATGGCAATTATCACTTCTATTAAAAAATCTGTAACTCAGAAATAAAGCCATGACAGCTGCCTCTCGACATTGAGGCTAGAAAGTCTGAGATTGCTTTGCTAATTTATGTTAAACCCTGATTAAAAGTATCTGTGAAGGTTTTTTTCAGGGAATTAATTTTTTTTTAAGTACCACAGGCAGTAGTTGCTCCATGGACACACCACACACAGTAGCTCATCCCCACACACACTCCACCTTCTGCAACTCGGCTTGTCTTTAAAATCAAAGCAGGTACGGTGGGCATGGAGTGGGCAGAGGGGACTGCTGTGGGTGAGCTGAGGTGAAGATGTCTATTCGCTGCTTTGTGCAGCACTGGCTGTTGTCACAGGCAAGTTACTGTGCCAGTTTAATTCAGAGGTAACATGTACTGGGGCAGGCAGGGTATGAACAGTGGAATCTCTCGGTTTCAGTGATGTTATAGAGAAATTCAGGATGCTCATCACTCTAATAATGGTGGTTTATAATACCTATGACCACAGGGTCCACTAGACAAATACTTCATCAGATTTGACTCAAATCTGAAGTGACCTGCCTTCCTTCTTGAAATACCAGGGGGGGAAGAGATGTTCATAAAACCATATGATATCTATCATACAAGAGCTACAGTTTGTGACACTTCCAGTACAGCACACATAGTTTCCAGAACTAATCCTCTTCATAACACCTTATTTTAATTCTGAACTAACTTTCACTTCAAACCAAGCAAACCATGTGGAAACTGGGATTCTGGACATTGAGTGGCTGTAGTTCCAGGAGCACTACAAACCAAAGAGCAACAAACAAGACATAACCCCACAATGGGAGACTTACTCATGCCCTTCCAGCCGGGCTGCACGTCGGGGGTGATGCTGTCAAGCTCCCGCTGGAACTCCTCTCTAGCTTTAGCCACCAGCTCGTGGTACTGAGCTACTATCTTGGCCTCAGACTGTGCTGCCTGAACCTGGAACAAAAGTGGCATCAGTTTGTTTTCAAAGGCAACTACTGAAATCAAAGGGACACGTAATTCAAAGCCAGCCCCTGGGTTAGTGGTAGACATTGTTACCCTCCAGCCCAACGAAAGCAAACTCACTTGGGTGAGCACAAACACCCACCCTGTGCTGTCCTGCAAAGGGAGATAAATTTCACCTTTACGTTTCTTCCCCAGTCTTTTGAACTGCAAATCGATTTACCCACCAAGTCATTAGCACATTGTTCCAACTCCTCCCTAACCTCATCCTATATACCTCTTGGAATCAAACGGAAAGAATTACAAGTTGCCAACAGAAAGGACTGACACCAGTCAAGCTGTCTGGAGATGGTTTCAGGACAGAGTTCAAGTTCTCACAAAGATCTTGCTGTGTCTCGTGACAGGCAGTATAACCAGCTCAAAGCCTGAGTACTGCTACAAAACAACCAATTTACACTCTATAAATATTTCATTTCCTGCAGAGGATTTGGGCATGGGGGCTCTCTACAAGCTGCCAAGGAGTCCCCAGTCTAATGGGAATTACAAACAGTCTGAGGAAGCTTTACCTTTTTCACCACGTTGTCCAAGTCAACGATCATATGATGGAGATTATCTTCTGCAGCAATAATGTGAGGCTTGGCTCCTGCGAGCTGAGACTTCTTGGCCTTCTCTATTACACCTTTCATTGTCTCTAACTGCTCTCTGGAAAGAGAAGTAGCTGCTAAATCTAACACATACAGGGCTTATCACCCAAACAAAATTTACTTTATACTGTTGGTATTTACAGAAAGAACTACTGAGTAACTCTACTGCTGCTTCCCATCTACCAGCTCTAAGATGCTGTGATTAAAGATTACTTTTTTCCCACAGCCTGAAACCTAAAGATGCCACTGTGGCTATTCCATGTAAAATGAGGATTATTTATACTGCAATTAGTATTTAAGATTTATCTGGAGGGAAGATGGAAGTCCACTGAAAGGAGTTAGTATTAGTAAAACTAAGTTAGAATTAGACGGCAGACATTACCAGCAAAGAAACATTTTTAATATAGATGGCTTACGCTTGCAGAAGAGTTTTGAACATGGTGACTGGTGGAGATTAATGAGGATGGGAGAAAATTTATAGGGCTCTGTAAAGACAGATTATGGGGTTTTGTAATTAGGAAAGAACTGCTTTCCTCTAGCACAATTGGAAATCAAGGAAAAAGTGCTCCTTTTCCAAATCCATTCAAACCAATGGAGGTTTCATTGGAATAAGGAACAAGCTTTAAATTAAATTAAGAAAATAAATAAAAGCAAAGATATCTAGTAGAGCAACAGAGAACAAAAGGTGGTGCGTGTGGGGTTTGTGTTAGCTCTGTTTTACTCCATGAAACCGCAGTTACACCTCCCACTAATTGTAGTCAGCACAGTAACTTCAGTTTATAACATAATAGCAACCACGCAACTCCAAGGATAATGTTACCCCTCAGCCTCAGAAACATCAAAGGGTTTCCAAACTAATTCCTAACCTCATTACAAGGGCATTTTGGACATACTGTCTCATTGCTGCTGCTCTAATCCCTGTGCCAGGACCCTGCACTCAATGCACATCAATGTGGTTCATACAGAGCCTGGGTATGAGCAGTGCTCCCTTTCAGAATTCAAGTTTTCCTTTGACACGTGCTTAGTAAAAATCTAACCTTAAAAGTGACTCTGTGGACGAATGGAATCACCAAAGGATGCTGAAAGGTTTAATTTTTCATTACAGCTAAAAGAAGCTGGTGATGTTACTGACTCAATACATAGAGAGTGCAGTCATGGAGCCATCACGGAATGGTTTGGGCTGGAAGGGACCTTAAAGATCATCCACTTCCAATCCCCTGCCATGGGCAGGGACACCTTCCACTAGCCCCATCCAACCTGGCCTTGGACACTTGCAGGGATGGGGCAGCCACAACTTCTTGGGTAACCTGTGCCAGTGTCTCACCACCCTCACAGTAAAGAATTTCTTCCTAATATCCCAGCTAACTCTGCCCTCTATCAGTTTAAAGCCATTCTTCCTCGTCCTGCCACTCTGTGCCCTTGTTTAAAGTCCCTCTCCAGCTATCTTGTAGCCCCTTGAGGTGCTGGAAGGTGCTGGAAGGTCTCCCCAGAGCCTTCTCCAGGCTGAAGTCCTCATAATAGGTTTAATATGGACAAAACTATCCAATATAATACTAAAGGGATTTTGGGGGGGTTTTAATCTAACTTGAACTTACCAACACTGTGTGTAAGTACTAAGAAGATAAACAAGTTCTTAAAAAAAGAACAGGACTGTTTCAGACTCTCTGGTAGTGAGGACCATATGCACAGGCATCATGATTTACACACATCCAATTAAAATATTCATTAGTACATGAAAATGACAAACACGTCAGTTCAATATGAACACAGGTGAGTCCCTGCTTTCTAGAAACCCCTCTACTGTTTGGCAGCACTCACCTAAGCAACACTAACTCATTACTTCAGGATTTAAACCAAGCAACTCACTTGGCTTTCAGAAGGGCGTCAGCAGCCTCGTCCACCGCTCTCCTCCGGTCCTTCAGCGCGTCCTCCAGCGTGCGCCACTGCGAGGACTTTTTCCCCCCAGCGTCCTAAGAAAGAGGCACAGATTCCTCATCAGGGTCACTACAGCCACTACATCAGAGTTACCAAAGAAACAAGAGCCTGCAGAGATTCACACATCACTGAATATTTCACTCAAACTGAGCAGTGTCCTCGTGTTTTTCAACAGCACAGCTGGAAGCTTCACAAGTGATGTTTCTCTTCCAACGTTTTGTTTTGGTTTTGTTTGATTATTTATGGATTTTTTTCCTGAGCCACAGATATTTGTGCATGCTGAAGAGCTCACAGGAGGATTGCTGAATGGTGGCACAATTTTTGGGGGAAGTTTCTACACGTGTTAAAGTACCATAATACTTTAAAATTGTTTTTAAGCTTAACCACAATACTTTAAAGTTGCTTAATTTTAAAGCTTAATAATTAAAAGCAAATTCTTAAGACAGTTATTTTACCAACTACTAGATTAAGTCCTGGGTCCTTGGTTAGTTGCCCACATGACCCTCACTGATTCACAACTGAATTATCTCCTCTGCTCCACAACAGAAGGGGCAGCAGCAGCTCCACCCAAGCCTCAATGTGAGCACACCACTACCACAAATGGTATCACTTTTACAACCCCTTCTCATTTCCTGACAAGAAATGAACGATCAAGCAAAAAGATTTTGACTAAGGGAGTAAGTTCAATGGAATTATTGGGTTGGACAGCATGATACTCTAATTAGGTAAAGAAACGGCCTTGGGAATTAAAATACAATGTGAAAACTATTAATGCATTAAATTGAACTTTTCTTCTCGTAAAAATTAAATAAATGAATTGTGAAAAAAACCCAACAAAATTCAAAATCCAATACCACTGTATTATTTGACTATACCACGTTTCACAACCAAAAAGATTAGTTAAAACTGTGATAAATGGAAAGACATTGCAAGAAAAGCTTCCAAGTTTATTTTTAGTCGTGAGATTAGAGTTCTACTGAACACAATCAAAAAGCTGTCCCCGTTTGTCCAACTTACCTCAGAATCATCCATGGCCTCCTTCAGTATCTGGGAATGGGCATTCACTGCTTGCACAGCTGACTCCTGGGCAGTGATAGCCTGAAGGGTTACACGAGCAGTTGTGTTTAGGGCTCCTTCTAGAGTTGCTGCAAGGGCTGGGAAAAAATAGGTAAGGCAATTACACAATAAAGAAAAGAACTTTATCATTAGTAAAATTACATGTTACAGCCTCTGCATCTCTACATTATTTCCTATGACCCAGAAGCACCAGTCAGTTTGGGAACTACACAGCAGCCTACAGAAGAAGGGGGCCAAAACGTGCTGATTTAGAGCAGGAGTAAGAAAGTGCAAATCTGCACTAACAGCAACACACTGCTCAGTGGGATATACCTGCAGGGGGTGCAGGTATACCCCATGTTCACTTGTTAAAATGGTTCTTCAGAGCAAACAAGTGTACTTTCCTATCTTCCTTGAACCATTCAGTTGATCAGTCCATTCCAACCTCAGATTTTCTATTATTCCTCAATTCTCAGTTACTTCTGAGTGGGTCAAAAAAGCTTCCACACCACTTACTCTGCCCCTTCAACACAGGGACAACAACCAAGAGTGTGTAGGCAGCTCAGAGCTCTGTTCTGTGCCATCCAACACACACAGGACACTGACAGGAAGGACTTACCCGAGATCTTCTCTTGCTCCTCTTTGTCCTGCTGGGCAAGCCGGGCTGCAACTTCTTCTGGGGACCGTTCTTTTATAGCGTGGGAACCCTCGAGTTCTTTACCTATTCAGAAGTAAAAAGGAGTTAAACTGTTTAAGTGGAGAGTCCAAATTATTATACTGATTACTTGCAGGGAAATCACTTTCTAATCACTGATTTTTACAGTTGGTATCACTTCTGTAAATCTGACTTCTGCCCAAAGCCACGCTGAAACTACCTCAAGAATCTTTAATTACAAAGGTCAGTCTTGCATCTTTTAAAAATTAAAGACAGTAGCATGGACACCTCCACATGCACCTGGAGATTTTATGTTGTCTAGTCACAAAATTACACAAGATTCAGCAGTAAAAGGCAAAGCAAGCCACTTATGAAGCCAAGTTTAAGTCAATCTCTGTTCTGATTTTCTGTTCTCCCCTGGGATGCTTAGAGAGCCCAAACAAAACAACAAGGAGGAATGGAGAGGGCTATGGTGACTCACAACAGAGAATCACAATTATCTGCTATTCCCTTGCCTATGGCTACTTAAAATGCCTCTAAGAGTGAGCACTGACTTAATGCTCTCAAGACCAACAGCAAGTTGCATCTGAACTGAGAGCCCATGCTGCCACAAAACCCACCAGGTCACCTCTGAACAATGCTGATTCTACTCTGCAGCACATATTTACTTACCCTGGGCGTACTTCTTATGAGATGTGTTCATACATGAAGAGATTAATATAATATAACCTCATCTGAAAGAGCCCATCATCTAGAAGCCAGTGTCTCTCACTGAGTTTAACAATAAATGCAGTTTCTTCACCTGGCCCTGGGCAGAGACACTTTTCTGAACAGCAATCAGGGAGCCCCCAAGAGCAGAGGCAAACTGGACTGGACAAGCTCAGTTCAGCACAAAGGCAGGATTTCCTCTCATGCTCACACCTACACCTGTCCCAGGCATCAACCTCAGCTCCTTACTATGTTACAGATCTATTAACAGATGACTGGAATTTTCTTCTGCAAAAGGCACAGAGACTCAGCACTTCAAACACTGACAAATACCAACACAGAAGCAAGAATTTATGTGCGTGAAATTTGGATTTTGGTTTTCTTCACTGTATTCATATGATCTTTTTCACCTTCTTCAGTCTGTATCCCCGGAGCTGGCACCGACATGGCCACACCTGTTGCAGAGATGATCTGTGCTGCAGCCTTGCCTGCTGTCAAATACAGTTACAGAACAAACCAGTTAGTACAGGTGGGGCTCCTGGGTTCATCTGTCAGACAGGGAGAGGTCCAGGGCCTGCCAAGCTGGTGAAGAGGGCTTTAAACCACAGGGAGGGGAACCAGGAGATATGGTGAGATGGCTCCTATGGCTAGAGTGATGGAATGGAAAGATGCAGGCTCTTCAGGAAGGACAGGCAAGATGAGGAGGGGGATCTCCCTCTATGTCAATGACCAGCTGGAGTTCAGGGAGCTCTGCCTGGGGATGGATGAGGAGGTGGCTGAGAGCTTAAGGGTCAGGATTAAAGGTGACATTACAGTGGGGGTCTGCCACAGGCCACCCGAGCAGGAAGATTGTGTGGAAGAGGCCCTCTATAAATGGACAGGAGCAGCCTCATGCCCACAAGCTCTGGTCCTTATGGGGAACTTCAACCACCAATACCTATGGGAGGGGCAGCACAGCAGAGTGTAAGCAATCCAGGAGGTTCCTGGAATGCATTGATGACAACTTCCTTCTCCAAGTAATGGAGCAGCCAGTTAGGAGAGGTATTATCTTGGACCTTGTTCTCACCAGCTAGAAGGGGCTGGTGAGGAATGTGAAGCTCAAGAGCAAGCCTTGGCTGCAGGGACCACGAACTGGTGGAGTTCCAGATCCTTGGGGCAGTGAGAAGGGGGCACAGCCACCTCACTGCCCTGGACTTCAGGAGAGCAGACCTTGGATTCTTCAAGGATCTGCTTGGTAGAGCACCATGGCATAAAACCCTGGATGGAAGAGGAGCCCACAGAAACTGGCTGATATTCAAGGATGATTTCCAAACTCAGGAGTGATGCATCCCAGTGAAGAGAAGGTTAGGCAAAGCTGCCAGGAGGCCTGTGTGGACAAACTCAAACACAAAAAGGAAGCAAGGAGAGGCAGCCTGGGAGGATATAGAGAGATTGTCCAAGCAGACAGGGATCTGAGGTTAGACAAGCTAAAGCCTGATAGAATTTAATTTGGCCAGGCAAGCCAAGGGCAACAAGAAAAGCTTCTATAGGTATGATGGTGATAAAAAGAAGGCTAGGGAAGATGTGGGCACACTCCAGAGGGAAACAGGAGAAGGCTGAGGTGCTCAATAACTTTTTTGCCTTGGTCGTCACTGGAAGTGCTCCAGTCACCCCACCCAAGAGCATTTAAGGAACCTGAAGGTGCACAAGCCCATGGCTCCTGATGAGATTCCCCCACAGGTCCTGAGGAAACTGCCTAAGCCACTACCCATCATATTTGAGAAGTCTTGGCAATCTGGTGAAGTTCCCACTGACTGGAAAAGGGGAAACATAACTCCCATTTTTAAAAACAAAAGTAAGGAAGACCCAAGGATCTACAGGTCGGTCAGTCCCACCTCAGTGCCTGGCAAGATCATGGAGCAGATCCTTCTGGAAACCACGCTGTGGTAGATGGAAAATAAGCTGAGTGGTGACAGCCAGCACAGCTTCACTAGGGGCAAATTTGTGCCTCCAAATGTGGTGGTCTTCTACTCTGGGGTTAGGTTTTGGTGGATGAGGGAAGAGAGACTGCCACCATCCACCTGGACTGGTGCAAAGCCTGTGACACTGTCCTGGATGACATCCTTGTCTCTAAGCTGGAGAGAGATGGATTTGATGGATGGACCAGGAAGTGGCTGGATGGCTGCACTCAGGGTTGTGGTCAGTGGCTCAGTGTCCAAGTGGACACCAGTGAGGAGGGGTGTCCCGCAGGAGCTGGAGTTGGGACTGGTACTGTTTAACATCTTTGGACACGGGGATTGATGCACCCTCAGGAGTCTGGTGATGATACTGAGCCGTGGGATGTGGTCAATATGCTGGAGAAAGGAAAGGCATCCAGAGGGACCTGGATAGGCTGGAGAGGTGGGCCCATGGGAACCTCATGCAAGTTCAACAACATCAAGTGCAAAGTTCTGCACCTGGGTCAGGGCAATCCCGAGCACAGATTCAGGCTGGGTGGAGAATGGACCAAGAGCAGCCCTGGGGAGCAGGACGTGGGGGTGCTGGTGGACCTGGGGGAGGGAGTGCCAAGGAGGACACCGAGATGCTCTGAGAGCTGGGTACCTCTGCTTGGAGACAGGCTGAGCGAGCTGTCTGTTGGGTGTGCAGAAGAGGATACTCTGAAGGACTTGCTAGCACTTTCCAGTCCCTAAAAGGCCTCTAGAGGGCTGGAGAGGAACTTTTGATGAGGGCATATAATTAGAGGACAAGGAGGAATGGCCTTAAAGTGAAAGAGAGCAGGTTTAGATTAGATGTTAGGAAGAAATTCTTTTCTGTGAGGGTGTTGGTTGCCCTGAGAACACGTGGATGTCCCATTCCTGGAGGTGTCCATGGCCAGGTTGGATGGGGCTTGGTGGAATCTGGCTTAGTGGAAGGTGTCCCTGCCCTTGGCAGGGGGGTCAGAACTAGATGATGTTTAAGGTCCCTTCCAACCCTGACCATGTTGTGGTTCTGTGGTCTTGCAGGAAGGAGATCAGTCACTGCAGGGGTAGGAGCAGGGATGTGCTACAAATGCTGTAGCAACCTGCTCATAGAAGGTGCTTGAGGTACTTTGTGGGCACATGGTGTGGGAAGGGGTTTCCCAAATGGTGAAAACAGTTCTCTGCTTTCATAGCCATCTAAACCAGTTAATTTCCTCAGGAGGCCAACAAGGTATAAAATAAAACTTGATTGTTTTTCTTCCACTGGCCCTACTAGACAGGTGCTCTGTTATCTGGACACACCTCATTTCCAGTATAAATCTGTGTATATGCAATGTACATGACTTGACCCTTGCACCTTTAGTTTAAATAACTCTTTACATTTGCTGAACTTTGCGTTTTTTCACCTTGTAAACAGGAATTAGAAACAGCCTTTACACCCTGAGAAAATCCCATTGTGTTTATAATAACTGATTTCAATGTGATAGAAATATGGATGGTATTGGCACACTTGATTCCAGCCATGTGGACCACAGAGTAAGAGCAAGGGCAGCATGGCTCACGTGGTAGCAGCTGACCACAGTGGAGAATGATGGAAAAAGCTGTTGTACAAAAGGGTAAAACTTAAAGCCTGTGGCCCTTATATGTGGGGAATTCCAAACAGTTCCTATAGACTTAACCAAGACTTAGGCTACAAGAGAATTTACAAGTTCCCTGGTAATTGTCAATGCTCAGGTGCTTTTCAGTGGCTATGGTGGCTCTACTTAGAGGTCTAAATACTTTCCTGACCTAGTTTAATGCTCAGAAAATCTGGAACTAAAATGCATATGAGTCTATGAAGTCAATGTCTAAATCTTTATACCCAGAGAGCATGTTATAGCTGTGATAACCACACAGCTGCTGCTCCAGCAAGAATTTTGAACCATTGCCAATTCTGTTCCCGGTGGGCAAGATTATGGCAGTCCCTTGAAGTTTAAGTCATCTTCTGAAGTTGTCACTGGAGAGATACAGTAAGGGATGAAGAGGTTAATCAGCATGGATAAGGATGCAGCAGGGGGAAGTTTTTCTCCCAAATACAGCTTGACTGGAGATGTACACAACTAGGTAAAGGTACAAAGCCTCAGAACCTGAACCAAGGTCTGTGACCTGCTTGCTGTCCTTGGAATCTTGGATAGCTGCACTTGGCTTCGTGCTCAAAAGGGATCTTAATGGGGCATGAAGAACCACTTGAAGGAACCTCCTAAACTCTCATTGCAGGGCTTTTCCCTGCCACTTGATCCTGCAGGTCACCTGCTTCTCTCTCCATGACACAGGACCTGTGTGGGGCTTATTTCTCCAAGGTGGCCTTTGAGACAGGAGCTGCTTTCACAGAGGGACCAGTGCAGAGGTGGTTGTCTAGTGCTGTGCTGCTGATTTTCAGCACAACAGTGTTTGGCATGTAGATACAAATAAAAGCATGAGGAACAGGTGCTTGGATTGGGAAAAGGTTTTTAATTATGGAGAATATTCTTGCTGACTACTAGTTCTGCAGTTAAATGAATCTGCCAACATGTTCCTGAGCTCTGTAAATAAACAACACCCAAACATTTAATATTAATTAGAAATGTTACATAGGCATATGCTAATACAGAAACACGACAAGTTCACAGAGAGCACAGCTGGAAAGAATTGTGAATTTCTGAGAAATACCGTCCCACCTAGAATTACTTCTGGGGAGGAAAAAAACCCCAACGAACAAAACCAAACAAACTTAAGTGACAAATTGCCAGGGATAGTAACTAATCTGCAAAAGTTGGTCAGATATTCCAACAGTTATTTGGCTTGATGACAGAGAGTGTCCAACAAGTGAGCTCTGTGTCTTAAAGCAGATGATCCAAGGTGTTGCTGCATTTCTCTGTGTCCCTCCCTCACCCCTTTGGCAGAGGAACAGAGAACTGTGGAGTGATACCTTCAGAAACCACCACAGGTGGTGCTGCCTGGTGTGTCTGAGCCCTTTGTTCACAGCCATCCCCTGCCCTGCAAGAAGCCTCAGCAGCCACTTGTCCTTCCAGCCCATCTGGTGTCTGAGACACGTGAGGTCTCCCTCCCCCTGGCCTCACTGAAAGACTGCAGCAGTGCTGGTGCCTTTGATGCTGCTTTCCCATTTTTCCCTCTTCCAAAGGTTGAAGTGGTTTTAGTCCCTGGGTTGTTCTGGCAGCTGCCCTGACTCCAAAGTCAGCATTTTCCTCACAGGGTGGCCAAGTTTTATTCTGTCATCGTGTGGCTTACAGAGTTGTGTATAGGAACTGGGGGAAGAAAGACCAAGGGGAGGCAGCTGAAGATAAGACAAGGATGTGGGCTTGAGGAAGGGGAACTTGTTGGAAATGACATCACTCTGATGATAAATCAATATTCAATAATCTACAGGTGATCTATTGCTTCTGGGGCCACAGAACTAACCTGGTACACACCTGAGCTGGTCTTTCCTTCTGGTTTGTTCCTCAGACTCCTGTCTGTGTATCTTCAAGGGGTTTCTCTGTAGATCTTGTAAAACTTCACTCCCTATGTGGAGTTTTGGCGGCCTTGAGATGCCTGGGTCTCCCCTTGGTGTTTCCAACCTTGTTCTCTTTAGCTGTTTGGATAGCTCTTGTGTCTCAGTACTGAGATATGCTCTACTATGATGGGAGGGAAATAATCATCCAGGTTTTGAGATCCATGAGGATTTAAGAACTCTGGTGAAAGAAAGGGGAAATACATGGACATATGTCTCTGGAATTAATACTCCAACTGAAATTTAGTCATTAGTCAGAGAAAAAAGAATATCCTGGGAGCTGAAGTGCAAATGACTAATGATTTATCCTTTAATCACTCTAATGAGTGCTTTGCTCCAAAGAGCTTTGTTGAAGTGGCTGGAGCCTGCACAGATGAAGAGCAGAATCAGCCAGCAGTGGGCCACAGCCCACCTGTAAGGGAAAGCAGCAGCACCTGAATTTTAGATATTTATAGAAGGACTTGAGTAATCACTCTCTAGAACTGAGTTACAGGGTTTTGTGGGGAGTGGGAAGGGTTGTCATCCTTCCAGGGCTCTCACCAGAGTAAGTGGTTGCAATAGTTTTTTTTCTTAAAAAGGAGGTTATTAGAAGGGAAACCATTGCTATAGCAGGCTGATTCATTGTCCCTTTTCCAGGGTGATCTGCTGAAAGCTGGCATCTTGTTTTTCCCTTTACAGATGGATTTTTATGATGGGACCTCTGGCTCATTTGACTGAGGGTGGCAGAACTGGAACAGTTAAAGGTGAATCTTCTCAGGCAGTGTAACCACAAAGGCACAATCAATACAGCATCATCAGTGAATCTGAGCAGCCTGGTTTAATGTTGTGGCTTGTCCCTGGCTTAGGTGGGCTGTTGGTTTTTTTACAGTGTCATCTTAGTGTGTATTAGATTGTTGTGATCTAGCAGGATGGACCTGATTCAGCCTCTCTGTCTCTAAAACAAGCACTTTTATGTTGTCTGAGACTCTTTCCAATTCCTCCCCACACCACAACATTCTCTTCCCTGGCAGTCTTGTACAGCTAGAAGTTAAGGACTGAGAGGAAGCAAAAACCTATCTAGCAAAGACAAATAAATGAACAATGCACATGAAAAGAGTTTGCCTTGAAACCTAAATTGGTTGATAACTTTCTTTGGGTTTTGGCAGGGAAAGAGATTATTTCCAGTGCCCCAGAATTAGGAGCGTGGCTGCTTTTCAGTATCTGAGCAGGGCTTCAGTGATGGGAATTTTGTTGTCTTCAGCACCTGCAAAAGCAAAGCTAATAAGTTACTGAATTTTCAAGGTGGAGTTTGATGCTGTTGGGTTTGTTAATTGAATATTAATCCTGACTTCTTAAGGAGGCAAAGATTGCTGGTCGTGTCATGTGCCTTGCTGTTTGTGGCTCCACTACCCTCCCAGTAAAATCTGCTGCAGAAAGTCTTTGGCCTTAATTTCTGCACAGCACAAATTCTGGTCCTGTGTAGATGTAGGAAAAATTAAAAATCCCAAAGTTTAGGTAAAGTCCAAATACACCTTTTAAATAAATCCAGTTATAATGAGCAGACAAGCCAGCATTTCCCTTAGATTGCAGCAACTAATAACTCTCAGCAATTAATAACTCACATCCTTTGAGTTTAACGCCAGGATTAACACCAAACACCAGGTCTCTCCTGCAGGGCTCAGAAACACAGGAATTCCAACACTGCATTGTAATTAGCATGTATGAGCAGCAGAGGGTAGTGTATTACACAGAAAAACTTGCATCAGGGTACCAGAAGCTATTTTTGAGTGTTTTTCATAAACCCAGAATGATGGGGAGTGTTTAAATTGAGATCAGGGTGGCCCCTCCCTGCAGTAATCCCGTGTGGCAGGGCTTGCTGTGTGTGAGCACTGGTTGCCGCATTGTTTAAAGATGATTTAATAGCAATATTTGTGTGTAGAAGAATGTTTGCCTGAAATTAAATGCTTAAAACTTCTGTGCTGCGCCGAGGTGTGATGCTGGATTTAAAGTTTGGTTTCCAGGTGAACAGGCAAAGCATATGGTATCAGGGCAAAGTTTTCTGGGGTCTTGCCTCTTGTGCATCTCAGCCGTGTCCCCTTCATGCTAGGAAGAGACGAGAATATTCCCTGTCCTCATCTCACACATATTACACTACTTACCTCGGAAGGGATGACCCAGCCCTCTCAGGAGCTCCCCAGCCTGGGTCACCAGGGACTGTGCTGTAGGGCTGACATGAAATCACAGAGCAATTGAGGTTGGAAAAGACCTCTAAGATTATCAAGTCCAACCATTAACCCAGCACCACAGCGTTCACTGCTAAACCATGACCCCAAATGCCACTTCTACATATCTTTTGAATGCTTTTAGGGATGATGGCTCCACCGCTGCCCTGGGCAGCCTATTCCTGTGCCTGACAACCCCTTCAGAGAAGAAATTTTCCCTGATAACTATGCAAACCTCCCCTGGCACAACTTGGTGCCATTTCCTCTTGTGCTGTCAGTTGCTACCTGGGAGAAGAGACTGATCCCAGCCTGGCTACAACCTCCTTTCAGGTAGTTGTAAAGAGCATTATGATCCCCACTAAGCCTCTTTTTCTCCAGGCTGAGCACTCCCCCCAGCTGCTCTTCATCGGGCTTGTGTTCCACATCCCTCCCCAACTTTGCTGCCCTTCTCTGGACACACAAAAATGCAGCTGCTGCTCAGTGTAAATGTAGCTTCAAAGAGTTCAGTCCTGTGGGAGCTCAGAAAACATCTGTCTGGATATAGTCTGGGTTAAATGCTGTGGGAACAATCACTGTACTATCCTTTTTCCCTCTTTCCATCTTAACTGAAATTACTTGCTCTGGCACTGAAGAGCAAATCCCTGCTTTCCAAAGCTGCTCCTGCCTTTTCAAGAGTATTTGAAGAACTAAAGGTGTGTGTGAGCCTCCTTTGTGCTGCTATTTCACCTCTCTACCTTTCATGGCTCAGGAAAAATGGTAGCAGTCCCAGTGGAGAACATCTCACCTTTCCATCTCAATGGCTCTGGAAAGGAGAGCTCTAAACAGGTCATCAGTGATTACAAAATTTCTCTGCCTTTCTTGTAACTTAAGAGGATGAAATTTGGTAACTAGTGCTACGGGAAGCTGTTAGAGAACAGCTGTGCTGTTTGAGATAATAAGTGTGTATTTGCACATTAATATTTACAGATATTCTTATGTGTGAGAATTTTACTTTTGTTTGTTTGCAAGGTAGTCCTTGTATTACAAACACTAAATGGACTGTAATAATGTAAACAAGAGCACAGAGGACTTTTTAAGGATATGGAAGAGACTGTTTATCACCTGCTTTCTACCTCTGATTGATGCATCACAGTCAATATTCCACTGAGAGATGTCCCTAGGCAGGATGGTTTTTCTTAAGTCTCCTTTTGGGTGAATGAGGTCAATGAACAAGATGTTTTTGACCTTTCTGGTTACTTTGCTTTGAGCTTGAGCTGGCCCATCACCAACTGTTCTCCTATTGAAGGTGCCTCTAGGTAATTGCACCTCATCAGAACCACAAATTCCTGTAGAAAGCAAGGAAGTTCCATCTTGAAGGCACCTAAAATGTAGCCAGTGGGCAGAATCGTCTCCTAAAATAACTGAGAGCAGTGAGTTAGGACCAGAGGCTGTGCTCTCTGCTCATCCATGTTGGCATCGTTTGGGTGCCCTGAGTCACCACTGCCATCAAGAGCTACCAGTGCATATCCAGCTGGGGAGCTCTGGGATAAATGTGAAAGGCAGAAAGAGGCCAAGAACTTAAAGACACTTAAAATTATTTTTTTTTGTCATTCTATGGGAAAGAATAAATTTAAACTGCAATCATTCTCTAATTTTCTTAATCTATGGTAACCAGAAAAAAACAACAATATAGCAATCTCAAGAAAATGCTGTTTCAAATGGGAAAATTTTTATGTTAATTTGAAAATTTCAGAAAAAAAAAAAAGATCTTGGGAATTACCTCATCCCTCTTATATAGAGACAGCTTGAATATGGACAAACTGGCATTTTGAAACACTGTTTAATTATAAAATCCTTGCCAACTTCTGCTGGCAGTGATGACGCAGTCAACAGGAAAAGGAACTCAAAAGAGGTAAGTGATGCTGAAGAGACCATGTAGGATGGGAGGAAACACCAGTGCCTGGATGGACTGTGCTCAGTTAGAATCATGGCTCTCTCTGCTGCTGGCTTTCCCTCTGACACATAAATGCAAACCAACCTGATCCTTTTGACTTAATAAAGTGGATTTGTCTCTCCCATTTCCTAATGATCTTCCTGAACACCCGCCAAGATGCTCATAACAAGAAATGTTATGAAGCCCATTTCCTAAATGGTTTGGGGTTTAATTTGGTCCTTATGGCCCTGGATAATTTAAAGACTTTTGATCTGTTTAATCACAGTTATTTTTTTTATGGTCTGAGTCCTTTGGCTCTTGCGCCAGTCATTCATCCATTTCTTGTGCTAAAATGGTGCTTTCTGTCCTTAATCATTGTCTTGGTGATAAAAGTGATTTATAACTTTTCTTTTTCCTTTTCAGAGTGGGATATGACAGCTACAATCTCTCAGGTATACTGCACCCTCTGTGGAGCAAACCATTAATTCTAGCACAGCAAAGGTGTCTACCTAACTGGTATCCCCTTAGATAAATGAAGTCAATTAAATCTCCCATTAAGATCTCCGAGCTTCCACAGATGGTCTTCCCTTTTCTCATATGATAATCATATTAAAATTGCATGCAGAGCCATTTGTACGTTTTAACGTGAACGTTTGCTGCTCCAAATCAGCTGGGGGAAGAGGGAATTGTCACAGTTTTCATCAGCCTCTTTTGCTGTCACAGTAATCCTTCCAAAGGGAGCCACTGCAGCCTGAGTCATTAGCAGCTAAAATGACTTTGCACGAGCAGGTGAAAAAGGTAAAACCATGGATCCAGGACTTTCCTGTGAGTCCTCTGGAAAATGAAAACATGTTTTCTGAGAAATTATTTTTGAAGTAATGAACAGGGCCAGGGGATGCCGTGCCCAGCTGGCTCTTCTTGGATTCTCTGAGCCAATACTTTCAGCAATTGAGAAAAGCAAATTTGAGCCTTAGAGCTCTCTGCTGCCCTGGAATCTGGGGCTGGCCAGTGCTGACTGCCCTCAATTTTCACTTGTAGTGATGAAAGCAAGGAGAGTATTGAAGAACACAGTAGCTTGAGGGTCAAGTTGTCCCTTATAAAAAAGGAGCACCTCACACCCTCCTCTCAGACTGTGAAGCTCTGTCATAAAGAGCTGGGGTTTTTTTTCCACTCTAATCTCCAGCTGGTACTTGGTTTAATGAAACCTGTTTCTAATTGCCAGCTTAAATATATTAATGGCCAATTTTACACTAATTTTTCTTTTTTTTTCCAGTGTTTTCCTTTAGCTTCAGTGTGCCTTTTTCTGTCTCTTGGTACAAGCCAAGAGGAATGAGGTCCCCTCAGCTCTCTTTGCCAGGCAAGCCTCATTTCAGAAGAAGGGTTCTTCATCCACAACTTGTCCTCAGAACAGTTTCCTACCATTTTTCCCATCTCAACCTCACCCTCTTGCAGATACAGAATAATTTCATTCCTTTGTACAATGGCTTTACTATATATTTGCTTCTGCCTGCAAATGCATAATGCCTGCCTGGAGTCAGGACAGAGGAACGCTGCTCTGACAATCAATGGAGTGTTAACAGAGTTCATTGTGGAAGTATCTGTCTCTTTTACTGGCCATGAGGAACTTGTGTTTCATCTTTGCACATGCAAGACCATCCATGGACTCTTGAACTTGGGGAGAGATAGAACAAATTCAGTTCTGACTCACACCCACAGTTCTCAGTGATTTTATTAGGGTGTTATGTGAGGCCTCCATGAAGATCAGTGTGGTAACAGTGGGACATGTAAGAAAATATTCCCTCTGTGGTACACTGTATGCATCGCTACTAATGGTTTTCTAGAAGAATGCCCTGGCTTTACAGCTCAAGGACAAAATCTTCATCAAAACTTAATAAATAGTTAATTTTACTTCTCATTTATTTTACTTTACAACATTTGCAGACAATGGGCTTTACTGCTTTAATGAGATATTTCTTATTATAGACCTGTCAAGTCTGCTACAAAAAGAACACTGGTTATTTTTTCTGTGCATGTCAAGGGCATTTCATTAATTTTTTTGTGATCACCTACTTATAGGTTATGTCACAGTTCTCAAAGCAACTAATCCAAAGGCTATTCCTTTCAGAGGAAAGGGCCACACAATAAGAAGGCATTAATATCAACCTCAACAACTCCTTTTTGGTGGTGGAGAGAGAGGGTACTCTATGCTCAGTAACTATTGTTTGTGAACTATCAGTTTAAGTACAGGACTAGAAACAAGGAAACTTGGATCTTGTAGTACTCCATTATAGCCTTGGGCAAACAGCTCCACAGCTCTGAGTTACTTTCCTGTAATGCAGCAACGTGCAAGAAAATGTTTGGTTTCAAAATTTCTATGTCTAAAACTGAAGAATATGTAGACAATAATTCAACCCCTTCTCAAGCAGTTTTTGCTGAATAATGTGCAGTAATTTGGTGCAATCCAATATCAGATAACAATACATGACTGTGCAGCAGTTTGGGACAGAGAATGAAGAGGGGTTCAGAAGACTGAACAAAATATCTACTCTCTGTGTATAACAAACTGGGAAAATGATGCACTTGGAAATGGTATTCGTAAGCACCTGTCAGGCTGACATGAAATGTCCAATCCAGTCTGAGCCCATATGTATCTCCCTGATTTTGGGGTCCACATGTAGTTCCTGGCTGGCTGTCTCTTTGGAGGGAGATTTTCTGGGCAAAATAATACCTTCCATTTAGGTTTTTAACTTCATTTTTTTTAGCATAGGAAACAGGCCTTTTTTCCTTTAAAAAGGCAGCAGGAACAGTGATATTTGCTTACTGCGGGAAAACCTGGTAAGTGTATTTGGTCTAGTAGAAATATATTGTTTTGTGGTTATTTTCCCTTAAGCCTCAGGGGTGTAATCTTACATTACTTTGCTTCCCAAGCCTCTGGAGCTGTGTGCTATTGAGGACCACTGCTGTGTCATCATGTGGGCAAGGGTCCAACACGTGGACCATGGTGGGAGGGCAAATGGCCTAAATATGTGTTGAGAGAGCTGGGGCTTGCTGTCCCTGCTCCAGCTTTACTTTCTATCTAGTCTCCCACAGAGAGTGCCAACAGTCTAGGACTCTGAGCCCACAGTAGGCTTTCTGGCAGAGGGAGTTTGAACCCACAGTCATGGTGTAGGAGAGATGTGTTGGACAGTTCCTGGGTCAGCTGAGTCTTTCCTCCTCTTCTTATCCTGGAGCCTGGACCTGGTGCATCTACTGCATGTGCAGTAGGAGTTCCTGTGAGACCTTCTGTCTTCTTCAGGGGCTCTTCAGGTGGAGTTTAAGCAAAACAGTCTCTCTGACCTGACTGACAGCATAAGTTTTGGGAGATGTCTCAAGTCAGTCCACAAACTCTAAGTTTAAATCTGCCCACCACAGCTTCCCTGCAGAGGAGTGACTCTATTGCAGCCCATGGATCTTTGATCCACACAAACTAAAAATCTCAGAAATGGCTTTTGGTTTGAGAGTTGTAGCTGAAGGATCAATACAAGTTAGGGCTAAACATTATGGTGCAATTGACTGAGCCCCTGGGTGCTCACAAAATGCTGCTTCTGTGATGACAAATAATAATAATGACAGCCATCATCATTATGGCTTTTGGTGGAAAGATTTAATGGAGAGAGTTGAAGAACTTAAATGTCAATAAACTTAATGCAGTTTCAGAAATGCTGAAGTTCTACTTTCCAAAGGAAAAGTGCCCAGAGTTAATCTGACCATCAGTGTTAAAATGGGTTTATTAGGTGGGGATAGACTTCCTAGCTGTCAGAGTGGATCTCATGTGGTTTGCATGCCCAGTTTCTCAGCTGCTGAGTTTATAGGGAGTCTGCCAGGGCAGTATTGTGTTTTTCTGATTTCCTTCTCTCCACGCTGTGCCTCACTGCTGTGTGTACCCTGGTACATGCTGTGTATGCCAGGCTAATGCTGTAAATTACACCATTGTGTAATTGTTCATAAAAGGCCCATCAAGCCATATGTCCCTGCAAACTACACCAGAATGCCTTCTCAAGTGGTATATAAGTCAATGGTGACTGTCAGGTCCAAGCTAAAATATCTGGATAGAAAAAATAATTATTGGTACTTACAGTCTTACCTTCAGACCTTATTGTTTCTGTGTTTTATTTCCAGAGGAAGTAGAGTGCAATTATCAGTGCTTTGATGTGGCTATGAACTGAGAGTGATTACCCCGTTTATAGTGCTTAGTTATTCTTTTTCAATTGAAAATTAGAAATAAAAATAGCAGGGAAAAAAAAACACAAGCTCCCCCTGCCCCCATCCAAAAGAAGAAAACTTGGAAACATGACTCATTTGTGTAGGATGGATTCACTGTCCTACTACTGATGTTTTTCCCTAGGTCAAGTCACCTCATAATCATGAGGCATCTCAAAATGGTCCATGGATTTGATCCTTTGTAGGGTAACTTGTGGCTGGCAAAAAGCTGAAAGTGCTGCTGGTTTTGCCTTACTTGAGGTTGTGTTAGTCACTAAAAGCAGGGGATGTATCAGGGCCAAAAGAGAGGGGGAATATTTTATCTGCAGTGAAGAAAATGCAGTGGAGTGGAGCACAGCTCTTTGGGGTGAGGAGGTGCTTGTGAATAGCTTTGCATTCTCATCCTCCTGTGACCAGAATTGGCTTTGTCCAGCTGATCAATGATTTGCTCACTTCTGTGTACAAATGGTGTGAATACTTGTCCCAGAGAGCCCAAAGGAGAGGAATGGGACCTGATGTCTTGTAAATGGGAAAAAAACCCCAGAGCCTATGGGATGTCAACTTTCCAGGTAGGTACATTTTGCCTGGAAAGCACCTTTTATGCAGTTTGGCTTAGGTTAATACACCTGTAAATCACCATGGTTTAATACAGTGTTTGACTCCTCAGATGGAGATGAGGGACCAGAGTTGTCCTTGTGATGCTGCTCACAGATGGTGACTTTGGTGGGGACAGAGCAGCAACACATCTCTTTAACTCCTTACTCCTGAAGTGTAACACTCCTCTTTACACACTTCAGTCCAAAATAAACTAGAAGAACAGAATTCTATCATAGAAAATGATTTAGCAAGATTGAGAATATTGTTTTGGTTGGGAGTGTGTGCCTGGTGTACAGAGTGGGACATCCTACTGATCTCCAGATTCAGTTTCCTCCTTTCTTTTCCTCAGAAGGCTTTCCTCTTGTGACTAAACCCTCACAAACACCATCATTCCCACTCTCAAAAACCAAATTTCCATGGAGTTGTGGCAGTAGATTTCAAATGCATCCATTGTCAGGGGTTTCCTTAAGGATTTTGTCCTTTTGGGAAGAGGAGAGTGGATAGTATGAGCATGGATAGACAGGGTGAAAAATTAAAGTAGAGTATTTCAGTTTTGTAGAGTTTTCCATCTGATGAAATTATGCAAAGCAAACTAGTGCTCTCTGTTGCCCATTATGGGGTATGCAGGGGTGGTGGTGTTAGGTGGGACCATCCTCATGTTCCTCTATCACTGTTGGGAACAGAGACCCCAAGGCTCCCAATGATATTCCCTTCGACACCCCAGGTCCCTCCTGGTTATGGAAGAAAGGTGTGGATACAGTGGATCCCCCACTTTCCTCCTTTTCACCCTCATTCCTTCCCAAGTAACCAATCTGCACCTACCTCCTACTTTTTTGTTTTTTAACATTAGTCACAATTTTGCTGTGTCCCTACCCAAATTTGCTGATTCTGATATGGCTGTTTACTGTTTCAGGTATTTGCAATCTCATCTTTATGCAGTATTGCTGGTTTGGTTCCTCAGGTGTTGCTTCTGGCCTTGCTACACTTGGTTCTCCAAAAGGTCCCTGGTGTTCCTGTGCAGCCCCCACCTAACGTGGCCTTGCTTCACAGCATTGTCTAAAACTTTACTGCTTTCTTGCATTGGTATTTAATACATGTAGCACTTTCTTCTGTCACCCCTAGGAGTTTTCCACATCCATTCAGTTATCCAGACCTCAGCCAGGGCTTTGAGAGATGCCTGCAGACCAAAGGCTCCCAGCAGGGACCCACTGGGCAGAGGCAGAGTAGGAATGGAGAAAGTATTGCATTGCTCTGATTATTTCAATACTGATTAATCTACTCTCTTTAGACTTTCTTTATTACAGAAGTTAACTCTTCTAGCTTATATTTTATTAAAACGTAGCCTTTGGGAGCTGAAAAGCCTTTTTCAAGGAGAACATATGTAGAAGGTCTAGGCACATCCATATTAGTCATTGTCAGTTCAGGATCAAATCTCTCTAACAAGTCTTTGCCTTATTTCTGGAGACTGTTTATGGTTTATGTCTCAGATCTCTCCCTGGAAAATGCTTGTGACAGGAGCAGCTTTAAGCCTTCTAAGTGAAGCTGTTCTTTTGGGAAACACATCTGAGTTTGGCATCATCTGGCCGTGTTTGGTCAGATCACTTGTCATTCCTTGCTGTCCAGGGCGATGCTGTGCAGCTCAGCCTTATTAATTCTCAAAGAGGCTGAGCAGTGCTTTGGAAGGATGCTCAGCTGGATCTACCAGGGTCTTGTTCTGCAGCAGCACATCTACTGGTTTAGATGTGAATAAGAGGAGGAACAGCACCCAGCAAGTCTTCACTGACTGCTTACTTTGGCAGAAGTACCAACATTTAAAATTAAGAACTGTCGAGTCATTAATTGAATATGTTGCTCAGCCCTGAAGAAAAACTGAATATTTTGTGCAAGAGCAGAGTGAAGGGATATCTTGCCAAAATTCAAGTGTCTTTTTTTTCTCTTTTTTTTTTTTTTTTCTTTCCCCCCTCATTACTCAATACAAATGGCTGTGTGTTTTTTTTTAGGGTCTGCTTGCCCAAGTCAGGAACACCTGCATGTGGCAAATATTCAGGGATGAAACTTTAGAGTAAAAAAAAAACAAAACCAAACCCAAATCCCAAACCAGAGCAACAAAAATACCCCAAAGGAGTTTTGCAATTTTACAGTTTAAGGACACCAGATCAGGAGGGAAAACTACAAGAATACGAGTCTTCCTGGGTCAAAAAGAAATAAGAAAAGGAAGGGAAAATCCCCAAATCATAGTGATTAGGCATTAATTCTGTGCACTGAGGTTACCCCATATACTGAACTCCAGTAAAAGGGGCTAGCACAGTAATGGATGGATAGGTGCCAAAAAGCAGGTCCCTGTAGGTAAGAGCCATTACAGGGAGCCTATGGAAAGAAATAATGCTTGGCTATCCATACATGCACCTGGAGAGCATCTATCATTATTACTTATATCATGCCGGCTCATTAACATTCAGCTCACAGAAGCTAATGGCTAAAAAAATCTATGTTGCTAGTTGAGGAGAATGGGAAAGAAAGACTTCCCTCCCCTCCCCACCCCAAGCTGTTTAAAAGAGAACTGTTTCCACCTTGAAACATTGTCCAGAGGGGTGAAAAAAGGAGAAGGAGGGGAAAAAGCAAACAGAGGAAAATAAGAAAAATCCTTTTGTAAGCTGTGAGCATCATGCTCTGAAATGCTCTTCTGGTCTGCTTTAGCAGAGGCAAAAGGCTCATAATGAAAGAAAGTAGAAGAAACTTTCCCTAACTTTTCAGTTTGGCAAGAAATTACTATTTGTAGACTGGCTGGGCCAGTGCTGCTCACCTAAAGCATGTCCTGGGTGGTAGCACATGTTCTGCAGTTACAGCAGTGTGGTGTTTTATAGATAAACTGTTTTTTTCATGCTTTCCTTTCATTTTCCAAGTCACTTTGGCAACTGCTACCCGGCTTGTTTCACAGCATTGAAGATCCCCTCATGATTTAGGACCAGCAGTTCCTGGAGATGAAGAATATGTACAGCAAAGAAAGGGAAAAGAGTGATCTCCAGTTTCCACCAGGTTTTAAATCCAGTGTCCTGGAAGGTCCAGGATCTGTTTAAACAGGGATTTATTGTGGGAAAGCAGAACCACTTACTGGGGCTTGACTTGCTTCAGGCACAGGATGCCATGAAGGCACGAAGCAGCAGTGGGTTTGGACAGGTCCGTGCTGCCCTGGTGAAGTGATGGTGCCTCAGTCTGCAATACAACCTGACATTTAATTTAACATCTTGGTGGATATGTTGACAGCAGGCTTCATCCTTCTTGATGTTAGGGAGAGATCAGCACCTCTGTAGAACCCCCTGTTGCACCCATTGCATTACAGCCTGGAGCCTCCTCCAGATTACAAGCTCAGTTAATATGTCTAACTTTCAGCCTGTTAAAAATTAGTGGGATTATTCTTCATCCCTTAAAAAGCCTGAAAAACCCCCAAAAATGCAAGTTTTGTCCCCTTATTCTAGCTGTAAGAATTCTCATAACTCATTAGTTCTTAGAGAAACTAGTTATGTTGTGGCTCACTTGAGGCCTTCAAGCTTTTGTGTGACTTATTTTTCCAAGCCCCAAACTTCCCTAAGAGTAACTTTTCTGTCACATTTTTCACAAAGTAGAGCCAAAAAAGGAAGAAATGATTTTTTAGCCATAGTCATGAAGGTCAGGAAAAGAAATGAAAGCAAAGTGTGTAGGATTTATACCCGCTTGTTCCTCTGAGTATCTTCCAAGTAATCTGTGAGGAATTCGGTTTCAGGCATTGTAAATGTGCTGTGATGAATAACGCTGCAATTTAAACATTATCAGTGCAACTGGAGGTGGGTTCAGAGATCACATACAAGCTGCTGAATGGGAGAAAAGGAGCTGGTTAAAATTCTGCTGTGTTTCTGCATGAGTCAAGGCAAGATTGAGATGGTAGGTGTTTGAATATCTGCACACCTTTTATTTTATAGATAATGTAATTATATTCTCACTTCAGCTCACCTATAAAAAGAGCTCAGATTTGCAGTAAAAAGAGCTTTACCCCTTTTCTGCTGATTGTTGCTTAGCAAAGTATTTCACATAAGAGGTTTGTTATCTTTAATAGCAGTAAAATTACTTTAAGCAATTACCCGCGTCATTTTAAACTCTACAGAGGTTATTAAAATATTCTCATGGCAACTGTAAAGAAATACGAAAATAAGTAAAGGCTAGATTGCATTTTTGTCTCAAAAAGTCATTTGCCTTAAAGCATGTTTAGTTGTTAATTTCTAAATAGGTAGCTTTGTTTCCTGAATTGAATACTCTCCTCTGTGTTTGACCTTCCACATTCCAGCTTTAAAGGTGAGTCTTTTCTTACAATAACCATTTCAATTTCAGAACAAACAGAAGAAAAAAAACATGTGTTGCAAAAAACCTACATGGCCACCTAACAATGACATCCCTGGGCAGAAATGAACCTGAGCTTTGAAAACTACTTTCAAATCTCTTCTTACTTTAGTATGAAGTATCAGAAATTAACTAGCTAAGGACTGATGTCATATCCTACATGTGGCTTTGATTGCTTTTATTCGTCTTTAGGCAGAAATTTCTTATAGCACCAGGTAACATAGGTCAGCTGAGGAAGAACTTTCCACTACTCAGGGTTATTAAGTGTTGGTCTAGGCTCCCACCAGAAAAAGGGGGAATTATGCAGCATTTTATGGAATTATCAGGAAATTTGTTGCTTATAGTCCTAGCAAATGATGCTGACTAGTAAGACAGTCTCATTTCTCCCTGTGATGCATCCTCTGTACTGATGCTCTTATGATTCCATCTCCCACATCAACACAGTGAAGCAATGTGGAGCTAAAGGAGTGGCTTTTAATATAATAATGATATTGAAGGAAATTAGCGTAGTTCTTATTAAGGGATGAAAGGAGCAGTTAATTTACAGAGTTTTGACTTTTGTGCCAGAGACATTACCCCAGCAGACCTCCTGGAGCAGGGCAGGAACATTTCAAAGCCCAATGCTATGCCTTGGCAATAGCATCAGTGAACATGAAAGCAAAACTAATTGAAAGAATAGAAAAGCTACAGCAATTATGTTACCATTTAATTTATTTTTACACGTTCTGTTGAGATAGCAGATTTGTAATATCCACTGCAATTAATAATCCCATCTTTGCTGCACAGTTGTTATTAAAACAAGTGGTTTCTTATACTATTTTTCCCCCTCATTGAAGAGCCCACTACTAGAAAACTCGGAGGCAACATTTCTCCCAACTTCCTGCAGAGTTCAGGTTCAGGTGGCAGCTTGTGGTGTTTTTCCCCAGTTACAATCACAGGGGGAGAGTTAAAGCTGCTGACTCAAGCAGCCCCTTTTCTGGCAGTTTTGCTCTTAGTGCTTCCTTTTCTCCCACCTCCACAGATAAAAGCTAGAATCAGAGATCAAAACTTCCTCAAGTTGTTAAGCTTCTGGTACCTGCCAAGCCAGGAGTTCACAGACCGTGTCAAAATCCTCACTGGCAAGTGAATGAGAAGCATTTCTCTTTGCTTGCAGTCATACAGGCAAGTCCTTTTCCTATCATTTTTGTATGGTTTCATAGAGTTTGAATGCAGAAGGGGTGATTAGATCATCTAATTGGACTTGCTGTCAGTTGCAAGACATTGCATCCCCCTTAGATTTTCCCAAGTGATTTTGAACTCGAGCATTCATCTCCACAGGCAACCAAACTGTTGGGAAACAGTAGAAATGGACATGAACTTCATATCTGAGGCTCCTGCAAGGGCAAGGAGCTAACTCATAATGCTGTGTGTGACCAGGTACGTCTAAATCTCTGTGCCAGTGCTCCAGAGAAAGCCAAAATCTGAATGAACAGCTCTGAAAGTCCACGATAGTATAACTGGGGGGAGAGTTTTCTCTCAGGTATCAATCTGCTAAAGCCTTTCAGTGATCCCCGAGCTCTGCTGGCCATGTTAGTCACTATCAGAGACCAGAAAAGCCTCAGTACACATAGGTTAGCACAGGTCAGACTGCCCAGAGCTAACCTGGAAGCCTTCCATCTCCAAAGACACCCTTTACAAACACAGTGACATCACCTTGCCCTGTTAATCTCTCTGCAAGGAAACACCAACTCTGCTTCTAAACTGAACTAATCTAGTGTAGTCTTGTTTACAAGTTCCATTTTTATTTTCACCCTTCCAAGCTAAAATTAGTAGATAAAGGGTGAGTTTCAACAGCTATACGTGTTTTAGGGTACCCCACATGCCCTGCAGCAACTGCTCCTTTATGTCCTGTGTAGTATCTGCCAGATCTGAGCTCTCTGAAATACCCTGGAGCATCTCAGATGTTTTAGGTAATTAATTGGACAACTGAATCCTGCTCTGGGCTTCATGCTCTAAGACCCATATTGTAGCTGTACCATCTGTAAATGGTGGGAGTTTTCCAGGTTTTTTTTTTTATAACAAATTACAGCTAACAGATGTGGTATTTGATGTTTTTGTATATATTGCATTAATCAGATGTACAAGTGCAGGTCTAAAGGATGAAAATAAATAAATTATGAGATTAATTACTATCCATTCTAGAATTCAGACAAAACTCACGTGTGAACTTGCAGGTCTAATGTGAGTCTAACAAAGGTAGTGCTACACACTTGTCAAATAAAAAAACATGCACATTAAAAAGGAAAAAAAAAAATGGAATTGAGCACATACAGACTTTCTAGTATGGCTGTGATAATGAGGAAGACTTCAACTTTTTCAGTGGGGTGGAATAATTAAAAACATGGAGATAAATGGAACAAAATGAATACAGGGATTTATTGCATAGAATTCAATGCTATGTAGCTTATCTTCTTTGTTAGATATTTCTAGACAAAGATAACATTTTTAATGTGTCTAGACTTCAATAGAGCATTTCTGCCTGCCACCTGGGGAAGCTGGGGATTGGTACAGAAATCACACAGGAGATAAGGAGCTGCATAGAAGAGAAATAAAGGTGAGTTTGGGTGAAAACTGAACTGTCAAGTAGGAGGGATATTGTTACTGGAGCTCTACAAAGGCACATCTTTAGATCAAGGGTGTTCAACTTTCAATCACTGTCCCTGGCACAAAAAGTGAGACAAGGAGAGTGAGACTTGCTGATGACACTGAGCAAGGAGGAGGACAAGATAGCACGAGGGAGGACCTGGGTGACAGCAAAGGGGGAAGCAGCAGCAGTTGAACGAAATTCAGTGCTACAAAATGCAATATAATTTGCTCAGGGATGCATAACAAGAATTCCTGCTGTAGGCTTGGAAATCATCAATAGGGAGGAAAGAAGTTCTGGATGTTGATCTTAGAATGGTTGTGAGTCTTAAGTCGACAGCAAGAAAAGAAAATGGGATATAGGGGTATCTCACAGAAGGAATTTTCCAGCAGACATTGGGAATTATGTGGTACTATAAAATCTCATTTAGAATGATAACATACAATCCTAGTCACACATATTCAAGAAGGATTAACTACAATTGAAATAGATGATGGAGAACATATATTCTTAAAAAAATAAAATAATAGCTTTGCCTATTTAACCTAGAAAACTGTAATATAAGGGGAATGAGAGCATATTGACATGATGATATCAAAGAGACTTTGTAACTACATCAGGAGCTTTAACAGAAGTTTAAGATAAATACCTATCTTGACAGCAGTGCCAAAGGCTTTAAAAGGACCGTGGCTACATGTCACCTGGACCTTTGGAGGAAGTTGAGCTGCAGAAAATTGTACCTCTGCAGTGACTTTTCATTACAGACAATAGAAGGAAAAACATAGTTTAAGAAGAAGCCTAATGCATTTGATGTTTTAATTGTAGCTTGCAGTTGTATAAAATGCATAAAGAAATTTCTCCTCGTTTTATGTCCTATATTGAAAAGTATAACTTTTGTCCTTGAACAAACTAACCTGTGGTTTATTAGTTTGACTTTTTTTTTTTAATATATTTTCATTCTACAAAACATTTAGGCCAGAACTGATTTGAACTTTTCTATTTATATTCCTGTAGTTGATGGCAATTGATGTTCTTTCATTTAGGTTTCAAAGGCATGAACCTCATGATCAATTTATGCCTTGCTACAACTCACCTCAGGATACGATATATACCTGGCATCCAGTTCCTGGGTAACAGATCTTTAGGACAGCTTAATGACTGATGCAGCTGTGCAAGTGGTGATGATGAAAAGAAAATCCATATTTCAGTTTTTGCTCAAAATAGGGGACATTCAATCAGTAATTCTGAGGGAGGACAAAGGCAGAGATGTGAAAGATTCTGACCTCTGCTCAATTTTATAGCTGTCAATAGAAATAGTTTGTTAGCTCCTAGATTTGCTCAAAGACAGAGTGCAGATAGCCTGTTTGTCATTAAAAGAGCATTTTAATGCAAGCTTGACCAGGTCTGAGATGTTATCATTTAGAAACACTACAAAATGTCACTGACCTTTCTTTGCAGAAGTTTGATGATCAGAGATAAAATGAAGATGAAAATGGCATATGTGTCAGATCTGTGGCAAGGAAAACTGGGGAAGTCAGAAACCACCTTGAGGTTAATGGCCCCAATTCACCAAGTTTTATGCACATGTCTGACTTGAAGCACATCAACGAGACACATGAAGGTACACAAAATGAATCACCTGCCTAAGCTGGTCCCATTTTTAATCTCAGTCTGGGATGAGACCCAAAAAGAATAAATAGAGTAAATTGCCTAGAAAGAAAAGTAAAATTTACAAAACTTGCAGTTGTTTACTGACATTATGAAATGTCAGCAGAGAGTTTAGGTCTGTGCAGTGCTCAGATCACTGACCCCTCTGACTCACACAGCCTGTGCTCAGAAAATGATGGTCATACTGAACTAAAAAAGGCAGAGAACTGGATTACTTTACTTACTGTTTACAAATCCACAATTTATTTAATTCTGGAATGTGAATCCTGTTAGATTTGTAGGAAGGAGGACAGGGAATAACACTAGAAGTGCACCAGAGATGCAATCTGTCTCAGTATGCAAGTAGGGGACAGGAAGGCTCCTATTAGATGTGAAATTGCAGTTGAATGGTCAGATGAAGGTTCGCTTTGGACTTGTGCACTTAGGTTTTGCTCTGCTTCTCTGGCCATGCTTGGTTCCATATTACAGTGTGTAAGAGAGCAGGAAGATACAATTGAGAGAAAAGCCTGTGGGAAAGTGTTGTATCAGTGGAGTACAAGGAGAGGGCAGTGAAAAGGGAGATATCCCAGAGAAACAGCACTCATTGAGAGTGGTGGTAAAAATATCAGGCTATAACTTGGTTTGAAATAGAGGGATGTTTCATCTGTCTTTCAGGCAACAAAGTTCAGGGCAGGAGTGTTCTGGTGCAGACCAGAAACAAAATGGTGCTTCAGGTAGAAAATGGTGTGAACTTGGGCAGGTGATGGAGTAAAGATGGATAAAATAGCTTTTACCTGCCTGGCTGGGCACCTTTCTCTGGGGGGACCTGCCACTGTACAGGTGCTGTCAGTGGTCCCACAGTGACCACAGGGGACCAGGATAAAGCAAATGAACCTGCCACTTACCACAGGGAACCCACTGCAATTAGTGCCTGTGTGGAGCCATGGGTGGCCAAAAAGCTGAAGTTTCCCTGCTGTCCAGAGTTGGGTATTCAACCATGTGTGCAGGTAATTGGACACTGATGCCTTTCCTTTGATCTGCTTGCTGCAGCACTGGAGGGTTTTGTTAGACACTTTAGCTTTTATGTGTCATTCACATCATGTTGACAGTCCTCCCAACGTAGCAGTGATGCTTTTTGAACCTATTTTTGATAGTTTGATTGTTTTTAGAGAGCATATCCTCTGCTGGATTAGAACAGCTCTCCCTTTAAGCTACTTAAAGATGAATTTTAAGGGGCAGAAAGGGAAGGAAAGGAGAGAGTTATGTCTGATTTCCTGTGACAAAATAAAGTGCAGCATTACAATTTCCCTGGTTTTAGCATAACAGCAGCCTAGACAGGCCAGTGATCTATGCCTGGGAGGGAGACCACTTCTTTGACAAAAAGGTGTGGCAGGTGGGAAGGAAAAAACAGAATAATTGTTCTCATATATTTGAGAAAAGCGAAGCTCATCGTGCAATGGGGAGAGGAAAGAAAGCAGGGAATCTTTTTTTTTTGGTTCACAGGCAAAGCAGCCAAACCCCCAAAGTTTTTATTAAACCCTTTCAATAAGAGGTGTGCTGGCTGCTTCATCCTGCCAGGAGAAGCATCCCCACAGGACAAGCCCATGGCTGCTTTCAGCTGGGGCAGTGGATGTTTTATGGCTCAGAGCTTGCAGGGAGGCTCAGTCCCACAGATGATTCAGACTGCGGATGCTGAGGTACTTTCATTTCAGGAATCACTATGAAATGAGGTTTTATATTGCAGCACTGAAATACTCAGGGAAAATCTATTAAGGCAGAGCTAATTCAGCTGCAGGACGGGGTCAGCAGGCAGCACAGCGAGGAGCACAGGGTACTCTAATTTAAACAAACTATCTACCATGAGCAAACACACCAGGGGTGACATTTAAATGGTCTCTTCACTCGAGCTCTGTTACCAAAACCAGCAGCATAAAATAAGTAATTTGTGGATGATACTAAACTAGGAGGAGAGTCTGGTGTGACAAATGACAGAGTGGCTGCCCAGGGGACCTGGATTAGTTTGAAGACAGGGCTAAATTGAGCTCTGTGAGGTTTAGGAAGGGGAAGCACAAAGCACTGTTCTTGGGGTGGAGAAACCAGCTGGGAGCTGACTGCCCAAAATGCAGCCCCACTGGACAGGTCCTGTGAGGGTGGTGGGGCACTGCAAGGCATTATCTGAGAAGATGTCCCATGCCCCTGGAAGAGTTCAAGGTCAGGTTGGACAGGGCTTGGAGCAACCTGGGCTAGTGGAAGGTGTCCCTGCCCATGGCAGGGGGCTGGAAGTGGATGGTCTTTGAGGTGTCTTCCAACCCAAACTCTTCTGTGACCTGGAGGTGCCAGGGGGTGCCAGGCAAAACATGATCCAGAAAAACACTCTTGCCGTGATGAAACACATCCTGCACGGCCACCCAGGAGGAGAAATCCATTCTTTGTGGCTGGTGCTGCTGAGAATGTCCCTGGAAAACTGTGTCCACAGGTGGAGAGGGACATGGAGAGGATCAAAGGAAGGGGTGGTGGAGGGAGCTGAGCTTGCCAGGGCTGCTGAACCAAGAGCAGCTCCTTGAAGGTGATCTGTGGAGAGGGAAGAGCTGGGATCTTCCTCAGGGAGGGCAGAGGAGGCAGCAGGAGCACAATGTGCAGGTTGGGAGGCTCAGGGTGGGTTTTAAGTAAACCTTTCTTCACAAGGCTGGTGTTGCAGCCCTGGGAAAGGTGCCCAGACCTGCAGTGAAATCTGCCTGAGAAGGTTCCAAGACTCTGCTGGGTGAGGCCATGGCTGAGCAGCTCTGTTACTGATGGTACTGCTGTACCACTTTGAGCATGAAATTGGACCAGCTATCACCCCTGACTAGGGTTTCCACGACAGGATGAAGAACAATTCATAAGTTTTATCCTGCGAGTGACACCATAAGGGGTTATGCTAACACATTTTTATATTTAAACTAAGGCCCAGAGCTCTTTTTTATTTCTTTTTTTTTTTTTTTCCTGGGGATTAATGACTGACTGGGAGAGCTGATGGCTTGAAGCAAGGCTGCAGGGCACTAAGGCAGCTGGCTATCATTTCCACAGAAAATGCCCAAGAGTGAGGTTGTTCCTGCAGTTGGTAGAGAATGTTTTAGTGGGCACTAAATTATGGGATTTGTTGTTATTTTTTTATTTGCTTTGTTGGAACATAATTTCTGAGGAAAAGGAAGGAGTATCAAAACAATTTCTCAAAGGTGTCAGGAGGCAGAGCAGGGAAGTGGAAATGCCCCAAATGGTTAATACCAGAGATGGATGAAAGTGATTTGACAAGGATTTCGGGAGTTTTTCTACACGCTCGCTGCAAGAGGTCATCGAATATGAATGAAGCTTGAGCAAAATTTCTAAAGGTTGAACAAATGTAGCCATTAGCAACTTCAACCAACCTTGAAAACTTATTTGCAGGAATTTATCTCAGGTTTTCCACATTTATTTGTAAGCAGAATTTCCTTGTTGTTTTTTTTCTTTTTTAAATGATTTTGTTCATTATGAAAAATGATTCAATGATGTTTTCTGTGAGAACATATTCTGATGTGCACAGACATTTACTGCAAGAGGGGCTTTCAAGAATTGCTCTTCTGAATTTCTCATGCTTTTCTTTTCCTTGAGCATTCCTGCCTATGGATATAAGCCCAGGAAGAAATCTGCAGAATATCACTAATTGGCTTTGCAAGACCTGTCCAGGGAATTTTTGCTTCTCCTTTTAACAACTGTTTGACAAAATCTGGCAAATTGGAAATTTAGAAGGTTTAGATGAAGAGAGACAAATAAGGTGATTATAGCCCCTGTTATCTCTGCCTGGTACAATGGTTATGTTTTGGGTCAGGACCAACATGGCCACACACTCTTTTTCTGTCCTCCTGCCCTCCATCCCTCATTTCTGGGACAGGGTTGCACCTGGCCATGTATGAAATGTTTATAAAGGATTAGAAGAGAAACCAGTAACTTTCTAACCTCCCATGAATTACAGCGGTGCTTTATTCAGTGTGCCAAGTGCTCAGTTTTGTTGGATTATCTTGGACTTGCCTGTGAACTGTCTGTCTCTGGAATCATGCAAAGATGTGCTCTGCAAATACAGGCTCATGCTGGCTTTCCAGGAATGGACTTGAGCTTGAAAGGAGGATCCAGCTTTCAAGAGGGCCAAGGAATGTGCAAGTCAGATCCCGAAACTAACTGAGACTAAAGGAAATTTAGGTTTGGGTCTGGTTTTGGGAACTCAAACACAGCAGTGGCTGGTCTCTTCTTGAATCAGTTCTACCTTTAGGCACTAGTGAGAAGATTTAATCTGGCAAAGCCTTGGCCCCCACTCTTTCTTCCCTGATGATATTTTTTTCTGATAGAAATAAATGATTTGTCATTTTTTTGAAAATCTACATGTTTGTCCCAAGACAAAAAAAGTCCCCTTGAATCTATCTCAAAGGGAACTTTTATGTTGCCCATGAAATTTCATTTTTAGTACTAAGATAAACTTCAAGAAAACGAAACTTTCCTTTTTCCCACCTTTGAGGCTCAGATACAGCTTCAGAAAATGATCTCATGCTGCTTTGTCATTTTGCCATTACCTTATGCAAGATGAATATCCCAATAGGTACACAGTATTTGCTGTAACAAGTCAATGTACTTGTTTATCCACTTCCCAGAAGAGTGTGAAACCTTTTCTGTACTTCAGTCGGAGAGTCAGGAATAGAGTTTATGTCACAATGATCACACTATAGGAGGTCTGTAAACAGCACAGTAACTCAGGACAGTATTCTGTGAAGCCTCTTATGGAAAACCTTGTATTCTGTATCATAGGAGTCACCTTCAACTAATCAGGGCAATAATATACATAGGGATGACAGGCCTGTGAATATTTAATGAGCATCATTTTGGGACATAGCTTTTTCAGGATGCAATGTCATGCTCTTTGCAGTTTATAAAGTGTAATTCATAGACATAAAAAGCCCATAAATTGATCAATTTCAACTTCTCACTTTCTGTTTGGTTCTTGAATTGTTCTACAAAACTCCAAGCTAGCTCCTGTTAGCTGTCTCTTCTCTACTGAGCTAAAATTCTGTTAAAAATAGAAATTCTACCTGCCATGAACCAAGATGTGGCTCATGCATGGACTGTGTGTGCACATAGATACATTAATGCTTTGTTGATGCAAAATCCATCCACTGGCTAAAAAAGACTGGACAAGTTGATGGCTCTACTTTCTCTGTCCGAAATTGCCCTGTTATGTCAAGTTGTAAGATGTCATGTGAAAGACAGGCATGGAAAAGTGCCCTCTGTCCAGGCCTAAAGTAACAAACTAATGAGCTATAAACAGCAAAATAACCATGTTCTCTGCATCTGAGACAGGAAGCTTGGCTCTCTGCATCCAAAACCACCTGCCCGGAGCTCTTGAGCTAATGGTAAATCTCTCTGACATCTTGCAGCAGCAGGTCTCCTCTCCTTGCCTATCAGCCACATCACACTCGAGGGAAACATCATGTCAGAAGCCAGGAACTGTCATCAGATTTCAAAGGTGTTATAAACCCTGCTGTGCCTGGATGCCTAAACTGCAATGTGAGGATGCTCACCCTGCTGAAATATGGCTTGGGAGACCACTCCCTGTGGCAGGTTCTCTACTTCAGCCGCCTGATATGGAAAGGGGTGAGCTCGTGTACCCCACAAGGCTCTGGGGAGCACAAGGGTGGTACAGCCTGTGAGGGGCTCATGGTCCACAGCACTGGAGGGACGTATCACTGAACTGACAGTGTCCCTCTAGATATTGCCAAGAAGGGTGATACATCCCCAGGGAACAGCACACATCCCAGTGCATGAGCCCTCACCTCTGAAGTGACCTGGACTTCATCCTGTTACAAGTGGGTCAGGTTGAACCAGCTGGAGCACTGACATGATGCACGAGGACACCTTTCTGTGCTTCACCTGATGACTCTTCCCACACAGTCTTCACTTACTGCTGCTCTGTGCCTCCCTCAGAACTTATCAGCTGGGGTAATTATCTCATGTTCACTCAGGGATTTGAATAAGGAAGGGGCTCTACTTCTAATTGCTCATGACCCATTAAGCTGAGTTTTAAAATTAAGCTTTCTTTTCTCTCCTCTCCCTAAAGCTGTTAGAGCAAATTGAAATTTGTTTCATGCCAGCTCTTTGTATAGATGTGCAAAGGAGGCACTAAAAATTCAGTTTTTCCTCAAAAACCAGTGGCTGAGGCTTGGACGTTCTCTGGCAGATATGCACATTTTCAGTCAAGGCATTTGCAAAAGCAAATAGGGCAGACAGATTCAGAGGCAGGAGTGGTTTTATCCCAGGCAAGCAGTGCCACTGAACTTTATTTAATCTTAACTGTGCTTGAAAATGCAGCTGTAACCTCAGAGAGGAGAGCAAACAGCACCCTCTGCCCCAGATGCCTCAGTCAAGAGCTTGGGTTGAGACAGCTTTGATGCACAGTGTGCTGGGAACCTCAGCCTGGCTTATGGGAATTTACCTTGTGGATCTTTCTCAGACTAGAAGGATGCTACTTTAATTGACAAGATCAAAGGCAAAGCTTACCCTGGTGATCAGCTGGTCATTCCCTTTCTCTGCCTGCAGTTCCCTCCCTGTCTGAGGCAGTGGTGGTGATCAGGGCATTTACTGAATAAGAGAAACTTTTCTCTTTGTTTAACACCTTCTAGCCAGGCTCCCTCAAAGCTGCTGAATTTGTTTAAAAGTTCAACACAGCTGCTTGAAAAGCTGAAATATTTAACACAACCTTGCGTGGTGGGAAGGGCTGTTTCTGAGGCCATGAGTGCAAAACCTCATAGGTTTGAACCCTCTCATCTCCATCTGCAAAGAACACATTCTTTGATTTCCTATTCCCCACATTTATCGGGCATTGTTGTCAGGAGACTCTGCAAATGTCAAAACCATTATCAGTCACAGGCAAGCAGGCTCTTAATTGAACTTTTATTTTCCTGTCTAACTTGCTGCACTCCAGAGAAAAGGCTGCAATGCTGGCATGGAAATGGCCTTTGGGAAATCATAGAGTGTTAAAAGTAAATTACCTAAAATTGAGATGTATCTGTATGTATAGTTATCCACACTGGGACCTTTCTTGGATTTTTATATGTACATGTATGAATTAACATCTAGATTTTTATATGTCCATAGTATCTCTATGTGTTTACATATATATATATAATAATAAAATATAGGCCCAAATGTTTGAATACACCTTCCCACTTGCAACTTCATTCAGGCATACAGAGCATCTCCCAGCTCATAAAGTATACTGTTGCATTTGATGGGAACTCACAGAAAATAAATAAAAATTATGGGAGGAAAAAGTGTGAAATAACAGTCTTGTTTGCTGCCTTGTGCTGTCTCCATCCTTCTTTTTTATCCTTTGTTCACATTGTTTCCCTTTTCCATTTATGTTGATCAAGACATGACAGTCAGGCCTGATATTCAGCTGCCTTACTCCATAAATGTCTCTTTGAATGATGCTGTGCTCCAAACAAAGTTCAGGGCAATTGGAACAGATACCCTGAGTCCATTATTAGTCCTTCTGCTTTATTAGGACATTTTTTTGCCTTTATGTCTCCCAAAGTGGTTAACTCAGCTCTTGTCAGATCTGCTTTAAGTTCAGTGTTCTATGGGCTTCTACTGGATGGCAAAAGCTGTTTCTGCCATTAATTCCCAAAATGGCTTCAAGTCATTAGGGTTCCTTCGGATTTTTTTCTTCCATACAGTCTGACTGTCCCTCCAGGCTCTGTGTTTCTGTATTGTGCCTTCCATGCCACAGGAATTCAAAAGGTCTTACAAAGAAACAATCCAATCCTGACCATTTAGGAACTGAACCCTGAACCCAAGTTCTTTTTTGTCTCTATGAACAGCCTCCCTTTCCCTTCCATACAGTGTAACCTGTGCTGAACTCATTTTTAATAGCATGCAATGTTTTCACAACTAGGCAGAAAAAACTTGTGAAATACACCTCATTTTAGTCCTATTCATGATTGAGCTCTTGTCTGTAAAAAAAAGGGCTGTTTTGGGGTACTCAGCTTCAACCGGTCTCTGATTTGTGCTGCATTTGTACTGAGCAGAGATATTTGCAGTTTCCAGAAATAGGACAAGGCAGAGTTGTCAACTGAATGTGTGTTTTGGATGGTGTATGCAAGAAAGTCTTGCAAAGCCCTCGTGCAGCAGGGCATGAGGGGCAGAATTGACCTTATTAGTTTTAATCCTAATCAGCCATGCCAGGCGTGAGTCACTGCTGTTATGGAGAGCAGGTCTGTTAATCCAGTCACAGCCTTGGTCCTGGCTCATTCTCCCCCAGCTCCTCTGAGATCAGTGGAGTCACTGTTGGTTTAACCCCTCATCCTCCTTTGCATGAGGCCACAGTAATTCCAGTTCAGATCTTGCTGAAGATCAGCTGTTAATCAGGTTTAAGAAGAGAAGGGACATTTCTACACAGGGAAGTGGTGGAATCACCATCCCTGCAAATATCCAAAAAATGTGTGGATGTGGCACTTGGGAATGTGGTTTAGTGGTGAACAGAGTGGTTCTGTGTCAATGGTCAGTCTCAATGGTCTTAGAGGTCTTTTCCAACCTTAATGATTCCATGATAAGACAAAGATGCCCTTTGGTACCCCCATGAAAATTACTTTTTCTTTCCACGTGTGAGCAGTGAGGTGATGTGTTCGGGGCCAGCAATTTCCCTTCCCTGTCACTGATGTAAAAATCCCTGTGGAAGTTGGAGAGTCCGTGTCAGGTAGTTCCTGTGGCAGCTGTTTTGAGGTCACCATGGGGAGAACAGGCCAGGCAGTGAAGTGCAAAGGGAGAGACTGCAGCACAGACACCACCTTTGTGGGAAACATCTCAGAGAGCTGGCTTTCATCAGGGGTGTCTCTCTCAAAAACCCCACCCAAATTCTGCAGGACCATGCCAGAAAACCCTTCCATATTTGATGTTCAGTGTTCCATGGGTTTCATCCTATTGTCACTCACTTTTTAAGGTATACCATAAGTTATACATAACCTATTCTGGACCAAGTCATAGAAGCACAGAATGGTTTGGGCGGGAAGAGACTTTTCCAGGCCATCAAATTCAGCCCCCCCCAACTAGATGAGGTTGCTCAGAGAGCCATCCAGCCTGATCTCTAGTGTTTCCAGGAATAGGGCATTCAGCACCTCTCTGGTAACCTGTGCCAGTGTTTTACCACCCTCATTGTCAAAAACTTCTTCCGTATATCTACCCTTAATCTATCTTCTTTTAGTTTAAAACCATTACTCCTCATCCTATCTCAACATGCCCCACTAAAAGTCTGTCCCCATCTTTCTTATAAGCTCCCTTTAAAGTACTGAAAGGCCACATCAGGCAGTTCTTCAGCCTTCCCCTCTACTCTGCTGAAACAGCCTATATTTCACAGTAGAAGGGCACCAACAAGCAGCCAAGGGAAGGGAAATGGCAGGAAGGTGGCACCCAACCTGTGACAGCTTTGCTGGTAGCACCAAGAAGTTGCTTTTATTGCTCCCCAACATGATGCAAGAGTTAAGAAAGGCCATGCATGTAGATTTTTTTTCACCTGTGCTACCCACAAACAACAATTAAGTCTTGATGTGTTCTTTCATTAGGCTCCTTGCCTCTGCTCGGGTTGCAGTTCTCAAAGAGTTTTTTGGTTTCCCTTGGGTAACCAGAGATACCATGGCTGGGGAAGAGGCAGGGGGGAATATCAAATATGTCACATTTCTGTGTTAGCTGCTCTAACTTACACAGACTTCCTTTTCTTTTGTGCTTTGATATCTTCACTTAAAAATAAAAACTTTCTATCACTTGATGGCAGTAGAGCTATAATGTAAATTTATAGACACTGATTCTGCATGGATGCATTGAAGAAAAAAACCCACCTCATATTTATGTTTGTCCACATATTTTTCTATGGGTTCTTTTTTGTATTATAAGTTTTAAAAAGACATAAGGCACAGGAAAGCTTTGTACTTCCAGAAGGGATTAATGCAGAGGATATTTCATTCATTCACAGCCATCATAAATAATAGTTCATGCAACAAAACATCCCCTAAATTTCTTCCGCTGTAGCTTCAAACTCTGCAAAATAAAATCAACTTTTTTCTTGCATTTTTAACTTCTGTGGTCTTCATTCTCTTTCTGTTATTAGTGCCGTGGTAAAGGCAGCAGCTCTTGTAGTTATGAGCCCATGAGATTTCACACTCTTGGCAATGCTATTGCTTGCTCTTTTACGGTCAAAATATACATATTAAATGCAACAATACTGATACCAAGTTACTCTCAGCTCTCAATTCCTGAAACTCAGGTAAGTCCCTGACAAATAATAAGACTTTGCTATATAACCAACAAATGCTGATGCCTCTTTGTAGTAGTGATTCTACAATCCAGATGAAAATAATCTTCGTAAAATCAAGACTATCCCCTAGGTACCCTTTCTGTCTCACCCTGAAAGTTTTAGCATGGTGTGCCTTTACTCATGACATAACAAAAACCTGGCTCCATTCCCTAGAGGCAAACCTGCAACCCAGGTTGTGTCTAATGCTGCACAGGTTATGCAGCAGTGTGAATTAGTTGCTAACTAAATTGTGAACCAAAACCAGGAGCTGGTTGTCTCTCTTCTCTTTTCCCCCAAGTGACTGGCATGCATTACTGGCTCCATTACCTGTGGCACTGAATCCAGAATCTGCCTTGCCAAAACCAAGCCTTTATTTTGCTGCCTGGGTGCTGTGTGAGCTCCAAAACCTTTCCTTGCCTGGAGTTACGACTGTACAATTTCATGAGCTCCAAATCTTGCACAAACCCGGCAGTGCCTTCTAGAGGAAAAACATTTCCCATCCCAGCACTGATCACCCCTGGCTCATATTTTTACCCTACTTTGACGTCAGACCGAGCTGGGTTTTTTCCCCTCTTTTCTTAACTCCCAGTCCTAAACCCTTTTTTACAGGTGCCTGGCAGTGGCACAGCTGCAATGTTTCGCTGTGGAGGGAGCTCCAGTGCTGATGTCCCTGGCTGGAGGCAGAGCATCCCTGCGGAGAGCACCGGAACCTCTCCTGGCAAGCCCGGGAGCTGTGCCCAGAGACATCCCCTCCTGCCCCCGAGCATTTTCCCCAGACACAACGATTTCAAATTCTTCCCACTGCTAGATGGCAGAGCTTTTGCTCCGCTTGCCTTCCCAGACGTGTTTTTGCAGGGGTACCTGAGCTGCTGGAGCGCTCACCTGCAGAAGGGATGCAGACCAAGGTCTGCTCCTGCGAGCCCTTCCTCCCCCTTTCCCTCCCAAGCTGTTCCAAGGAGCATTGCTTATCCTTTCTCTCTCTCACACAGGTCTGTGGCTCAGCTAATATTTAATTCTTACACTCGCTGGGACAACCTGAGCTGGGGAGATGAGGGAAATCTTGTTCCAGGCTGCGTCGGCAGCCTGCTGAACAGCTGCCTGGGGAGGTGGAAGACATAGAGTCATTTATCCCTTCTAAATCAGGCAGAGATGGACTTGAAAATATCTCCTATTGCAGATATGTCTTATATATAAATAGATTTAGGATTTTGTTCTCTCTCCCCCACCTACACCATTCAGAAAGGAGACAGGTGATTTTGCTGGCCCAGGTGGTAGATGACCAGCATCAACCATTGCCTTCTTCTGAGCCTCATCCTGAAAAATGCTTTAGCAGGAACCTTTACAGATGTAACCCCGAGACCTTTCCCTTGAGGACAGGAGTTCATGCAGGGGACAGAGCCAAAGCAGGTACACCACAGCATCCACCTTGCAGAACTTCTCTCTGAGCCCTTGTTCTTGCTTTGAGCTGCTTGTTCTGCCTCTGGACTGTGAGCTGCCCCCAATTAGCAGGACCTGTCCTTTATGATTCCCCAGTATTTTGTTGAATCCACTGTTAAGTGAGGCAAACAAAGGAAAAACAATCTCTCTTGATACCAGATAAACTGTCGTTATTTCACTCCAAGGTATTTTGACATTAGTAAAGTCGGGAGCATTCAAATAACGCTGCCAGTGGAATGGAGTAATATTTAACTTTCTTTTTACCTTGATCTCATTACTTGCTAGAAAGCCTGTTGCAGAACAACTGCTTTTTTGTTTATGAAAGGAAAAGAGAAAAAAATAATCTATGATTTTAAAACCTGAAATTGCTAAAGACAACACAGAGATTATTTACCCCAAAACAACAACCTCAACTTCAGCTACAGTAACTTGATAGGAACTGCTGCAGCTTTTCAGTGTTCTGCATTTTGTAACTGGTGAAGGCTTTCACTATAAATCTAGGCATTTGCTGTTCCTTTATCTGTCATAAGAAAGTGGTTGGTAAATGAGTGAAGTGCTCCAGTTCTCAAGGATGTTATGATCTGACATCTGCTAAGTCCATGGAAACACTCCCTGTTGACTTCTGCCAGTTCTGAATCAGGCACTTTTGAAAAAGATGGAAAAGGCAGAATATTTTTGCCTCTTTATCATTTAGCAGTAAGAAACCTGTTATTCTGAAGTTCCTTTCCAGTGCCAATGTAATTCCACTGGACTCAAGTCTTCACTGAAATGGAATTAGACCAAGAAATATTAGGGCTAGGTATCTGGGTAATGAATTATGTTTGTCCTCAGGAAATGAACTCCTGTGATGTACTTCAAATCCCTGCAGGCTGTGGGAGCCAAGCTCTACAAAACATTATTTTATAGTTGACTCTGCTGGTTCCAGTCCTGACCTTCCTGCACTGAGCTTAGACACTACAGAATATACCTTAAAATATTACTGAGTTGGTCTGATTATTTTACCCTTTCACAGAAAAACATTTGCCTTCTTTGTTTAGAAGCCTCCTGAAATAATTTTTGCTCTGACAAGGCCACACTTCTCTGGGGAGTGTCCCCTGCTGCCATTTGCCACTGGCATTAATTCTGGGGTACCACAGCTGGGCTGCAGGAACACTCAGTCTGGGCACTGATTTCTTCCCTGCTCCACTGTAAATACTCTCAGTGTCTGCATAAAGCAAGGCTGACAGGAACCCACCAGTTGTCTCTGTTGAGGATAATATTGTTAAATAACTAATTTCTTCTGAGTTCTTCCATGGAGGAAAAAAGCTGTTCCCTTCATCCTGTCTCCTTGAAAAAGGTCCTGACTGGTGTCAGTCACACTTCTCCATTGATTACACTTTTCCCTCATTTTCAGCACTGAAATTTGGGGTTAAATTGAATTCCCCTCCCCCTGCAAAAAAGTTAATTTTCATGACTCCTTGTCCCAGCACCTTTCCTTTATTGTACCACCTTCCCCTTCAGCTCACTTGCAGAGGTTCCATCTGTTAGGATGGGGCTAAATCACTGCACTCGGAGTATCCAGCCCTGACTAGATCCAGTCTAAATGTCCTCAATCTGTCCTACTACAACCTCAGCTTAGTGAGAAATACTTTATGCCACCTCAACCCTGAGCACATGTATTTGTGGGGATCTTTTTTACGTCTTGGTGCCTCTAAATCAATCCTAAACTGTGAATCCTGAGATTAATAGTGCCTGTTTCAGGGTCCAGGCTTCCTTTATGATTTTCAGTACAGTCTTTCCATGCAGTTTCCCCTAAAAATTGCTACAGAAGTGTCAACTTTCCAGGAAAAAAGCTAAAGAGCTTGTTTATTTTTTCCTTCTTTTTTATATTTTGTTTGAAATACTTGCAACAAACTAGATTCCCTAGAAAATAAACCAGTTTTGGTTTTGGAATGAAAGGGCATCATGCCCAGCTCAGGAGGACTGAAGCTGATAGACCAAAATATTTGTCTCTGGTTAAGGCCTGAGACTTAAAGTATTTTTCATAGGGAAAGGATTTAGGGGCCAAGAGAAGGAAAGCACAAGGAAATTGCTGAGGGTCATTCCCTTGTTCCGTGTATTTTGTGTGTGCTTTGGTCCCTGTGAACTTGCACAGGGTCAGGGCTTAGAGGTGTGTCTGTGAATGTGGATTCAAGTTTAGGATGTTGAAGCCTGGGTGGTTTCATGGATAATGGAGCAATCTCTGACTCAGTGTCTGGACACAGTATCACCCCAAAGCCATGCACAGTATAACCTGTTGAAGTTAAAGTGCTCAGGCATAACCTGAGTTTGGCATACGTATTTCAATTCACCTGCCCTTCCTCTCTCTGCTTCCCTTGTTCCTTGATCCCTAAACTTGTTGTCAGATTAAATCCTATGTGTTATCAAATAGACTGCTACACCAGTTATACCCCCAGGTTCACACCCATGCAACTTCCAGTCTGGGAGATGAGGAGAGGGAATTGCATCTCTGGACTCTGAACCTCTCTCAGATCTCTAAGGAACCCTTTCTGCTGATACCAAAGTTCCTGGCTGCTCCTTGTTCACTCAAGACCCTTAAAACACTCCTGTACTTTTCTGGTTTCAAAAAGCAGGAAAGCATTCCCTTTAGAAGGAAAAGCTGAAAGCCCTTATAGAAATATCATTGCTATTCTGGTGATGTCTCTTCTGTGTCTCCATGGACTTAGCAGGCAGAAGGTCTTCTGACAGGCTGAGCTTTGCCTCTGGTTCGGAGTGAGCAGCTCCTTACATAAAGTCCAGTGAGAAGAGGAAAACTCAGGAGAATTTATTTTTTTTTATTATTAATAATTGGCCTATTTCTGTCTGATTTCCTGCCACACTAATACACTCTATCCTTTCACTTGAGCTTTGCCATAGGTCTGAACAGGGACATGCTATGTTCTCCCTCTGTCACTCCCAACTGGACCTATTGCAATTAGGAGGGTTATTTTATGTTCAGGAGGGTTATCTTATGTTCAGGAGGAAACTTGCTGACTCTAGCTGGTCCAAACCCCAGAACTGTGAAACAAAATGAAGGGGATCATCTGGTTAAGTTTTCTGGGTTACATGCAATCTGCAGTAGTGGCTTTGCACAGCTCTGGGGTGTGTGTGTGTGAGCCTCTGTGCCTTGGAAATCTTCTTTCTCATGTGTGGGATCCATTCCACCTCATTATAGACATTGAAGATTTAATTGTTCAAGCTGAAAGAGCCTGTGTGGGCTTTCTCTGTAGTTGTTTAAGTTTTTCTAAAGGGGGATTTATTTCATCTGCTCTAGGATGCTGTATCACAGTTTCCTTAATACATCAGTCTCAGCTGTTGCAGAAAATAAGCGATTCTATTACCCCCCTCCCTTTGGCTGTACAATCCTGCCTGCTCCCTTGTGCTAAAGCTCATTTCCATGAGGAATTTGGGCAGGGAATTGAGCTGACAGAGAATTACCCTTGGTGGTTTTTGTATTTTTGTTGAGGGATGTGTGTAGTTTTTAGTTTGGTTCCAGCCAGCTCAGTTTCTTGGGTACTGCAGAGCCAAAAAAAATCTAGCAATGACAGAAAGAAAGATAAAGGAATAACTGGCTACAGCAGAGGGATGTTGAAATAATACCAGCACCCTGAGCCTTGGGAGGAATAAAGAGACTGTGGAATTGCGCCCTTAAAGAAGATGAATCTTTGGGGGGATGTCTGTCACACACCAGATGAGCTTTGGAGTTCTCCACTTATGAAGAGGCTGACTCCCCTTTAGCCCAAAACCCACCCTGAGAAGGCAGGTTACATTGTCCCTGTCCATGGCAGAGGGCTTGGACTAAATGGCCCTTAAAGATCCCTTCCAATCCAAAGAGTTCTATGATTCTGTGCTATGCACTTACTGCTCCCCAGGAGCAGCAATAACAGCTGTGGATATTCACTGCCTTCCCTTTGCTTCTTGTCCATCCTGGCTGCAGTGCAGCTCTCCTTCTGCTCTGGAGGCAGCAGGCACAAGGCACTGTGGTCGAGTAATGTGTGGTGGACAGATGGAGGCAGAGCCCCGTTCACAAATCCTTTTCTTTAAAATTTACATCCTCTGCTACTGCACATCGATTTACTCCCACTGAAGTCAGCATTAGTGAAGATCAGAGCTGTCTCTTTGTGGAATCAGAGACAGGTCCATTAAAACTGATAAGACTTTCCATTAGGTTAACAGGTTTTGGACTGGGCACCGCATTATTTGTGCATTTCCCTGCACTGTACAGGCAAAACAACAGGAACAGAAGAAAACCAGGAAAAATTTAAAGCCCTCACTCTCCCGTCAGCTTTAGCAGAGAAGGGTGCAGATAACACAGGAATGCAGATGTGATGAGGGATTTCTGTAGCAGCTGAAGTTCGCTGGAAAAAGTTCACCAGAAAGCAATCCTGGTAAAGAAATTGCTGCAGGGAACTGCAACAAATAAGGATTACAATAAAGAACAAATGACAAGAGAGCAGAAATGACAGTTTGTTCTGGAAGCATTTCCTGATTTATCTCCAAGCAGAGTCTCCCTGAGTGAGCATATTAGAGCTTACACTATATAGCAAAGAAATAATGAATCTCGCTTAAAATACAGGCATCCTCGCTCTCTGAGTTATACTGGTTGCTAAAAGATACTCAAACAAGGGAATAGCCTTGAAGCACAAGATGACCAGATGAACAAAATTGTTTTAATGTGCTGCCACAGATATGCTGGCTCTTAGTATGATACATATACTAATCCTACAGCCAGTACTGAGTAGAAATAATAGTAGGACCATACAGTTTTCTCTCTCCTCTATGTCCTGACTGAAGTACCTTAACAGAAATATTATTTAAGAATGAGCATAACATCCTGTGACTGCCACACATGCAGTGCAGGCAGAAATCATGTCAGTTTGGCTCCCTCTGCCCTAGGCAGTCCTCCACTGCTGTCTCAGCATGGCCTTGTCCCCTCTCTCATACACATGCTCCAGTTGTGCCCTGGGGCAGGGACGTGCAATCCTGACTGACGTCATGCTATGAAAACCCCACTGTGAACCCAGACTTCTGGTTATTTTGGGCATTTTAGGAAGGAATGCAATAAGTAATTATGGATTAACACTGCAGGGACACCACAGAGAGCTCAAAGGAGATACTGGATGAAGTGTAGACATAGCCAGTCTACTCCAGATGGTGCTACCTTGAGTAGTGTGGACATGAACCAGAGAACTCCAGTTGGGTCAGGAGCCAGGGCCCATTCTCTGATGGGATTCAAAGGCAATAAGGATAAACTCACTTAGGCTATCAGATTTTGTCTGGGCACTATAGCAAGATGAAGGACTTCAGCATCTTTCTGAAGCATATTTAGTTTTCTCACTGTCACTTGGCTGCATCTTCTGTGTTTTGGGAAGGCTTACAATAACCTGGACATTTTCCCTAAAGTGAGCTGGAAACTAGGGCTCTAATCAAGGGAACTATTTTGCCAGTGGACCATGGCAAGTTCAGCTGGCAAAGATTAGAGGTGCTAGTGACTCTTGTCCCTATGCAGGAGCCATGGCACACAGAGTTCAGTGCAGCAGCATGCAGAAGGTACCTGGAAGAGGGCTGGGAGAGATGGGGTGGTAAGAGCTGCATTTTAGGAAAAATCTCCCTCTAATGCAAGTTAAGCACAATAAATAAAAATCAAGAGTCAACTTTAGATTCTTTAGATTTAGAGTTCTACTTTGGATTCAGGCACTGTTTTTAAACAGACATTGTAGTTTCTGCATTTCACCCCAAAAAGAGGAGAGAGAGGATAGGGCAGGGAGGTGGGGAGAAATGAATAATGTGGCATTCTCTTCTTGCTAAGTGACCTTTAAAACCAAGGAACTGAAATCTAAATACCAGGGGGGAGCCTGGGGGAGAAATTACAGAGACCATTGCTGTTACATGCTCCAGTCCTCTATTGAAGAGGCAGTGCAGGAGGCTGAGTTAGAGCATGGAGAATAGGGTCACTCCTTTTTCATTTAGACAACCAGTGCAATCACTTCACACTTGGCAGATCACTACTAAAAACCTACTCATAAACTCTGAGTTTAGAACTAGAAATTACAGATTGAGATAGCTGCAGAGTACAGTGAACTATTGAAATAAATAGCATTTCGTGTTCACATTAAATATGACATGGGTTTACTTTGGTGTTTGCTGCAAGTGGGCAACATACTGAAGCCAGTAACGTTTAAACCAGGATTATGCTCCTCTATATTTTGAAGCCTTTGTTAAAGTCGATCAGAGCTTTGTGTGTGTTTGAACTCCAGGAACTGACTTGCAGATGACTGTGTGATGCCATTGATCTGGCTGAGCTCTTATTTACATCTGACTCATTGCATGTGTCTGTCCCTGTTAAAATTCCTAAAACCAGGGGCCACTACATCAGAAAATCAATTCTCCCAGCAGTAATGCTTGACCCAAACCCCATGAATGCCTTTAGCAGGTGATCCTTCATTGAGACTAAAAATTTCCCTGTAAGAGGTGCCTACATAACATGAAATACCAAAAGTGACCCTGAAAGTTGGTATTGAGCTTATAAAATGTGAAGAGCTAGAAAAGCAATGTGGGTTGATGTGAAACCTGTGAAATGAGGAGGATGATATGGCCCAAAATACCACTGAAGCTCACAGTGTTACTGGTGGGTCCGAACAGCCACGGAAGAGAAGCAGATCCCTGAAGCAACTCTCAAATCCTGTACAGGGGATGGACTCTGCTAAGTTTTACAAGATCCAGAGGTCATTGAAGGGATCAGGTAGTTTATTTCTGTCGTCTCAAAAGAAGTGACCACTGACAGCAGGTCGTGGCTGGCTGGCTCTGATGGCTTTGAGCAGAGTCCATCACAGTGTGACCTGCCCTGAGTGAACAGTGACAGAAGGTGTATTTGAGCATCAGAGTGACCTGGAGACCTGGTGAATGCTAATGAAAGGCTTTAAGTTTTAATTGTCCACAGTCACTGGCCTAGTTTGAGCCTCCTGTGGTGTAGTAGAAGTCTGTAAAGACACAGCACTGAAAAATCTTAGGCTATAAAACATCTGCTGGCTTTAAAATGACTTAAATAGATTATAGTCATGCTGTGAAGCTGTTTGTTTGAGTTTCCTTATACCAGAGAATTGCATTTAGAGGGAGGAGGTGATGAAAGAGAATTAGATAAATAGATGCTCCAAAGCCTTCCTTTCCCGTGGCAGGTTCTGGAAAGATGTCACCTTTCCCCTGCTGGTACAGGACGTGGAGACAGCAGGGAGTCAGATGGCATCTGTCACCTCTTTGAGTGATAATCAGAGATGCACCAGGTTATTGCAAAATCAGCCCCATAGCCAAAAAGGGCTGTTGCTCAGAACTGCTGCAAATAGAGGACCTCTGATACCGAGGAGTGGGGTGGTGAGGCTACAGGTAGCTGTGCTCTGATAAATCAGCCCCTCCTGCAGCAGGTCAAAAGCTGTCACACTTTGTTCACATGGGAAAGGTCAGATAATCAGCATTCAGTCAAGAGAAGAACAAGAATGACCTTGAGATTCATCAGTGTTAAATGTTCTAAATTATGCATGGCCACTCATTTATCTGTGTATTTCTGGTCATAAGACGGTTGAGGTTTTTTTGGGAGGGCAAAAGAAAGACCAAAACAAAAAATCCCCTCGTCTTCAGAAACTACCCTTTGACTTGGAAACAAAGTTGTACCAAAGAAATAAATATCTTCATACTCCTAAATGGTCTATTAGTCCTTAGGGCAAACTTAATAAGCCAATACATATATAACTTTTTTTCCTGTTATACCATAATCCTTTGACAAGTTCTTCCTTCTGATACATAACCTTCACAATAAAGTGCTGAAAAATGACCAGTTTTGATTATTCCCTACCAAAAGGCATAAACCCCCTCCCACCTGAGGTTTCAGAACACCAGTTGCAAACTTGTGCAAGAATAAGAGGCCACATGAGTTCAGGGCAAGATATGTAAGGGTGATGTATGAATGACAAATGCTTTTAGGTCAAAGTGAACTTGGTCTTTGGACATCAAGTCTTCTTGCCTGTATTTTCGAGAAGTTTTATTGCACAGACCATTTCACGAGAACCTGGAAAATGGAGAAAAGGAGGAAACTGAGAAGTTTTTTGTATTGTTACATGAGCTTTCACCAGGATAACCACTCAGATTCTTCCTGCCATACATTTTCCTGGTCTGTCTTTAAATAACTCCAACACAGAAGATGTATCACCCACATAATGAGTTCAAATGCTTCACCTATCATTAGATTATTTATCCTAATGTCTAGCCTGTATTTTTTGATACAATACAAGATTCGTTCTCACTTCCCTGTCAGAGCGCACCAAGAATAAATTATCCTCTTTGTAGCAATATTTGTTTGTTGTCTCTCCCTCTTTCTCTCCTCTCCTCATCAGTATGAACAGCTTCAGATCTATCGACCTCTCCCCCAGGGGACATGATCTGCAAAGCTCTACGGGTTCTTCTCCTTCCACTCATCTACATATACTCTATATCTTTAAAGTGTGGCACTCAAATCTCGACTTAAGAAGAACCAAAGAATTTGTGTCTCATATGGTCCAGTGTGGTGTTTGGCTTTTTTAGCAGCACCAGCATATTTGTGTCCTGGTTTGATCTGCCAAAGTCTCCCATATACTGTGCTGAGGAGCAATGGCTTAAGCAGTTGAATTCCATCCTCTATATGTCTAACTTGATTTTCACTGAGGGTTATTATTTTGCACTTGTCCACACTGATTTTCTCATAGTTGTTTGTCTCACAAAGCAGAGTTCCCATTCATGTAGAAGCAACAAAGTAGAACAGGCACTCAGTGATGAAAACACTGAAGGCTGCAGGACCCACTGCAAACTGTGGAAAACTGCTCAATACATCACTTACCAGCAAACCTTTGACAACTTCTTTCTGTGTCTGATTATTCTACGAGGTTTGCACCAATTCTGTGGTTGTTTCTCACTGACTCTGCTTCTGTCACTTTTTTATAAGGATGTCATGAGGCATTGTCAAAAGTCTTAAGTAAAACAGGCATCTCGTTACTCCTTTCTCCACTGCCCTGTTGTCCTATCATAAAAGGAGATTATATTTACTTCACATGATTTTTTCTTAACAAATGTATACTGGCTGGCATCTCTTTTTCTGCTTTCTGCCAGGAAGATTATTTGTTTATTATTTACGAACTGCTCAACTATTTATTTGAGGAGGAGGGTGTTTATATTTTCAGACTTCTGAGAGCTGAAGTTATCCCAACATCCTTCCCTTTCCCTACTCTGTAAAGCTGGCTGTGTACCCATTCTGCTCCACTCTTTTCATTATCCACCAAGCTCTATTTTAAAAATATCTGGGTTTTCCTCCCCGTTTGCCTGTCTGGATGCTTTTTCTGGACCTCACTTTTCTAGCTGGTAGAAGACTTTCCATTTGATTTTCAGACTGGATTTATTTATTTATGGGCACTTTACACCTACTTTCTCTTTTGTTAGGACTGTCCTTTAATTTAGGTAGTTCTTTCCTCCTCCTTGTTGTTTTTATCCCCAAGGAGAGATTTGCAATTTCATCCCTTTCAGAGTTCATTTTGCCAGACTAAATAGAAGTAGTGATTTTTTATTTTATTTTTTTTTGAATCCTGCATAAAATAGAATATCCTATTAATTCCTGGGATATGTTTTCTATACCTTTTGACTGTTGAATTTCCTCTTGCTTTGACACACATGACCTGACTTGTCCCAAGTACCCCAGGTGAGGGCTCAGTGGATGCTGATGTAGCTGCAGGTAAGGTTTTCCTCTTCCATGGCTGCCTCTGGCCCCTGTCTCAGTCCAGGAGTGACTCAGACCTTTCTAATTCACACCCTGCAACAGAAATCCCCCTTTTTCATCCTGACATGCATGACATCATTTCGTGCTACAGAACATAATCCTTTTTTTATTATTTTGACAAGCTTCAAAGGTTATTCCTGTGTGGTTTTTCCAACTGTCTTTGTATTCATGCTGTTCTCCATATTCGTATCACCAACATACTCCATGTCTTAACTCCATCGTTCTATGCAACACTTACAGAAATATTTTACTGAAATCACTCTCCAGAGAAGTTTTGGAAGAATAATCCCTCTTCCCTTTCTACACTACCAGCTTCTCTTGGGCCTTCCCCACTGGTGCCTTCCAGCTGTGTCTGCCTTTTCTGGAAACTTGTACCATGGTATCAAAGCTGAAATGCAAAACGAGGAGAAGACATCTGCTTCATTTCTTACATATGCAACACCAATTCTCAGATGAAGCAGAGCCACCGAGCAGCCTGGGTAAGACCAGGGCTGAACCAGACCCATCTTTGCTGTGTTAATGCAATTCTAGGCACAGGGTTATATCCTACAGCAGCTTCTTATTTAGGATTAGCATCCTACAGCAAGCTCTACAGTTCCCCACTATCTCTCCTGAGCAGAGAGAACTGATTGCTTTCATTTAATTAAAATAAGATGTCATGCTTTGGCCCTCGCTCCCACGCACATTCAGCCCAGGCTGAATGGCAGGATTTCTTGAAGCCTGACTTGTGGGTTGCTTTCTTTATGTTGTTGTTTTGTTTTAGTTTGCCTTTTCTCTGGCAGTTCTTTCCATTCTTCTGTTTTTTGAGCAGCATATTATCAAGTTAATATGTGAGAATCACCAGTTTAAGTTTAGGTATCTTTGCAACAGTCCTGTGCCTTGGGGAAATATATTATCTCATTTTCTTTTTTTTACAGGCAGGGAACTGAAGCAGAGAAGCAAAGGGTCAAATCTGCCACTGCAGATTTATCCCAGTGCAATTCAGGGAGGCAGACAGCTGTATAAAACTGCACTTACACAGTGATTAACCAAGCTATTTGATTTGCACTTAATGGTTTATTACAGTCTTCTTCTAGTTTGGCTATATTTACTAAATCTGCCGTGGAGCAGCTTAGGGTCAGGATGCTAAATCAGCATAATGATATTCAAACACCAGGCACTGTGCTGCTGCAAGGAAACGAACATATTTTCCCATGTCTAACCTGCCAAAGTGAAATGTGTGATCCAGCAGCAGCAGCAGGGGCTCCGTGCACACCGAGGGCTGGGTGACACTGGGTGACACTGGGTGACACTCCCCAGGTGCAAACCTCTCTGCCTCCCTCTGTGCCGATTATCCGGGCACGCACGTTCAAGTGCCATGACTTTGGATGGGAATTAAGGTGTCTGAAGGGTCATTCATATCTAAGAAAATAGCGATAATTGACTCAGAACTGAGTGCTTTGACCTAACCCGACTTTGATGTGCATGTGTTTTTCGCAGTGCCAGGTTGCACTCACTGGAGACAGAATTTTCCACTTTTCATCCTTGCCTTGAGCTGAGTGAAATCTGCCTTTTCTCTCAAACTGGACAGCTGCCACTGTCTCCCTGCCTGTTGCAGAAAAAGCCTAAGCAGGTTTTCATCTTCAGGGGTTTGCTGGAGGGAAGGATTGGTAAAAAGGCAGCCAGAAAGAAAAAAAAAAAGTATGTGAAAATAAAAAAAAATAAAAATAATGAATCCTTTCACTTTGCCTGTGGATCCTTTCCAAATGGCACCCCTTGTTTATGGGGAAGAGTTGTGCAAGGTGATTCCTGCAGGCAGAAACCATCTCTGGGAGATTTCTTGACTCACTGAACAAGCTGATTTACAGCCAGTGGAAGCTGGGAAGCGAAACCCTCTGTGTGGGTATTCTTGGTTTAGTGTCTGATGAGGGTTAAAGCCACTGGGCCATAAATAACCTCAATATGCTCCAAATCAAACGAGGCAGCAGAGAAGGGTCAGGCACCTCTTTGCAGGATAGATGCTGGAGCAGGGCGGAGTTGGCTGATTTGTGCCGATTCATTTAGTGCCACTTGATACCCAATAATATTTATGAGCCACTCTGTGCTGAGGGAAGGGGATGCAGCTCCTGTACCTCACAACACAGTTAAATTGATGCAGTGTGAAGCTCCATAACCTTTTCTGATGCCTCACCTTGTGGCAGGGCACACAGACAATCCACCCACGCGGCTTTGGAAGGGGATGGGCAGGCACTGGGGTTATGTGGGGTCTGTCTCTAATTAGACAAAGCCACTTCTTCACCACTGAGCTGTAATCCATCAGAAAATGCTGGGAAACAGCATTGATTTTATGATTTCTGGCATAAGGAACCCCTGCCTTTCAGCCCTTGAGTAGCCCCTGGGGCTGATTTTGGTGCAGAGGGGAAGGGGAGCAGTTTTGTTCAGGAAGGCAGCACTAAAAGCTAATGCTGAGGAATTATTGCTCTGCGTCCTTCTAGTGACCTTTGAGTTTTTTAAGTCCTCCAGTCCTGTGAGTTATTCTCCCATTCTCTAGAAGCACAGAGATGCTGTGGTTTTGTTTATTTGCTCATTTTCTCTCTCCTCTTTTCATGCCTCTTTTTCCCAGGTATTAGCCAGCTCAGAGATCTCAGTGCTGTGAAGCCAACTGAACCCCAGGAGGGACGAGGCTCAAAGGATAAACCCCAAGCTTGTAAACCCAAAGCACATCCCAGGACGGCCAGATTCTGACTGTCTGAGTTCATTTTCAATCAGTTGCAACATAAATGGTTTGGGATGATGACAAACCTTTGGTCACAGCTCCCTGGGAACTGGATCCCTCCTGGTGCCACAGGTGTTGGCTGTTTTACCCATATCATTATCTAGCTGGAAAACATGTAGGGATGCTAATTTAAATGTCAGCTCTGCTTAGTATTTTATCATCAAAAGGACATTGTGCAGCTAATATGTGACCTGCACAATTTATCTCAGGGGGTGCCTCCTCTGGCAACCCAAAGCTGGTGGCAGCTCAGCACAGGCTGAATATAAAACTGGGATTTTATTAGGCTGCTGTTTAAGGATGAATCCAGCTGAAAACCACCTCCAGAGCTGCCTGGACCCCCTTCCAACTGTTTAAAGCAAGTGTCACTAAATCAGACAAATGCTGGTGCTGGGACACAGCAGGCACTAATTTAACCCATATGCTCTGGGAGTGCTCCTACATCTGTTTGTTCTGGGCACAACTAAACAGCGGAATTAAATTTTTTTCCTCCCCCCTATCAAGTAAAATTGTATCACAAGCTAGCCATGCAATTTTAAGCCCACTGGAAGGTAAATAAGGGCAAGTTTTGGCTCAGGAGAGCATCAGCAGTAGCTCACTAATTGGTGTTCTCACAGTGGAAACTGAAGCGCTGCTGAGCCGTTCAGGACTGGCGTGTTGGGTTTGCATGGCAAGGTCTTTGTAGTGGATGGGCTGCAGGGGTGGCTTTTGTGGGAGTCTGCTAGATGCTTCACCATGTCTGGTGGAGCCAATGCCACACAGCTCCAAGGCAGACCCACCTCTGGCCAAGGCTGAGCCCATCAGCAGCAGTGGTAGCACCTCTGGGATAATGTCTGTGAAAAGGGAGGGGGCAAACTCCACTGGCTGCAGGTAGAGAGAGGACTGAGACCATGTGAGAGAATCAGCCCTCACTGCAGGAGGGGCAGGAGGTGCTCCAGGTGCCCCAGCTGAGGGTCCCCTGCAGCCCCCAGGGCAGAGCAGGAGGGGCAGGAGGTGCTCCAGGTGCCCCAGCTGAGGGTCCCCTGCAGCCCCTGGGGCAGCCCATGGGGAGGCAGCTGTGCCCCTGCAGCACTGGGAGCTCCAGGGCAGAGCAGAGACCCACCTGCAGCCCTGGAGACCCCATGCTGGATAAGGGGGATGACCAAAGGAGACTGTGACCCCGTGGGAAGCCCACACTGGAGCAGGTTTGCTGGCAGGGCATGTGATCTTTTGGGGGATCCACACTGGAGTAGCCTGTTCCTGTTCTTGAAGGATTGGACCCCATGGAAAGGACCCACACTGGAGAAGTTCATGAAGGAGTGTCTCCCATGGGAGGAAACCCATGCTGGAGCAGATAAAGAGTGTGAGGAAATGCTCCCCTGAGGAGGAAGAAAAAGTGGCAGAGATGATGTATGATGAGCTGACTCCAGGCCACATTCCCCATCCCCCTGGTACCACTGGAGGCAAGGAATTAAAGAATTTGGGAGTGAATTTGAGCCCTGGAAGAAGACAGGGGTGGAAGATGTTTTTAAGATCTGTTTTTATTTCTTGTTACACAACTCTGATTTGTGACTTGATTGGTAATAAATTAATTTCCCATAGTAGTGTCTTGCCCTGGACAGTAACTGGTGAGTGATCTCATCCTGCCCTTATCAAGCCTTTTGATGTATTTTCTCTCCCCTTTCCATCTGAGGAGAGGAGTGATAGAGCAGCTTTGGTGGCCACCTGATGTGCAACCAGGGTCAACCAACCACAGCTGGAAATCAGGGATAAAATTGACTTTGTTGCAAACAGCTGCAGCATGAAGGAATTATCTTTAGAAAGGTGAGATATTTATTGTATGAAGCAAAATCTATCTGTTTCTGTAGGAATTTGCCTCTCGACATTCCCTTTTCCCCATAGCCCAGGCTATTCCAGTGTGTCCAGTGGAAAGTTATTGTCTTTTTAGTGAAACTTTATCCCCTACTTACCTTCAAAAAGCTTGGACACTTTATTGCTGCTTTTGTGGAATATTTATGCTTCCAAGAGTCTGTCCTTTCTCTACCTTTTTTGCCAAACATCTTTACTCTTTGTCATCTTGTTCCTTCACTGTTCCATTGTATGTGCAGTTCTCTTACTTATGATCTTGTCTTGCTCTCTAATAGCTCAACAGCTGAGAAAGAGATAAGATGAAATAAGATCAAAATGTAGTTTCTATTCTTTTAAAGCTAGTATGTAAAATAAAAATCAATATCACATCAATACCTCGTAGGAATATAAAGCTCTAATAAGTATAAATGCCTCAATTATGGCCAAAGTCAGGTTTCCAAATGCTCAGTGTTTAGTGTTTGCATTATCTATTTTATTACTATCATTATGTTCTGTAATATATTTACTGCTTAGTCATAGAAAATGAACATGGGCTATACAGCATAACTGTAATTTCAGTATTGAGCTTGCTATGAAAACCATCTCAAAATACTTTGCAAGAAGAAATTTTGAACTTCTTTTTGAGAATATGAAATGGACCTTAATGGCATGTTTTCTTCCAGTAATTTCAGGCTGTGTCATGCCAGGTGTATGTAAACAGTAGAATGGTAGTTTGATCATATCAGTGCATATAACAAAATACTATAATTTTTATGATATTCATGGTTATTTTCAATTTCCTCGATTTTGTAAAAGGGCATCCAAGCAAACTAATGCTTATTAAGGCAGGGAAGACTGTAATGAACATTTAATTGGGCTTTCTGAAATATGTGGCTATGGTTTGTTCATCAATACTTCTGCTTCTTACCTACTGACTTCAAGCTGAACATATCTTTTTGGAAAGATATTTAGTCTTGATTTAGCAGCTCCCAAACGAAAAAGAATATACCACGAGCCTCAGTAATTTGTTCCAGTGGTTAATTATCATGTCTTATATATGTACATCTTATTTTCAGCTTGCTTGAGGTTTACTCGTATATTAATTGTATATTTGATTGTAATTTGCTCTATCTTAGCTAGTGAAATGCATTGCACTTATTTTTTTTTTTTTTTAATTCCATTATTGGATGACATCTTTAAATAATAAGCTTAGTATGAGTTATGAAGTTTTACAATCAATTATACAAATTGAAGAATTGAACTTCACCTGAAAAATGCACAAATAGTTTGTTCTGCAGTGGCCCTCCCATTTTAGAATATGTAGAATATGTGCAGGAAGGAAATGTAAAAGAAACCTGTCCTGGTTTTGGCTGGGGTGGAGTTAATTTCATAACATGCCTTTATCCAAGCATACCAATTTCTTACTCTTCTTCTGCTGATTTGCCCAAAAAAGCACAGAAATGCCTCTAATGTGTAAGAACCTCTGAGCAATTTGGTCTAGTTGAAGATGTCCCTACTCCTTGCAGGGGGGTTGGACTAGATGGCCTTTAAAGGTCCTTTCCAGCCCAAACTATTCTGTGTTTCTATGACTTGGGAAATAAGCCCTGATATTAGATTTGGAAAATAGACCCTTATACAGAGAGATGATATAGGGATAGTATAAATGTCTGAGATAAAAAGGGAATTATTTTTCTGGCCTCTTTTTATTAACTACAAAGAGAACCTAAGGTGAGAAATTCATATATAAATGAAAAGAGATGAATTCTTATTCGCTCACTTTTTTGTGGTCTGTGTCCACACTTTGTATTTGTACAAAAGAATCAGAAAAAGGAAAAAAAAACCCGAATGTAGATGAAACTTGAAAAAAAGACTAGCATCCTAATTGAAATGTTAACCTTCATTGGGATGTGTATAATTCCATCAGGATTCCCCAGATTCATCTTACTTTTCAACGAAATGTTTTATGGAGCAAGTGAGTCACTAATGAGTTTAATTCTCGTTGGTGTGACGGGATTTGGAGAGGGCTGGAAAGGATGCCTGCTGTGGAGGCTAAAGTGGCACTGGAAGTGGGACAATGTTCTGTATTGCAGTTGGCAGGATCCTAAAGCAGGGAATAAGAGGATAGAGATTAATCTGTTGTTAAGAAAGAGCAGAAAGGTAAGGAAAGGATGCCAGGCATGCTGGGTGGGAGGCAACTGCTCCAATTTAAGTTCCTAAAAGGTGGGTCTCTAGGTGGATCTCTTCATTGGTCTTGCAGTTGAAGGGAATAAATAAGTGACCCCAGGGAACATTGCTTCCAGCCTTTCATGTGGATAATGTTCATTGCCTTATGTGCCAATCTCTCTCTGCTGGCTACTAAAGAAAGCCTGATGTGATTAATTCTATTGCAGAAGAATTCCCAGCCCCAAATACAGTCCATATTCCTTCCCAAAAGATGATGTGGAAAGAGCAGCTGATTTGTCTAATCTGCTCTTAATAACCTGCTAAAAAAGGATTCAGTAACTGCAGACAGAATTTCAGCAGCAATCTGCAGAGGGTTTTTCCTCTTACCCAGTTTAAGTCTTTGCTGTTGGACCTCATTTGGGTTGCACCTTGCACTGGATTACAGGACAGGTCATGCAAAATGACTTGTCATGTTATTGCCATCTCTGTTGCATGTTGTGTTCCTTTGCACTGCCCAAATAAACTCAGTCTACTTAATCTTCCCACAACTTTCTTTGAACTTTTTATCCGATTTCTCTGTTCCATGACCTGGGATCTTGCATGGTCCTCATTTAATTATAAACTCAGTTTCTATACCTCTGTCAGCTTTCCAGCCTCACTTGGACTCACTACAGATGAGTTCCTGCCAGAGCTCCAGCCTAGGGAAGAACAGAAAAACCTGCATTTAACATTATCATGGGAACATTTTCATAATCCAAAGTTGTGTGTTTTTTGTCATTAGCTGGAGGCATCCTGCTCTCCCCTGCTCCCACAGGACCATATAACCTGAGATGTGTGAGTGTGCTACTGTGGGAGCACACTTCATGGAGCTGCAGTCTGAAGAGCATCAGGGGAAATGCTTTTGGATCCTCTTCCCCTCAGCAACACAGCCAAGAGATAAAGGTAACAAAGCACCACATAGAAATGCTTGATTCCTGGTATGTGCTGACACACACATATATAATCTCGGCAGTAAATTGGGTTAATGGGTGTAAACAAAAGGTCAGTGTTCGGAGGGGAGAAAAGGGCTGTAAATTGTGGGGTAATGGGGGAATTTTATATGGCAGAGTATAAATCTCCCCCTACTCTCTCTGGGGAAAGGTCATTGTTGAGGTCCTATGAAGACAGACTGAGAACTGGGGTTGTTCAGCCTGGAGAAGAGAAGGCTCCAGGCAGACCTCACTGCACTCTTCCTGTACCTAAAGGGGGACTATAAAAAAAGAGGGAGAGTGACTTTTTCACACAGCCAGATAGTGATAGGAAAAGAAGGAATGATTTTAAACTAAAAGAGGAGAGATTTAGGTTAGATCTTAGATGCCCCTGCACATTGCAGGGGAGTTGGACTAGATGAACTCTAAAGGTTCCTTTCAACCCAAACGATTCTGTGATTCTATGACATTATGGTTTCTATTCATCTCCTGTGGTGCTTTTGCAGCTTGGAAAACTAAATGTCTTATGCTTGGAAGACTAAATGTCTTCTGCTTGGAGCACCATGAAGTGATATGTCTTGTGAGGAAGAGGTTTCAGTGATGGCCAGGGGCTCTCCTGGTGTTCTGGTATTATTTATGTTCTCACCTTTGCTTGGATGTTCAAGCTGCAGTTAGTCAAAATCCTATGTCAGGACTATGCTATCCCAATAAATGTCCTTCAGCAGTAGATTAATCTGTGATTTGCACTTCCCATGATCTGCTTATCAACATCCTACTCTTCTACAATTGCAGAGCCCTGTTTCTTTTCTGATTGCTTGCTCTGACCCTGTTTTCCAGAACTGGGGGAGAGGAGCAATGTGGAGGTGTCTAATCTAGTGTATTTCACTCCTTGGTTGAACCAGATGACTATAAATCAGTTGCCAGGATGCTTTCCCCAAGCTTCTGCTTTCCCCAGTCCCAGTAATAATAGTCTAAAGGAGTCCACATACATGAGATTGATTTTTCCATTTTTTTGGTTTTTTGTTCACTCTATAGCCTTTTATTTGACCAGGATGAAAGATATCCTGAAAAGATGTACTTGGAAACATGCAGAAGGATAAAATCAAGGGTTAAGATTAATTCTGTTTACTCCTATGAGGTAACTGGTGCAGATTCAAGTAGATCATGACCTTATTTATGATGTTAACAGAAATTTGATATGAGAATGTGATCTTCAGGTTCAAGGTCAAAAAAAGAAGCATCTATTTATTTTCTTTTCTATGCATTTATATTTCTCTGGGATTTATTTTCTTGTGTTCAGGTTTCTATTGATTGCTGTTTGACATGCATCACATTTATGTAGTTCATGGTGAATTCCTCATTTCATAAGTGTTTGCTCATATCAGCATGCTCCTTGTTCAGTTTAAATTGAATGCATGGCAAAGTAAGTGTTCTTCAGTTACAAGCAGATTTTCATCAATGATAACAGCAAAAAGAATAGATGCCCCTGGATGTTTTCTTCCTTTATTACAGTGAATGTGATTTAAATGCACAGAAATACATGAAGATCCAGGAAAAAGATAGTTGCAAATTAATGCAGAAAGACAAAGAGCAATATGGAGTGACAACATGTTCTCTGTGTCTGTTCCTCTAATGAGAAGCAGGACATTAAACAGCAAGACCTCTGTTGGCTCTTTTAAACTTTGCTTATTTTCAGCATTTTCTACCTGGATCAGGTCATCACAGTTGGAGCAACCCATGTCCCCATGCTTGCAAAATTATCCCTGATGTTTCTTTCATCTTCCCGAGAGTGAGGAAATGAGAGCATGAGATGAGCTTTTCATCTCCTGTATACTGGAACTTGTCTAAGCTGCAGTGAGTTTTGATTTGTCTGGAGAGAGGGTGATGTTTGCCTGTGCATTTCCATCAGCTGCAAAGCACAGTGCTTGTCGTACAGAATCAATTGGATTAACAAAATGTGAGCTCATGGGATCACTTTCTTAACATGAAGGAAGGAAAACAGAAATATTACTGGAAATAAACAGTCAAAAACACCCCAACATTTCAGAAGAAACTATGTCTGCTTCAGTTCACTACACCCATAAGGCTGGATCCAAGCTAAATACCCTCTCTGATTTTCTTTTAAAGAAGTGTCACAGATCAAAATCTCCATATTCAGGCTTTTCAGCTGACTCTGCCCTGCTCTCTCAGGGCTGTCAGTCGGTGTATTCCCTGGCAGCAGCTCCAATGTGAACAAGAAGAGAAATAAAATCCCAGGGTAAAAGCCCAAGACATTTATTATTGATGTACTTGCACAGAGCCTTCCACCACTACCAAGGCTGTTTGCAAAAGGGGGGAGCCTCTTTAAATTAAAATTGCACTTTAGACCAAAACTTGCTTGCTTGTAAAATGTACAGGAATGACTAGTGCTTTCCTTCCACAAAGGTCAAAGAAATGCTTTTAATTATTGCAGCTTGTATCACGCTGGCCAGGATGGGTGAATACTTTTACAC